>CM037851.1:143125486-143145132 GCA_021234595.1 Delia radicum | reverse complement strand
ATTCATATATGGAGCAATTCCATATGAAAGCGATCACCTTTTGGACGACCCCTCTCCGATTTTAAAAAATAGTCTCAATCGATTGCCCAGCAAAAAATAATGTACCTACATATTTTTTTATAGTGACTGGTTTAGTGGTGGTGTGCACCACTGTCATGTGACAAAATTGAAGAATTCTTCATAAGGGACCTCATTGAAAGTTGTTTTAAAAAACAAGGTATTGAATCAGGCTTTAATTGAAAAATAAATTTTCCTAATTTTTTTTGTTAAATAATTAAAAATAATTCAATTATAAAAAATATAAAAACAATGAGAACAAGGTGGCCTCTTAAATGCTCTTCTCCTGTCCAAACAAGGAGTCGGGGCCCATTTTTTTATTGCTGATTCTTAAAGCAAAAATTATGAGGAATCCAAAAAAAATAAAATTAGCCGGAAAATTTAGGAGCTTCTGTGGAAAATCGGAAAATTTAATTTTCATGGGAAAATTTAATTCTCATGGGAAAAAAGGTAAATTTCTGAGAAAAATTAGGAAAATTTTATTTTTCAATTAAAGCCTGATTCAATACCTTTCCAACGAGCTATCACTCGTTGCGATCGCTTTAGTAGGGGTCCCTTATGAAGAATTCTTCAATTTTGTCAATTTAAGTCTATTTGTCCGTAATGAGAATACAGTGCTATGTTATATATTATTTTACAAAAGTTGTTTAGCACGAATAAGCCCATATCTTCCATATGGTAATACAAAATCTATCCAAAATGTTCTCATCTTGTGGTATCTTGTTTTATCTAGTCGATATTCCCTTTAGAAAGTCATTATTTGAAAAAATAAACCCAGGCCAATATAGGTTAATACCAAAAGCAAAAATTTCTTGTACAAAACTTTGTCAGATCTTGGCCAATTATTTATCTTATATGGCGTTCACACCTAATTGATAATTCTGCGTTTTGCCAAAGCATATATTTATGCTTTTTATTATATTACAAAAGTTCTGTATTCTTTTACACTCGTTTTGGCAAGACAAGTGCTTACCTATAGGTTAGAAAGTAATACAAACCAAAAATTGGATATATATTTAAAAAAAAATCGGTAGATAGTCACTTTTAACACAAAAAGTGTAGAAGAAGTTTTGTCAATAGTCCCAGTCCTTTTACTGAAGTAGAAGCCCCAAAATAATTGTTTTGCACAAGTACTATTAATTGTGCAAAAAAAATGCTTGTTTTCTTTAAATTGTTTTAAAAATAATCTTATATTTCATTAAATGTTCTCAAAACTAGTCTTCGAGAATTAGGTTTAATAAAATTTAAAACATTTTTAGGAATCTTTCGTACGTCCGTAGGAATCTTTCGTATGTCGTACGTCAATAATATAAAACGATAATACTAGTATAAATTAAAATATACACACAGAAAAATAAAATGCCAACCGAATTGAAAAGTGTATTTTAATTGTTATAACTTATAAATTTAGTTAGTGCCACGATATTTACTTTAGATTTCTAAAAATTTTAGGTCCCTTAGAGTGTTCCATTAGTTTAAATGTTGGAAATGTTAATACACTACACTCCAATTTTTTATATTTGACTTGCATATAACTCATTTGTAATAATAGACCTCTACGACAACGCCTACCCTAAGCGACTAGGCCTTAAAGAGCGAAGAATGCGTTTATATGCGAAAAAAATTACTTTTTTCAGTTTTTGCAAATTTTTTTAAATATGTTAATAGTTTTTATTCTAAATGATAAATTATTCAACATAATGATAATATTATGTATTCAAAAAGGTATAAAAATCCAAAATCGGTTAATAACTAGCCCAGTAACAAATACTGCCCCAGACCACTAATGTGCCAATTATTACTTGACCGAAAAATTCGAGCACACATCTTAAAAATTAGAATACAAAAAATAGAAAATTAGAATAAAAACTATTACAATATCTAAAAAAATTTCAAAAAACTGACAAAAGTAATTTTCTTCCCCCATATAAACGATTGTTTCGCTCGTTCCGGCCTAGTCGCTTAGGGAAGGCGTTGTTGTAGAGGCCTTAAACTACACATGAGCTATATTCAAGTCAAACATTAAGAAATTAGAGGGTCCCGTATCAATATTTCCAACATTTATACTTAAGGGACACTCTTATGTTCATATATGAGTCCTTTTTCCATATACTTCCATATTCACAGATATATTTTATTTGTTACTTTAAGAAAATACTTTTTTTAAAATGTTTTAAGTATATTAATCCAATTTATTATTATTTTAGTACTTTTGAGTTTATAAAAATTTATATGAACTAAAACCCGATAAATTTTGCTATATTGGCAAGCAATTGTATTTATTTTTCGGAATATTTTATAAACTAAATTTTAATAAGATGTAAACTTAATTTTAGTTCCCCATGTGAAAATAATCATATATTATCATGTGTTCGTATCAGAAAATTGAGGGTATATGTATGTCCATATATTTTAGTAGGTTATATATATTTTGATATTTTGAATATTTTAACAGAAATCATTTTTTGTAAGGAATGGTTTTTATTTTTTGTGGTTTGTCTCTGAGGTCCGCAACAAACAACTAAAACCATTCCTTACAAAAAATGATGGCTGTTAGTTCGCCGTTAATTGTAATGTTTAGGTTGTAACATTCCCGAATTTGGTGTGGCAGTTTATTTTTCAATAAATAAAACAAAAACAATTAAATTCTTGTTACAAATAGAAAAATAATTTCTTCTAACTTAACAGTTCTTAATATTATTAATATTCATGGTTTGGGGCCCTCTCTTTGGGTTGTGTTATTGTCATTACTAAACTGGTTCCATGATCAAGTTTTGTGTTTGAAATAATTTATTTGGGTATTTTTAGATAATATAGATAAAAACAAAATGGTTTTAATCTGATTATCGATTTTACGCCATTTGCCAAAAAAGGTATCCAGTAGCAGTGAAACTAGTAAGTATTTATTCCAGAATTTTGGGGCTCCCTAATGGAAATGGGTTTCGTTCGATGTCTAAAATTGAGGATATATTATAGAAACATATATCTCTCATAATCCAAGAGGAAAATTTACCAGCTAACATATAAAAATAAAGCATTTGTAGCCAAAAATATACCATTCGTGCTAAATCCGCAAATTAAATAGTCATAAATAAAAAGTTATTTATTGGGAAAAGCAACACCATCAAAACATTTTCCAATGCTATGTGGTCCGTATTAGCGTCCACTACGAGTTCAATTGATTACTTGTGGATTTACTTACTATTTTAGCATAAATAATCTGACGAACCTTCAAATATAGCTTACGATCTAAGTAACGGGGAAATGTAATTCGAACCCAACTTTTGACGAGATAAATAACACAATTTACAACAACTTGTTCAATTGCGTGCAACAACTGCAAAGACTTTACTGGTTTTTAAGTTAATATTAAAAAAATTCTCAACACAACTATCTAATATTAACCGAGTGCAAAAGTGTAACATTTGTCTTGAAATACACTCATAATAATCCATGTATAAAAATACGAAATTAATATCAAAACAACGAAAACTTTCGTAAAAAGTATAAAATTTCGTATATTTTACGAAAGTTTTTGTTATTTTGACATTGTTTTCGTATTTTTATACATGGATTATTATGAGTGTACAAAAACTCCATTATTTTCTTCATTATATTATATAGTTTGAAATTTGTTTTTGATTTTGAATAAGGACATACTAATAAACATAATTAGATAAAAATAATTATTGGAATTACTAAAACAGATAAAATTTGGGAGGCAATAAATCTGAACAAAGTGAACCCAGTTACACTTTTGCTCCTAACTGTATATAATTTTATTAACTCTTTCACAATGTACACATTTAAAAATATATAAAAACTTTGATAATGCAATAAAAGTTTATATTTTTGCTTAAATATGATCATTAGGATATTGGCCACTGCAAAAAATCATAACCATATTTGTAACCAAACTCCAATTTTTTAATCAGCCTTTATCTCCAAAAATGAGGAATTCGGTGTATCTCCTAAACTAGCAAAGCTAGAATCTTGAAATTTGGCAAGTAGCTTCATCTAATGATCAGAACAAAACACGACGACAGCTGCATTTTTGATTATTCGGATGTTTTAGGGGTAAAAATGGGCTGAGAAGTTTCAAAATTCGATTTTCGGAGTAATTTTTTGGTGGGTAGGAGGGGACATACATATGAACCTTTTTCTTTTAATTTAAGGGTCCTTAACAAGAATCTGAAGTCAAAAAGTAAAAAGTAAAAATACCCACAAACAAAACGTCGGTAGTGAAAAGGTTAAACATTTTTTTATTTGTTTTAACTAAAAAACATACCACTTTATGGTACCCATACACTACGCAATATTCTTTTGCAACTTTTGACATTGTGCAAAATATTACCAGTGTGTATGTCATATTGGAAGGTTGTACAATATATTGCAAAAAATCAAAAAGGTTTTGATTCTTATTGCTCAACCAAGAAATGGGAATAATATTTTATAATGTGTTGTCCACATTGTACAATTTTTATATCCCTAAACAACAGAACAAAAGAGTGGTGGCATATTTTATGCAAAAGTGTTGTAAATTTGTAAATTGTATTGCACTGTGTAGTGCAAAATGCCAATAATACTGGCAATAATGTTGCAAAGTGTATAAATACACTCAAAAAAAGTTAGTTGAAAACTTTGTTAAACGTCTATTTAAAATATTTAACTAACTTACAATAAATTTGTTGCTGAAATTGAGTTTTCAGCAAATAATTTAGTTAAACGGTTTTAATGAAAAAATAATTTTGAACTAATGTTTAACTAGTTTTTGTTGCTACAGAAATTGTGCTAAACAAATAAAAAGACGAGATTTAGATGTCGCAGCTTATCTAGGCGTAGTAGAAAGAAAAGAAAAAATACAAATAAATACAACCATTCTAAGACTTCAAAAAAAATTTCAACCGCGGTTTAGAAGTTTAATTCAAAAGGTGAACGATATACATTCGTGTAAGTAATTGGGAATTATTATGTTTCATTAACTCATTTTGCACTGCCGTTGCTTTAAAGCAACACATATTTTTAATTCCTTATAATTTTGATATGAGAGAGATATAATAACGCAGTAAAAAGAATGTGCACTCAAAAAAAAGTTAGTAAAGTCAGCAAAATTGTAGCCAGGAGGGCGCAGCAAATTCTTTTGTAGAAATAAGCAAGCTGATGTTTAGCAACAAAATTAGTAAAATCAGCAGAAGTTCTGCTTACACCTAGTTGATTCTAAATTAAACAAACTTTGCTAAAAGTTCACAAAAATAATGCTGAATATTGGTAGACTGACAAAAACTCGAAAATGTTTTAGAAAAAATATACTTTAGTTAATTTATTTGTTGAAAATCTTAAAAAATTTTTTTGGTTCTGTTTTAAATATAATTTACAATACATTGAAAAGCATAAAAATGTTCATAATCCTACATTGACGACACGAATTAATTTAATATTTCGAAATATATATTAATAATTATATATAACATAATCAAATTTTCTTCCAACTATTTACATCAATGGATGTCTAAGTGTTGGAATTTATCCAGAAATATACAACCCTTTTTTGCAACAAGAAAAGTGGAACATAAAAAATTACGTAAGATGTATGCCCTTTCGCTTAAGTCGGTCTACCTGAACGTATATTTGTTTGCAATTTGACCACACCACATTAATAGTCACTATAATTATTTCGTTTACAAATACACATTTAATCTTTATTAAAATTAAATATTTTATTTTGTCTTTAATTTAATTAATAGACAATTACTTTAACAAGCCGGTGACAACACAAAATATAAGTTTTTTAATCCGCAATTTATGTGTATGTATACTATACACATTGTTGGCGTCCTTTTGTTTTATTAAAAACTCTTTCATGGTTGACTTTTATTTGTATGTCTTAGAAGAGTTGTGCTTTTTAGTATCATTTTCCTCGTCTCTACTACATTTTGACATACCGCTACATCTACTTCATTATGCGTAAATCTTTCAATTTGGTTGTCGTCCACGCTTTAAATGTGCTTATCAGGACAATTTTTTTTAGCTAAATAAATTAGTATAACATTAGTAAAATAATAATAAATCATTAGTTCAAAACAGTGTATAAGTATAACTAAAATTTTAGCTCAAAACATAAGTTCAGCAAAAAATTTACTGAAAAATTGCATATTTGATTTACAAGACATTTTGCTGACTTTTCTACTAACTTATTTTTTGCGTGTAATAATTTGAGGTCCTATAAAAAAAATTAAAAAATTATTGTTCCAGGGTTGCCATATAATTAATTAAAAAATGCTATTTTTGAAATTTTTTACAGCACTTGTTTAGAAAATTATTCATTTCAAGAACGAGTGTTATAGAGGTTATATGCTGATTTGGTTAGGGCCGTATGGAAAAAATTTTTGAATGAGAAAAATTTTATGCGCAGTATATACTTTTTGTAAAGTTGAAAGATTAATTTCTTCCAAGAAACAAAAGATTTTAAAAATTGAAGTGTTGCCATATTACAATTTTGAAAAGTGTTCTAAAAACACCAATATTTTCAAAAACTTCTCAAAAATCATGAAAATCCGATAGATCAAATTGAGTATTACAGTTTAATGGATATTCGCTTTAGCAATGAATTAGAAAAATGTTAACCCCTTAACCCTTTCATGCACAACTTTTAATGGCTGGGAATTTTTCGATCAAACTTACTATATGGTAAAGAAATATTTTGTGTTAATTTAGGGGCTTTGCCGCATCCCTTAGTTACTTTTTTAACTAAACTCTACATAAAATTTAAAGAATTTTTTCATTTTGTTCACTATACGATTTTTTCTTTTTAAATTATATATTTTTAATGATAAATAATTATTGGCGATGCAACTGCACATTATTGAAAATAAATGAAAATGTTACCAAAATTGTCGAGGTTTGTTTTGATTTGACTTCTAAAAACATCAACTTGTTAGCAACTACTAGAACATAAGAAATATACCAATCATAGCTTGTGCTAAAATACCACAAACAGTAAAATTGCCTACAGACAACATCGGGCATGAGAGGGTTAAGTAAAAACAAAGCTTCCTAGTTTGAATTTAAATTGCGAATAACACCGCTAGACGGCGCAATAAGTGTAAAACCCCTTCTGAAAAAGCTTATTGAGACAACATTACATCTTTCTACTGTATCGATGAGTGGCATAAAATGGGCTAATAAAATATTTTGTTTATTTCCAGATTTGTTAACGATGTGAAAGTCCTAAAATTTTTATATATATTTAAAACAATCACAAAAAAAAAATTAGATTTAAATTTCAGCAACAAAAATTAACTAAAGTAGAAGTTTTATACTAAGTTTTCAACTCAAGTCGATTTTCATTTGCATTAAACTAAGTGTCGGCAAAACATTTTGGTGCATTAAAAAATTATCCATTTTTCTGCAAGGATCCTCCCAGCAAACATTTTGCTCAATCAACTAACTTCTTTGCTCACTCAACTTACTTTTTTGCTAACTTTACGGACTTTTTTTTTTGTGTGTACCTTTAGTACGAAATTTATTACAAATATTATGTTTTTTTCGCAAAAAATAATGTTTAATGAGCACTCGAACTTCACTTTTTTCCATTTTAAAAAAAAATCCACGAGATTGTATGTTTTGAACAGCTGTTAAACGCAAAGTAAATGACGAAACTTGCTCAAAACTTTATAGTAGTATACTAACAGGTGTAACTTGATGGGAGCAGTGTTGCATTTCAAATAACTACGAGGGAAGTTCGAAGTTCGACTTATTGATCCGCCCTCGTATTGTGATTTTAAATGACTGAAAAATATTGTAATTTTCAGAGTTTTTCTTACGGTTAAGGCCCTTCCTAGCGCACAATTTGTGCGCTGTATAAAAAGTTATCGTAAATATGAAATAAAAAGTTGTCGTATACTTACTTGCCTTTGATAAGACAAAAATTTTGTTAAAATAGGAGATTTGGCCTAAAAGGTCTCAAATTGTGTATGAATTTTTTAGACTAAGAATAGTAATTATTTTGAAATTTAATAAAAAAAATTTAATTTTTTTGTGTAATTTCATATGGGTTTGGATAAATTTAGCCCTAAAGCTGATTAATTATTTGTTTTACTGGTGGCAACACTGCTAACAACCCAAACCATACATTCAGGGAAAAAGCTTCATCATATTTATGAAAAAGATCATAAATATGAAGAAAAACTTCAATGATTTTCGTTCAATGTAACACTTCATGAAGTTGTACCATAAAAGAGCGAATTTATGACAGGCTTTTCATAAATAAGAAGCTTCATAGCTTTTCATGAAATGTTTCATAAATTTTACACTCATAGAAATAAACCTTTGAAAATAGCAGAAAACGCTTCTAAAAATTAGTTAAAAATTATATTTTCAGAAAAAACTGCTAAATTTAGCTGACTTTTTTGCTAAATATTAATAAAATAAGAACTGCAAAATTTAATCTGTTATCTTTACAAAATTTTGGTTATAATCGATGTGCATTTTAGTTAATTGAAAATAGCATTTTAATCTGTAAAATTAGCAAAAAACATTTACTAAATATTTGTAGACTGAAAAGAGCAAACAAAAACTGTAATATTTTCAAAATGTTTCAGTAGAATGCAAATAACAGTTTATTTTGCTAAAAATCAACAAAAAAAATTGCAACAGTAATTCAGAATATATAAAATAAAACTCAGAATTTAAAATTCATTTTTAGTAAAATTCAGAAAAAATAATATTAAGTTACGAATTTTTGTTTTGATTTTAAAAACATTAATTGGATTAAGAATTTCCACTAGAATTTATAAAATTATATTTATATTCACAAAATTTAATGCAAAATTTAGAACACATTAACCGATTAGAGTTTCTGACTTTCAATTGATATTATGATAGATTCTGAATTTTAAATAAAAAATTTAAATTACAAATAAGACTTTTTTTAAATTTCAAATGAAAAATCTTAAATTCTACACACAAAAAAAAATAGGTGCCAATTAACTAGGAGCATTCGAACTCATAAAGTTTTTCACATAAATAATTCAATAATTAAGTAGAAACAGGTAAAAACTTGGTAAAATATTACTACACTCAAAAAAAAAGTTAGTAAAGTCAGCAAATTATTTTACTGAGTCAGCAAAATTTTAGACAGGAGGGTGCTTGCAAACAAATTGCTAATGTCAGCAACCTCTTTTAGTAGATGCAACAAAAATTTCGCTAACACTTGTTGTTTCGAAATTAAAAAATCCTTGCTAAAAGTTAATGAAATTATTGCTGAATTTAGTAGACCCAAAAAAACTCAAAAAAATTGGTAGAAAAATTATACTTTAGTTAATTTATTTGCTGAAAATCATAAAACGTATTTTTGTGATTCTTTTAAAAATAATTAACAAAACGTTATAAAATATAAAAATGTTCATATAGATCAGTCAAATAAGACAATAAAGGGGTCAACCTCCGAATTCCAGGTTGGAATGGAAACTCGTATATGGCTTTATATTGGTGTTCTAATTACTGTCTCATAAAATCTCGTGCCTGCGTCGTGAGTTATTCAAGGTCAAATGTCACAAAAATCAGTTTTTGGCTATTATCTCGGTTTCTATAGCTCCAATGATGTCAACTTATATTATAAAAATTGTAGGTCATGCAATTTGTAACAAATTTTGTTATTTTCGAGATAGAGGGCAGAGACTCCGGAGCGCTCACCCATACCTGAAAGTATTCAAGGTCAACCGTGAATCTCGGTTAATAATATCTTATATAAAGTGATTAAATTACTAAAATATCACTAACAATGAATAATTTATATTATTTATTAGATAATACAGTGGAGTACCGTTATTACGAACTCGTAGGGACCGGACAATTTAGTTCGTTATAAGCGAAGTTCTCTATAAGCATGGTAAATATATTAAAAAAATAATAAATTCTCAGTATGTTTTCTTAAATTCTCTTAATTTGGAAATGTTTGTTTGTAATATGAAAACAATTTATATTATTTACTAGACAATACATTGTATTTCTTATGAATTTATTTCGTAATACTTACTTTACTTGCTGTTTTTTCAGATATCGGCAACGGCTGACGTATAATCTTAAAAATTATGACTGATTTGTGTTTTATTTGTGAGAAGTCACTATCAGAAGGTGATTCTGTTAATGTAGTGCGTGGCTTTAAAACTTTAAAAACTGCAAGTATCTAAAGAAAATGACGGTCACGTACACCCAAAAAAATAAGTTAGTAGAGAAGTTAGTTAAACGTCTTGTAAATCAGGTATACTATTTTTTAGCAAAATTTTTTGCTAAAATCGTGTTTTCAGCTAAAATTTTTGTAATACTTATTCAGCACTTAACTGTTTTATATTAATGCTTTACTAATATACTAATGTTTTACTAATTAATTTTGCTAAAAAAAAAATTGTGCTGATAAGCACATTAATAGTGTGGACGACAACCAGATTGAAAGATATACGCAGAATGAAGTAGATGTCGCGGCATGTCAAGATGTAGTAGAGAAGAGGAAAATGATACTAAAAAGTACAACTCTAATAATACATATAAAAAAATCAACCATGGAAATTTTTGTATCTCTTTTTCATACATAAAACAAAATTGAGGATTAAAATAACTTAAATTTTGCGTTGTCACCGGCTTGTGCAAATAATTGTCTATTAATTAAATAAAAGACAAAATAAAATATTTATTTATTTAAACTAAATGTTTATATGTGTGGTCAAATTGCAAACAAACATATACAGACATGTAGACAGAGTAAAGTGAAAGACAAAGACACACATCTTAGGTAGATTTTATGGTTCCTTTTTCTTATTGCAAAAAGGGTTGTTTTTTTCGTTTCGTTTGTTTTTGTTTATTTTTTCGTTTCGTTTCTATAATTATCTTTGGCAGTTGCGATAGCATCATTTAGACAACCATTGATGTAAGTAATTGAAAGACAATTTTTGTTATGTTATATATATTTATTTCTATATATTTTCAGATATTAAATTAATTCATGTCGTCAATGTGGAAAAATGAAAATTTTATATTTCGTTATTATAGTAAATTATGTTTAAAAGAATCACAAAAATATGTTTTATGACTTTCAGCAAATAAATTAACTAAATTACAATTTTCTACAAATTTTTTGCGTTTTTTTCAGTCTACTAAAATTCAGCAAAAAATTTATTAATTTTTAGCAAGGCTTTTGTATTTCTAATCTACTAAATGTTAGCAAAACTTTTGCTGAATCTACAAATTTTGTTGCTAAAAATCAGCTCGCTGATTTTCAGCAAAAGATTTTGCTGACATTAGCAACTTTTTTGCAAGCATCCTCCTGACTAAAATTTTGCTGACTCAGCAAAATTTTTTGCTGACTTTACAAATGTTGGAAAATACTTTCTTGTACGAAACTGGTTTCAATGTAATTATGAAATCTAGATACTTTTGGTTTTGTAATTTATTAATACCTCAAATTGTTTTTCATGTTTGTGTATTCGTTTTTTGATATTTGGAATAAATGGTTGAATATTTTGTATAAAAATAAAATAACGTCGTGATTTTATTTAACAATGGTTATGGACCCAGAAATACGCTGTTAATGATAAGAACAGATAATAATCTACTGCGTGACAAATATAAATATATTATAAAACATTTAATAAAATGGCAACCTCCGGATTCCAGATTGAAAAATTGAATCCCGAAAATTATGCATCATGGTCAATCCAGATGCGAAGTTTACTGATAACTCAGGACTATTGGGATGTTATAGAAACCCAACTTAATGCAGCAGCAACCCAAGAAGAAAAATCTGCGTGGAAAATCAGGGACAACAAGGCCCTGGCGATGATTACTTTATTGGTAAACAAGTCTGAGCTGATTCATGTAAAAGAATGTAAGTCTTCAAGTCAAGCATGGAATAAATTGGAAGGTATTTACAGAGCAAACAATCCCGCAAGGAAAGTAAATTTATTTAAGCAATTGGTTCGATTCAGATTTGCATCTAATGAAAAATATTCTGTTCAAATTAATAAATTTTGTTCTTTAGCAGACGACCTAAAAGATGTTGACGTTAATATTCCAGAAGAATTACTTTCAATATTTTTATTATGTAGCTTGCCCATTGAGATGGAGAATTTTGTGGTCGCAGTTGAGAGCAGAGATACCTTGCCAAATCTTGATCAACTTAAAAACAAAATTTTGGAGGAAGAGCAGCGCAGAATCGAAAATATAAGTTGTGATAATAACCAGGTATTTTGGTTAAGAACAGAAACATAAATTTTGTGAAAACTGATCCGACGGTAAAAAATCAAGATAAATTAAAAAATATTATGTGTTTTGGATGCGGGAGAAGAGGGCATATACGGTCACAATGCGTAAACCAAAATATAAATGAAGATGATAATGGAAATACAGGTTGTGCAATGACGGTTATTAATTCGTGTGTAAACAATACAGGAAATATTGATTGGATTTTAGATAGCGGTGCGTCGTCTCACATTTGTCGAGAAAAAAGTATGTTCTCTGTATTGAACGTTTATAATAGTAATGTCTGGCTTGCATCTGGTCAAAATGTTATGGTAAAGGGAATTGGAGAAGTAAGTGTAACAATTTCAGATAGAAAATATAGTTTGAAAAAAGTAATGTATGTACCGGATTTGAAATGTAATTTATTATCCGTAAGAAAGATGGTGGAAAAGGGATATTCAATAATATTCTCAGAAAATAAGGCTGAAATATTCAAGGACGGGGTATTTCAATTTACTGCTTATGTCTCTAATGGTATTTACAAAGTCAAGGTAAGACCTTATGAATGTTTGATGATGAATGTTGAAGATTTGGAAAATACTCTGTGGCACAAGAGGTTTGGTCATCTTAATTTCAAGGATCTCAGAAAATTAAAGGAAAATAAAATGGTTCGAGGATTGAAAGGTAAAATTCCAAATGATCATTCATGTATTACCTGTACTTTGTGCAAAATATCTGCAAATCCATTTAAACCTGTTGGTACAACAGTGACGTCAAATGTATTAGAATTAGTACACACAGATATTTGTGGACCTATGCGTGTTAAGTCTCAAGGTGGTGCTTTCTATTTTATTACTTTCATCGATGACTACTCACGTTATATCTCGGTGTACGTATTAAAGAAAAAATCGGATGCTTTTAATGCATTTAAAGAGTATTTAGTTATGGCTGAAAAAGAAACTGGTTATAGGTTGAAACGGTTAAGAAGTGATAATGGACGTGAATATATAAATAATGAATTCGGCAACTTTCTCAAAGAGCACGGAATAATACACGAAACAACAGTATGTTATACACCGCAGCAAAACGGAGTTTCGGAGAGAGCTAACAGAACGTTGGTAGACATGGTACGCTGTATGCTTGAAAATTCAAAGTTACCAAAATCTCTGTGGGCAGAGGCCATTAATACGAGTGTTTATGTGAAGAATCGATCACCTACTCAGGTATTGGGTATCGTTACTCCTTATGAAAGGTGGACAGGTAACAAACCTTGTGTTTCATATTTTAAAATTTTTGGCTGTAAAGCTGTAGTATTGAATAAGAAACCTGGACGTTCAAAATTAGATCCAAGGGGTGACATTTATTCGTTTGTTGGATACCAGCCAACTACTAAGGGATACAGGTTGTTTGATATAAAGAATCAAAAATTGATTGTAGCGAGAGATGTTAAGTTCTTTGAAAACGAATTTGAAAATATTAGTCATAATGAAGATGATTTTTATGATCTGGTTGATACTTCCAGAATTATGAAAAGTGGAAATGTAATTCAGGAAGTTTCAAGAATGAAAAGCAATTATGAAGACGAACCGGAAATTGTGAATTTTGATGTAAAATCTGGCGACGAAGAATCAGAAATTCAACAATCACTTAATGTTAATGGTAAACGTAAAAGGGGTAGACCAATGTTATTGAGAACTGGAAATAGAGGTAGACCCCGTAAAATTTATAATGAAGGTAGAGAAGAAGTAAATATTGTGAGAAATTTTAATTTGATCCTAAAAGTGTAAAACAGGCAACAAATTGTAATGAATCGGACAAATGGCAAGACGCAATGAAAAAAGGAGTACTGTTGTGCTACTCTGATGCTGATTGGGGGTCAAACGTATTTGATCGCAAATCATATAGTGGCTATGTTCTATTTTTCGCAGGAGGACCTGTGTCATGGGAATCGAAAAACAGAATATCGTGGCACTAAGTTCTATGGAAGCGGAGTATATCGCAATGTGCCAAGCTGCAAAAGAATTAAGTTTTATCGAAGTTTGTTAAATGAATTGGGGTTTGCCAGTTTGTTAAAGGAACCAACAAGCACAATATTTGACAGAAAACCATATGACAATGAAGAGAAGCAAGCACATTGATATAAGGTATCATTACATAAAAGATAAATGCAATGCGAACGCAATATCATTGAACTATGTTTTAACTGACCAAAATGTTGCAGATATATTAACTAAGTGTTTACTTAATCAGAATCATTTTAAATGTTGTAATTTGTTAAATTTAAAAATTTTGAGTTTGTCATATAATTTGTAAATTTTGTTTTGTTTATAATTAGATTATTTTTTTTTTTAAGAGGAATTTACATTGAGGTGGTGATTGTTGGAAAATACTTTCTTGTACGAAACTGGTTTCAATGTAAATTATGAAATCTAGATACTTTTGGTTTTGTAATTTATTAATACCTCAAATTGTTTTTCATGTTGTGTATTCGTTTTTTGATATTTGGAATAAATGGTTGAATATTTTGTATAAAAATAAAATAACGTCGTGATTTTATTTAACAACAAATTTTTTTTTGAGTGTATGGGTATGTCATGTGGTACATACTCCGTAAGGATATCTTTAAGCTCTTTAACGTAAAGTGCGAATCTTCATGATTTTCTATATAAATTTCCTTTTTTTGAGTGATGATATCATAATAGATGTTGGCATCATTGGAGCTATAGAAACCGAAATAATTGCCAAAAACTGATTTTTGTGAACTTTGACCTTGAATAACTCACGACGCAGACACGAGATTTTATGAAACTTTTGAAACAGTAGTTAGAACACCAAAATAAAGCCATATACGAGTTTCCAGCCTATTACCTGGAATTCGAAGGTGAAACCCTAATTTGACTGGACTACATAATCCCACATCGACGACACGAATTAATTTAATATCTGACATTATATAGAAATAATTATATATAACATAAACAACTTATCTTTCAACTACTTACATCAATGGTTGTCTAAATGATGGCATCTTTGTAGAGACGAAACAAAACGAAATAGCAAAATATGAAATACACAACCCTTTTTGCAACAAGAAAAAGGAAACATAAAATTACGTAAGATGGGTGTCCTTGTATGTCGTTTTATTCTGTCTACCTGTGGGTATATTTGTTTGCAATTTGACCACTCTTCATTAATAGTCATTATAATCATTTAGTTTACAAATACACATTTAGTCTTTATTAAATTTAAATATTTTATTTTGTCTTTAATTTAATTAATATACAATTACGTTGACAACCCGGTGACAACACAATTTAATTTAATTTTTTCAATCCGCAATTTATATGTATACGATACACATTGTTGGCGTCTTTTTGTTTTATTATGTATGAAAAACAGATACAAAAATCTTCCATGGTTGATTTTTTTATGTGTCTTTCAGGACTTTTACTTTTTAGTATCATTTTGCTAGTATCTACTACATCTTGACATGCACCAACATCTACTCCATTCTGCGTATGTCTTTCAGTCTGGTCGTCGTACATACTTTTAAATTGCTTATCAGCACAATTTTTTAGCAAAATAAATTAGTAAAACATCAGTAAATTATTAGTAATTAGTTCAAAATAGTTAAGTGCTGAATAAGTATAACTAAAAGTTTCAGCTGAAAACATAATTTCAGCAAAAAATTTGCTAAAAAATAATATACTTGATTAACAAGACTGTTTTACTAACATTTCTACTAACGTCTTTTTTTGACTTTAGTTTTCACATAACTTTTGTGAATAAACTTTATTAGTTGAAATGCTCCTAACGATTTTTTTGTGTGTATTAATGATTTCAAAATTTCAAATGGAAATTCTTAATTTCAATCGATGGGAAAACAAATAAAATTGTGATTACAACGGTTTATGAAACTTTTTTATGAAATGATAAAGATATATGAAACATTTGACATACATTTTTATGAAACTATTCATCATATCTATGAAAATTTCATAAATACGATGAAATAATTGATGACAAATGATTTATGAAACAATATCATCAATATGATTAAACATTTTTCCCTACGTGTATTTATATGGCGCATAAATTCCATACCAAGTTTGGTTAAAATTAAAGCGGATCGAGTTCGAAATGGAATGCGTCTTATTTACTTGTATTCCCTTAATTGATTTATAACTTGTTTTGTTAAAGGGTTTTCATGTTTGAAGTTCAGCTTGTATCATATTTATTTAAGTTTTAATTTGTCCTCAATGGGGGAAAAACCCAACAATTTCGCTTATAGCAGCGACGGTGAACATAACAATCAATAGAAAATGTTTTTCTAAATTGTATATATATTTTAAAACGGCTGCCTTCTTGGTTAGTAGTAGACTGATCAAGTGATCGATGGTGTGAACCTGCTGTCTGTCTGTCTGTCCCGTTTTTCTGCTACATCTGTATACAACAAGGCAAACATAAGATGATCACTTGTTCAATTTCATCTTCATCAACAATCATTATGATCTTTGTTGTATTTAGTGTAGTGCGAGTATAATGTAGTTATTTCAAGTGGTACCAAGTTAACGAAAGACATCTTCCTTTACCTCCGCCTCCTCCGATTTCGTCTTCGTCATCTTGTTTTTCGGGTATATCATCAACACCACCATCATCTCTCATATCGTGCTCATCATTGACATCCATGTTCAGTTGTTTTTGTAGTTATTTTAAATTTTAACTTCATCTTTTTGTTGATTAATGATTTATGAGAATTCTATGTCATGTCGTGTTGTTTTGTATTTGTATTTGTCTTGTATTTTTTTTCTTGTTGTTTTCTCTGAATCAGCATCAATGGATTACTTAATTATAATTTTGGAAAAAATTAGTTTTTTACTTTGTTATAATGTGTTTTATGTTTTCTTTAATACAAATTAATAATGAATTAAACATATTGTTTTATGTTTGTTATATCTCTTTGTTAGGATATTTTAAATATTTGACTAATGCAATCTTATTGAGATGCGCTGTGCATATCTTGTAAAATCTTAGACGGTTACTATTCTAGTAGTGGCTTCTTATTGATGATTTTAGATTTGCAAATAATTCTGTAATGAAACAAAAACTATTTAAAGTTTTCACCTAATTATAGCATAAGCGCCCATACAGTGTCGCACAAAACAAAATTTACAAAACATAAGTAAATATGTAATTATAATATTCCATCTTCCAAGACGGTAAGAAAAAAGATTTTGATTGGATTTATTTATTTGTAAAAATAGTACAACAAGAATAAACTCTTATACATACGGAAAATATTTTATTAAAATAATGTTATGTATAATCGAAAATTATATATAGGCCGTTCCACCAAAGACCGCTCAATTTTTGATCTTCGGTCTTCCGATATCAAGTAAATTTTTCATTAAGAAGCTCTATGGAGCCACTTAAAGATTGGCGTTTTTAGGTTTCAAATTTCGAAAAACATACGGTTTTTAGCTCGATTTAGTTCTTTTTGAAATATTAGAAAAATATGTATTTGTATTTGTAATTGTTTTTTTTTTATGCAAATGCAAAAAGTGTGTAACCTTGAACATTCCTATTTTATTCAATATTCATCGGATTATCACTATTTAAATTGCACTGGAATGGTTTACTACTCCCCCACTTATTTACTGCGGAATAATGTTTTTTTCAGCATTAAAAATAAATGCATTTTTTATGCAATTTCTTTTTTGTAAATGCACTGTTTTTAAAATTTTACCACTCTTGATTTAAAAAAAAAAGATGCATATTTGTTAAATATTGAATTTTTACTAAAAAACAACACTTTCCTTTTTTTTTTTGGTTCCCGGGGTTTGTCTATTACACAGGTCAACAGCAAAAAAAGGCTTGACTAACCACTATATAGATTTGATGCATCATGGCTGCCTAAGTACAAAAATGGTAAAATTTTTCAATTCTATGGATAATTTTTTTTTAAAAATTTTTTAAGTAAAATTGACAATATTTTGAGACATTTCTCCACTTATGTTGTCATAACTCAAAAACAACTAGTCCGATTTTGTCAAATTAAATTTACAAAAATTAAGGTTTACAATATCTTTAAATAACGTGTACAAATTTTTTAATGCGATCAATAGTTTCAAAGTTATGAAACAAATTGTTAGCAAAAAAAAAAAAAAAATGCTGAAAAAAAAAAAAAAAATTTGAAAAACAAAAATCTGGAAAAAATCGAAAACTGCAAAAAAATATTACTTTTTATTTTTTGGTAGTAAAGCTACATATCATGCGAATTAAACTAGATATGGATCATAAAAATCGATGCATGCTTTACATTTTTATTTACAATTAATTGAAGGTATCGCATATTTACAAGCACTGTAGAAAAATTGTTACCTACTATATAATGAAAATGCAGAACATAAAAACTCAGGTGCATTTTACGACACGCATTTGGCAAAACCCCTTTGGGAAAAACCTCTATGACATTTTTATGATTCTAATAATTAAAAAAAAAATAAGTAATAAACAAAAGATTGTTTAATTTTTACGATTGCGGTAGGATAGTAATAAAACGCTCATAAATGTGCGTGTACGCTGAAGTGCTCTTATTTTCCGTTAGCTACCTGTAACGGATGATTTTTTTTTTCATAAAAGTCCTTAATGTTTTTTAGGATTCTTGGGAATAATAAAAAATTTGCAGCACACACAAATTGTATCCACACAAAGGGTTATCCCAAATTATAGTATCAGTATTTATAAGATCTCCTTGACCCTTTTATTTCATTCAAGAAGTGTTTGCGATAACGCAAACATCATTTAATACCTACACAAAAATTAGAGTCATACAGCTTAGAAGTAAAAAACAATTTTCAAATATTAATAAAAATGAGCCAGAAAGCCAGAACATTTTTATGTAAAAACGATCCAGATTTATTTTGTTATGTGTGCGGGCCAATATATCACCGGGAAAAAACGGAAGTGCTTCTTAACTTCATTGCAAAAGTCATATCAAGATTGCTATAATATCTATCCGCACAATTTGAACCAGCATTGGACACCGAGTACTATATGCATTCCATGTCGATTGAATTTATCTATGAAGTCTTCTAACGTAAAGTAAGTATAAATTAATAGATTTGGAATATTTTATAATTACAATATTTCTTAATTAAAATTTGAATTCTTCATATTCCTGATTTCAATTTTTTTTTCATTTTACAGACGACACTTGGAAATTTTGAAGCCTATGCTATGGAGAGAAACAGCGAACCACGCATCCGAGTGTTATTTTTGTTTAAGTACAAAAAGCGGTTTTGGAAAACATATGCGATGGTCTTACCCCACGAGGTCTGCTGATGGGTTTACAC
>CM037851.1:142753476-143125386 GCA_021234595.1 Delia radicum | reverse complement strand
TCGCCCAAGTCTGATTCGAACCTGGGGTCTCTGGTATTTAACAATTAGTTAGGCGAGAACTCTACCAACTGAGCTATCGATACATACAATATTTTATTGCTTAACATGTAGATGAGTTGTTGTGCTTCGTGTTTCGTTCGTGATATCAAAATATGGTGTATATTTTGATATTTATCATTATGCTTACAAAAAATCACAAAGTAATGTGTCTATAAATAGATTTTAAAAAATATATATTATAAACTACTTTACGTTTATAATTCATGCATTATGTAATTGATGATCGGTAAGTCATTATTTTATATTTTGAAGTAATGTAAAATGTAATGAGGTCTCATTACAAGGTAATCCATGAGTGTTCAATTATCGGTAACTCATTACTTCTTGTTGGAAAATAATGATACAGGTAAGGAGTACACATTACAAGGTAATGCATTACTTTATCGCACCCATTACCAAAGTTTTGCTGGGACACATACGCTGCATATTAAATACCACGTTTTCCAGAATGTTTTTAACTACATTTGTAGTGGTCTTTACCTACATAGTATTGTAAGTGTATGAACGTATATTGATGACCATATAACTAATATATGTACATATATGACAATATTTGTCCATGTATGGAAATGTAGGTTCACTTTTCTAGTATGTACGAATATGGATGACCATATATGATCATATAAAAAATGTATATGATCATTTATGAATTTTTTTAACACGGGTGTCTTTAATGAGATACTATCGTTCAGAGAATTATCTCAGTATATGCAGTTTAAAATTTAATTAAAGATAATTACAATGGGCAAAATTGCCTTACACTAAAGTCGCCTTCTGGTGGTCTCCTACTCAATGTAATGTTTGGAATTACGCTCCATTTCTTCAAAAATGTCTGCTTATCTTCTAGGTAGTGTGAAGCTTTAAGTTTTAATAAATTCAAAAAACATTCGAATTTTATTGCATTTCATTAGTATAATAATTTAAAATTCATTTGTTTTTTATGCATTTATTTAAAAATTCATATATCAATTCAATATAGTACCACCAGACAGAACAATTGAATAAATATACACACTTTCAAACGATTATATGAATATATAAATGGAATACTTTTGATGTTGCTGTGTGGTTAAAATAAAAAATTGCATTACCATTAAACTAAATGACTAAAATGGCAGAGCAAAACGACAAAATAGAAATTTCAGACATAATTACTAAGGACATTAGTATACATTACATTAGTTACAAATACACCAACACACATTCGTTCATTCAATTCAATCGCTCACATACAGGAAACAGAAAACCTACAGAACAATATCCTTGTACAACATTTTAATGGCAATCGCCACAAATGAACCTTTAATAGAATATTAACTTATAAACAGAACAAAAAACAGAACACAATTTTGGTATTGTGGTTTTATAGCATTTTATATTTTATGTTTGGATATGAAAAGTAAAGAAATATACAAATTTTCATCGAAATGAGTACAAAAAAAAAACAGGTAGGTGTAAAATATTAAGATATCGAAAGAGAATCGAAATAATCATAAAGTTCGAAAATTCATAAAATTCTGATAGAGGAAACCAAAGTTAATTGTTAGATGAAATTTTGAAAACATTTCATTGTATAGGTGAGTAAAATATCGAAACTACTACATAGGACGGTAAAGATATTTATGAATTTCAAAATTCGAAAACCTCATCATACCAACCCAATTACAGTTTTCACCCATACACACGCACATTAAAAGATATTTTCGAAAGTAAGGTTTGTAAAAATTCGAAAAATTCATTTAGTTAACAAAAAGTCCTGCTACAGGCAACTACAAATGTTTGAGGCATGCGCACGAAACACACGGAACAACACAAATATCGCACAATCATCGTTTACGAAAGCAATATTGTCTACAGAAATCTCATCGATATAGTCGTACTCTACACACTCTTACATTACAGCCATAATGAATTTCAACCATGCTGAACCATGGCAGCTGATATCATACACTCAAACAAACACTTGTTATTTAAACACACTTACACCACCACTACATGAAGAGGTTTTAATGCACATGAAAAAGAACTCCGCCTACGTTTTTCGAAATACTTGAATGAATTTCAATATGGCTGCTTTTTAGTGTGTGTGCGGAAGAGTGTATGAGTAAAACAAATTTATTGGAGCGCCATCATTTCCTTCATACGCACGCAAACATAACAGTAGCACTTTTTTTTGCCCAAACACAACAAAAATTGTTCTTCATTTGGGGAACCCCAACACAAAATGTGTTCCACGAACTGAGAAGAAAAAAAAATCAAAGTAAAAACATGTGTGAGAAATGTGTTTATCAAACCGTACCGGTGATAGTTATTCGAGAGAAGAGTATATAAATTTGAAATATATTCTTGATTCCTCCATTTGGAGTATGCGTAAGCATTATATTTCATGTGTTTTTTTAACATCGCCTTTAAAAATTTTGTTTTGAAATTTGAAACTGTCAGCCGGCGCGCGCCTCATTTACTTTGACATTTGTTTAAATTTATTTTTTTTGTGCTTCTCTGCTGTTGTTGTTGGTTTTGTTTCGTTTTTGCCTTTCCGTTGGCTATTTCTCCATTATCATTAAATACAATGGACAAAATTATTAAGTGTTGACATTGATTTGAATATCTTAATTTTGGTTTTTTCGTTTTTAAAATAAATAAAATCTATTTGAATTAGTTTTCTTTTTGGTTGTTGTCATTTCTTTGTTAAACAAATGATTAAACATTATTATTAATTTCCTACCTACATTCTTAACATTAATAAAGTTTTTTTTTTTCATGTGGACAAGTTTATTTTAGTTCTAATGAAGTTATGAAAACGTTTGGCATTAATATGGAAAATACCGTCGCATTTTGTTTGACAAGATTTAACAATATAAACTTGCATTATAAAGTCTAAACTGTTTTACAAAAAATTCATCGCCTTGGTCGGCTAGTTTTTGGGGTGATGGCTTATTACAGCGGAAGTCGTAGGTTCAATTATTACAACGAGTCTACAGCCACCAGGAAGTTCTATGATGTATGGCTCACTGCGGATTTGGATTGATTGTTAAATAATTCACATAAAAATATAATATTTCCCAAATTTTTTCAATTAAATCGTGGTGTTAAAAATTTTAAAAGCTTTCAATGAAAAATTAATTGAAGCAATTAAATAATTGCTCAAAATCGCAAATTCCTTGAAATTTTAATTTTTGTATCTTTATAATAATGGAGGTTCAAAGAAACAAATTACCTTTTTAAATGCCTGTACTGATAGGAAAAAATAGTAAACATTTTTGCTAAAACTATTGAAAATTTATTAAAAAAAAACCTTGCAGAAAAATCTGCTAAAATTAGCGGATTTCTTAACTAACTTAACTGGTCCCGGGTTCGACTCCCGGTGACGACAACATCAATTTAGAAAAATAATATACATGAGTTTTCTAATCCTCCTATGTATCGCAACGTCTGCCTTCGGTGTTCCTATAGCACTTAATCCCACTGAAGTAAAATAATGAATCAGGGCTATGACACAAAAAAAGCTTCAATAAATTCGCCAACTCTACATCAGGTGGCGAACAACAACCTATCGCGCGCAATTACAATGTTGCCATGTTTGAAGCCCTTCATCCTTTACCACCTTTCATCTCTCTACTATCCCCTTTCCAAAGAAAGCAACACATAAGTAAATAGGAAGAATTTCCTGAATGTTGCTTCTCGCTTAAAAAAAAAAAAAAAAATCTTTAGGTTTTTACGTCTACGCCTAATCTATGTTGATTATGTTAAACCAAGGTTCGAGCTTTAGGGTTGGATGATTTGTTAATCTTTGGTGATGATTTCGAGTATTGCTTTTGATTACGTCTGCCACAGTTGGTATGTTTAAATCTCGGTGCAGATCTTGATTTCTAACGTCCCAAGGTGCATTAACTATATGAAGCAGGACTTTGTTTTGAAAAAACTTGAATTTTTTTAATGTGTGAATTTTTAGCACAGCCCCATGATTGAATGCCATAGCTCCATACAGGTTTGAGTATTTGCTGATAGATTAAAGGTTTATTTTAAGTTGTCATTGGAGAATACTTTCCAATAAGCCATTGCAGTTTTTTATACTTTAGTTTCATTTCGTTTTTATATTTTGGATATGATTTCCGCATGTTAGTTTGGAATCCAGGGTCATTCCAAGATATTTGACTGAATTTTAGTATGGAATTTCATTATTACAGGTTTGTGTTGATGATTTTTTGTTGAGAAGTTTACATGAACTGATTTCAAATTGTTTATTTATTTCCATTTTGATGCCCAAAAGGATATATTATTAATTAATAACCATTTGTAAATTTTTTGATGTCTCAGTGGTAGTATTACCCACTGCTTAATCTCCGTGTCATCTGCAAATGTAGCAATTTTTGTATTTTCTGTATTTCTTTTGTATAAATTAGATGCTGCCTTGAGGAACACCTGCATTATTTCTTTAAGTTCCGAAAAATCGTTAAAATATTTAATTTGAAAGAATCTATCTTCAATGTAGGATTTGAGAACATCAAAATGTGTTTTTGGAAAGGTACTACTTGAGCATAATTTTAGTAAATTGAAAGTAACAAAAGTAATAAAAAAAATTTGCTAGACATTAGTAGAAAAAAAAAATCGCAAAAACGTGATATTTTAAATTTTTTTTTTCGATTTTTTTATTGCAAACAGAAATCTGGTGCTCCGAAATCAGCAATCTACAATTTTTCAACAAAAATATACAATATACAAATTTTGTTGATATTACAGCTTTTGTTTGTTGTTTTTAGTATTTTAGTTTTTAGTCTAGCAGAGTAAAGTGGTAATTTCAAATAATTAAATTCAACTCGAATATAACTGAAATTTTGAAAAGTTAACCGTTTTAATATTTAACAAAAAAAAATGTGCTAATTTGATCAGTTTTTTTTTTGCAACGTAATTCTGATCTTATTTTTAGTAGTTTTTTCAGCTATTTTTTACCGGATTTTTTCTATTAGTGTGGATAAATCGCTGAAACATGGAACATGAATTAAGCTTGTTATGTTGGCTCCTTCTCCCTCGTAATCATCATCTTAGACGGTATTTTTGAAAATTTCTACGTGGCGAAAAGTGGAAACGTGTCACCCTTGACAGCTTCCATCTTAATTAGAGATGTGTTTACTGGCGTACACTCAAAAAAGTTTGTAAAGTGAGCAATATTTTTGATGGGAGGATCCTTGCGGAAAAATTGCTAATATCAGCAAAAAAAAGTGTAAATTCAGAAAAAATTTTGCTGAATTTTGGAACTTTTTTGTTAGCTGATATTAGCAATTTTTCTGCTGGGATCTTCCCAGCAATAATGTGGCTGACTTTACTGACTTTTTTTTTGAACTTACTGATAACTAGGGCAACCAAAAATCAGCTAGAGCTTGTTTTTTATCAACAGGATAGAACTATTTATACTAAATACAAGTTTTGATCATTAAAATATAAAAATTTTAAGCAACATTTTTAGAGCTTTTAGCTTATTTTTTGATATTTGCTTAATTTTGCTTTTAATTTTTTCTTTAAAAATTCAGCTCTTTATACCCTCCACATACTGTGCTGAGTGGTTATATCAGTTTGTCATTCCGTTTGTAACGCATCGAAATATAGGTCTAAGAATAGATAAAGTATATATTCTGGATTGTTATTAAATATTAAGACGATTTAGCGATGTCAGTCTGTCTGTCCGTTAGTCTATATGTCTGTTGAAATGGCCATCATGGTGCAAAAACACAATACGGTCTGGATTGCTCATTTTTACGTTGATTGATTTACATTTTCGTAAAAGTTTGGTATTCCTAAAAGTTTGGAATTTATTGGTAGAGTCTGGTTTACAAAATATTATGTTATAATTTCCCATTCCATTTTTCAAGAATATCTTAAATTTACCTCAAATTTTCATTTCACTAAAAATTTTTTTCCACCACAAAAATACGTTTTTCACCACAAAATTTTCTTTTTACATCCAAAAAAGATTTTCACCTCAAATTCTGTTTCTGTTTGCATTTGTAAGGGTTCATTTAATGCATATTCTTTAGAGCGAGTTGCAGAAATAGATAATAAAAGTGCCCTTCTGAAAATGTGCCTTAGCTTGTTTTATGACGATTCCTACAATATTTAGGGCCTGGCGGAGGCCGATCATGAGCTGGACCGCTTTTAAAAAAAAATATTTTTTCAAAAATGTTCTAATTTTTATATTAAAATATAGAAATTGTTTTTTCGGATTTCCATATTTCCATATACCCAGTTAGAATATTGTTTAGCCTCAATTCCAAAAATATAATATGATAGTGTCATATAAGATTTTATATGTTGCTTTTCAGAAATTATAATTAGGGTTACCGGATCCGGCAGTCTATACATTAGGGCATACAAAAATATCCGCAAAGAGTATCTTTTTGTCTGTTGTATGTAATACCTCGGTTTGAGTTGAACCAATTATCTTTTTCTATTGCAGACAACTGAAGATTTGGGGGATGCCAATGATACAATTGTATTGTCTATCATACAAATGATCAAACTTCTTGCATATCACCAGGCAACTGACGTGTCCACTTAATGTATTTAAAAAAATTCAGGCATTTATATAAATACATTCAGGTAGACTTTTAATTAGAAACCAAAACGGTACATACACTTACATAAAGAAAATCGCCAACTTTTTGAATTCGTCTGAGGCTTGTGATATTGTAATATATAAACGAAGAATTATGGACGCTGTTGTTAACCACTGTGATAAGATTAGAGTCCCAGTATTTAAACTAGCTAATTGATTATCACAAACTCCACTATAAACTGCTCGGACCACGTCGTGTAAATACTTATCATCGGCTCTCAAAACCCAACCATCAATATTTTTGGCCATTTCACCCATCGCAATCGCTTCGAAATTACTAACAACCTAAGAATATATCAAATAAGATCAATTTGAATAAATAAATTATTATTTACCTTAATATCTTTGCAGTCTTGCACGAAGAGAACAAAGTTTTGATGTTTGAAGAACTTAATCTTCCCCTCTTTAATAAATAGGAAGAATTTCCTGAGTGTTGCTTCTCTGTTTAAAAAAAAAAAAGAAAAAAAAAAAGAAATTTACATATTATGATGACTTCATTCATAAACATGATTCTGACTGATCATATTATGATTGGAGAGGACGATTTTATCATCACCTAGAATCATAATATGATAATGAGGATCATATTATGATTGTTAAGTTTTTTAAACATTACAATATGCCCTTAAACTATCTTAATATGATGCTCTTTTTGCTGAGTGTGTAGGGTATGTCCTATTTATTTTTCGACAAAGAAGTATTAGTCGCTGTAATTATTTTCTAATGTGCAGATCATACCATTAAAATTGCCTGGATCGCGTTCTATCACTGTTAACTGCAACTATGTCCTCCAAAGAAAATTATTCAATGCGCAAGAAGTTGAGAATTTCCATAGCAATTCCAGCATCTCTGCAATCCACAGGAGTTATATAGCTAATAAAACAAGAATTAGGTTCTTTAATTATGGAAATATGTTCATCTACAACTATTACGTTACGTGGCGAGCCGTTTAGCAATATTTGCTTTAAGGAACGTTCTCTTTTGCCCTCAAATGAAATGCCATGAATACGTTCCCTTTGAATTTTATGCTGGTCGATAATTGTTTTTGAAATGCCTAAATCGTTTAACAGTGTCGTCGCCAGTAATGCTCCAAACCGATTTGAGACACTGGCTCGGTCCAATGCAGCACTAAAAGTGGACATGACAATTTTTTTAACACTTCAAAATATCGTAGTAATTCTTCTTGATCTTGTTCTTCTTCCGCTTTTTCTTCATTCATTCGTACTGATTTGATCAGTACATGTACTGATTTTTGGTAACGTGTACTGATGAACAAACGTGAACTGATTTCTACTGATTTTTTAAAATTTGTTCTGATTTTTTCATTTTCAGAAAAACTATTGTTTTGATCCATTTAGAATAAGGTTTTCAGCCTTTACAACATCCCCAAACAGAAAGCATACAGAACAAGATCAGTTTCTTCATTAAGGATATTTTAATCTGATGGAAACTGTAAAACACTCTTTAAAACTAAAAGTTTTTATGTGGGAAACTCGTTTTAAATCTAAAATTATTTCGAAGGACAAGTGCTAGAATACGAGAAATTCCATATTTAAAAATATTCTATGCTTTTAGAAACAAATAAACAGGACGAAAAATTAAAAAGTCGTCAGTCTGCATACACAGAGAACAATTTTAATGATTTCCAACTGATATTCAGTTACTTGGACTGAAATCAGTTTGTACAACTAAATATTGGTTTTTACAATAAAAATCTGATGAAAAGTTTTAACTTTGTTAACTTAGTGCAAAAATTCATTAGTATCATGCGTAACCTGACCAATCGCCCCGCTTTTAAAGGCTGATCCTACCATACATTTTTTCCCGCTTTTTAAACCAAAATCACTGGAACTCGTCCATTGAAACTTTTCATGAAATTAATGCAGTTTTTCATAAAATTTAATGAAAAATTTAATTTTATTTATTAAAAATTTTATGCTACTAATGAAAAAGTTTAACAGTTTTATTGAAACTATAAAGCTTTTTCATAAAGTTTAAGCATTTTTTTTTTGATTTACATTGTGAAGAAAACTTCATCAGTTTAGTGAAAAAATTTCATTAAAACTCGTCCAAAAAATGTTCTCTGTGTAGGTTTTATTTTTCAATATTTTAGAAATTTAGGAGTTTATAAGAACCAGTGAAAGAATTTCAAAAATGTTTATAAGTGCCGAATCAAAGATTTAAATGTGCTATTAGGGCAAAACTGAATTTTGACAGTGCAAAGAAAATATCAAATTAGTTCTTGATTTTTACAGCAAGAGGAACATCCAAATATTCAAGTTCTAAGTATTTTTTATTTATGAAGTTTATTGAGAGTTTTTTAATGATAAAATGTTAAAATTTTTTCCAAAAAAAAAAATTGTAAATAAAACAATAAGAAAATTTGGTATATTCCAAAATTTTATAATTATCTCGTTTTTGGGAGAATATTACAAAAGCCCTTTTGGAAAATTTTGCGGAAAAGGTTTTAAAATTGCTGGCAAATATTTTTCATATAAAAACTCGAAATACTCAAACGTAACTTAGAAATTTCTTTAAAAAAGAAAAACTTTGCTATTGAAATATCAACATTTTAAAATAACAATAACTTCACTCACTATCTCTCAGTGTATAATTTAATTCTTAAAAACCAACAAAGTCAAACATTGTTTACATCAATTTACTAATTTAATTTTTATAATTATGTGCGTAATTTCAACTTAATCAGAAGTTTTACATAGGAAAAGTAAATTCGCTGTGTTTTTTAGAAGTCATCACAAGATATATGTCTTTTAAATATTTTGCACAGATTTCGTTACAGAATAAAATGGCCACCCTAACCAATTTCCGAAAGGGACGATTTCGAACTGCATTGGTTAGGGTAGCTAAATAATTCAGCATTTAACGTCAACAGCCTTGAGCCAGCTTGATCAATATAGAATTCTCAGAATTCCAGTCGAATTTTTGTTTCATCAGGACAGCTACAAGGAATTCTTACTTTAAAAGCACAATTTCAGGATTATAATATAAAAGTTGGACCCACTCATACTTATTACAATGTAATGGATTTTTTTTAAATTTCAATACCTCTTAGTCAGAAACTCCAGTTTTTTCCAAATTGGAATTTTATGTAACTTCAGATATCGTAGAATTAAAAAAAATAATGAGATAGTCAAAGGTATGATTTTTTATTTGTTCCCTCTTAAGCAACAAATGCTTCATAATGTCTTGTTTTGTGGGTTATTTAGTTTTATTTAATTGATTTAATTAATTTTTAATAGTTGTTCGTTTTAAAATAATTTGTATGTTTCTATAAAAATTAATGTCGTATTCAAAATGTTTAATATCACAAAGAAAGTGGAGACTTTTAAAAAAAAATTTATCAAAAATAATTATAATAAAAGTATAAAAAAATATTTTTATACTAAGAAAAGAAAATAAAAAATATATACCTAAAAATATTCCTCATGATAAAAGTAATAAAAACTTTTTGTTTATATTTTTTTCTTTCGAAAAAGAAAAAAAAAGTTACAAAAAAGTATTAAATTTTTATTTATTAGGCTTCGTTTTCAAAATAATTTTGTTTTTGAAAGCTTTTTGAAAGCTTTTTAGCTAAAAGTAATGGAGTAATTACTTTTTGAAAATTCGAACTCTTTCCCCCTGCATATTTGAGGCTAAAAACGCTGATTTTGGGCACCCTTTTCAACAGAGCAAAAACTGTTGAATATATTTCAAGTCTGACTTTGCCATTCGAAAAATTTGTATTTTTACTAATTTTTCCTGAACAATCGAATGACAAAGTCAGATTTGAAATTGTTTCGATTGTTCAGGAAAAATTAGTGAAAATACTAACTTTTCGAATGGCAAAGTCAGATTTGAAATATATTCAGCACCCAAAATTAATCGAATTGTAATTATTAGAATGGACGAGATAGTCATTAGGGAAGACGAAAAATTCACTTTATTTTTTAAAAATTTTAAAACTTTTTTTTTAACACGCAGATTGAAAATATACCATCTTCTGGAAAAAGTAGCATTTAAATTTTTATTTTGTAGTGACCTTTTAAAAAGTTGTTAAGATTTTGATATGAGAAATATTAGTAATAATTTACACACAAAAAAAAAAACATTTTAATTACGAATACCGCCGATTCATAACAGTAATTGCTGAAATTCCGAAAACAACGAAAATTGCTAATTCAATTAGAAATTGATAGCTCTTTAATTGAATTATATTTCAATTAAATAATAATTTGATTGAAAAGTGATCAATATCGTATACCATCCCAAAAATTGTTGTCGCCATACCAAATGTTTTTTTAGAAGTGTTGTTGCCATACCAAATGTTTTTTAACAGCTGGAATTTTATAACATTGAATTTAAACCGGCAGAAATTCTCATTTAGTTAGCAGATTTATTTATACTTATTTGAAGATTTTCATACAGAAATTTGGTTTTTTTTCTTCCTATTGAAGCATAGGGTTTATGTCAAAACATTTTTTCTTTGCATAAATTAGCCCATGTTTTGAAATCAAAGTATTTTTTTTGTTTAAAATAAATTTTAATTTTTTGCATTTTGTTTTAAAATTTAAAATTTTTATTAAACGAAATTAAACTTTAATGCTATAAACACATAGACCACAGCAGGCTACAGATCTACATCGACTACAAATGCCGTTCACTGCAATCGTCGCCGTGTGGTCAGTTACTTATTATTTTTGAAACGACAGCAACATAGTAAACAGCTGTTTTTTATACGAATGAATTTTTATTTCAGTAGTGTCAATTACATATTTTTTTTTGGTTTATTAAAATAAATAGAACAACATGCTTGGTTGTAGACACGTATATAAAGTTGACTTAAAAATACAATTACTTATTTATAATACAATATTATAACGTAAAAATAAATTTATCTAACCCCTCTTAAATATTAACGCAATTATAGCATTTAATGTGGCGACGTTTTTTGTGTTTAACAATATTAAATATTTTAAGCACTAATTTGTTACACATTTTGTTTTATTGTCAACACTATTTTTGTTTTGTAGCCAACAGAAATAGAAATTATCCTAAGTTGAATACAGCAGTAGTCGGGTAGCCGTGTAGCTGTGTTGGTGCCAAAATAATCGTTTTCATATAAACGTGTTCCAGTAAAAACTATATGGATTAATCGATAATCGAGCAATAAAGGAGTAATGACTTGTTCATCCATTTGGAGTAATAAGCGAGCTATCGAAACTTTTTTTTTGTTTTGTTGTTTATTGCCTCGCTTAATACTCCAAATGGATCAATGAGGGATGTATCAGTTCGTTTTTGGTTTTATTTTTCTTTGACATAACTGTTAATTGTTCATGTTCATGTTTTCGTTTGTTTTTCTATTAAGTCAGTTTAGTTTTAAAAAGTGAAAGACGTATTATTAAAAAAACGCCAAAAGGTACGGCCATAGTAACAAATTGTTAAAAATGTGTCAAAATTTAGTTTCTAAGCGTCATTTAAGGCTTATCAGTTACCGCAATTTCAAAGCGAAATTCATCCCTTGGAATTATGCAAAAACATCAACATGGTCACACAATTTCCGCTTGACACTATGCATTTGATTGACCTTGGAGTGTTTAAAAAGATGTTGCGTTTAATTTTATCCAACATACCCGGAATATGAAAAATCTTTCAAGCTGGCATTTCGTAAATGTAAGGCAACTGTTTACCGACAGACCTACTCGTCGAAAAACTACGACCTCGTCGAATCGAACTAAAAAATAATAATAACATTTTTGAAAAAAGTTTAAAAATTAAATAAATATTTTCTTGTTTTTGTAAAAATAACCAAATTTGTATTTTATATGAATGTTTTCTCCCTTTATGCTCTTTTATTAGACAAAAGCGATTACTCTCTTTATGCTCTTTTAGGAGACAAAAACGATTACTCCCTCTGTCGTCATTTTCAAGATCAAAGGGAGTACTCCATAAGGAGCTTAAAAGGAGTACTCGTGTCTGCCGACGTGCCGTGTTAAAAATCCAATGAGGTCCGGAGTTTTATGGAGTAATCCATTACTCGCAAAAGAGCGGTCCAAGATTACTCTTTGGATGATCCTATATTTTACTGGGGTGTATTTTATTTTTGACAGGCTGTGGTCGTGTAGCTGCAGCCGTCTATGTGTTTATAGCATAAAAATTACATTATCAATTTTATGATAATGTTTTAGAATAAATAAATATTCAGATTTAACAACTCAAACTAAACTGTTCAACTTAATAAAGTAATAAACCTAATAAGAGTTAATATATAATCTCGTTGAAATGAATTTAAAATATTTTTTTACTGATACATAAACATTTATAAAAAACAACTACATAAATATTACAAAAAACAACAACATTATGTTGATGTTTGCGTTTGAGCCATAATATAAAATGTCAATATCAAGCAAGTTCCGAATTTGAGCAAATATTTAATTGATTCAATTAATTTTTAATTGACAGCTTTTAAAAATTTCAACAAGCCGATTTAATTGAAAAAAGAAAGGAAATATTTTTTTCTGTGTTATTACTTGTATTATTTTTGAACCAGTATTGTGTTTTTTCAAGCTACATTAATCTTTAACAGTAATATTAACCTGGAATCCGCGTTATTCTTTTGCTGTTAATTGTAAAAGAATATGGCGTATTCCAGGTAAACAATTATTTTAAATTTAATATTTGAATCTTGCTGATATACATTTTCTGCCCAAGATATTGTTGCACTAATTTAGATGACTTAACGTCGTTTTCTCACTATACATAATCTTAATCGAAGAAAAGATTCCTTTGTAGCTGCATCCACTCTTGTATCTGAAATTGAGAAATTTCGTGCTTTAAAGTCGACTTTCGATTATATAACTCTTCAGAGTTTAAACATATTAGTTAATTATATAATTAATATTTCATTTATGCTTTTTCACTCCGCTCAGTATTCATCCCAAAGAAGCTTTTTCATTGCAATTAAAAACGCTAAAAATATACAATCAACAAGTATTTACAAGTATGACCAAATTTCTCGGCTTAATCATTTAAATGAAATCAAAAAAAAGATAATTTAAGTAATTTAGCATTATGTGCAATTGAAAGAGACACTAAATAATGTTGTTTTGGAAAAAAATAAACTTTGTAATATCAATTACAAAACTTAAAAAACTATCTGATGTATATTTATATATCGCTCATTTACTTCAAGAACGTCACAACTCAAAAAACATGATTTTGGAGTTAATGACGCAGAATTATTCGTTATATTACATATCATATTGTGTAAAAAATTCGTATTGATATCTTGTATACTCACCTCTTGAGAGAAATTATTTCGTTATTTTTTTCTTCAAGGTGAGAGTAAATTGAAAACTTTGAACTCGTTTTCTACAAAATCAAAATTTTTAAGTTGTGACGTTATTGAAGTAAATGATTTTTCAGGACACAGCATAATTTCAATATGCGTGTTCAGTGCGCCCCGGTAGGCTAGTTGGTAGCGGGCTGGCTTATCAGTGCGGGGGTCGAGGGTTCGATTCCCACCAGATGCACTGGTCTGTTTTCGCTACAACGCGCCGAAGGCCATAGTAGCTAGTGCTCGGTTATGGTAATAGTATATAATTTGTAATTTTATGATTATTTATTAATAAAAAAAAAAAAAAAATATGCGTGTTCAAAAATTACTTTTGGAATTTTTTTATAAAAAAGTGAATTTTTTGTGCGCCCTAACAACTACCTGGTCCTGCCTGCAAATCTCAAAAAACGCTTATTTTTAATCATTTTGCCTGGGGAATCGAATGCCAAAATCAGATTTGAAATATATTAAACCGTTTGTGATCTGTAGAAAATGGTGCCCAAAATCGGAGTTTTTAGCCGCAGATATGCATGAGAAGGAGTTTGAATTTCAAGAATATAATGACGCTATTATTTTTAGTGATGCAAAAACCTTCTAAAAAGATATTGTATCCCTAAATCTAAAAATTCGAATTAACCCTAATAAAGATATAAGAAATATTCAAGAGATTTTTTAAAAAAAGTAAAAATGGAAACATTTGTAATTTAAATTTATTTTCATCGGGATAAACATTAATTGCATTTATAGTAATTAAATGTGCATTTGTATTTTGAATTGAAGGCCTATAATAAGTGGTTTTTGTGTTTATGAAATTATTTATAATGTTGAAAAAAAATTAATAAAATATTTCAAAGAAAATCTTTTTTTAACAATGAATAGATATAGAAAGCTTTGCAGAAATCAGTGCTTATTTAATTAAATTTTTACTTATTTTTCTATTATTTTCACTTTTTTCGATTACGCTTCATTCAGTCTTTGATATGGGTATGATATGGGTAACCAAATGCTATTTTTTGAGTACAAATAAGTCTAGTTTGCGCAAAAGGGTTCTTGCGGATCTCAACGTAAATAAGTCACCGGGGGCCGGATGGCATATCAGCACTGGTGCTGAAACAGTGCTCTTTAACGTTGGCACGTCCATTGGCAAAACTTTTCAGCTCTTCGTACCGTGCGGGAATTTTCCCCTCTTGCTGGAAGGTGGCCAATGTCCAGCCTATCCCTAAAAAGGGTGCGGCTAACAACCCTGAAAATTACCGCCCAATCGCAATTTGCTCTGCGCTCTCCAAAGTGATGGAGACCATGGTTAACCACCATCTTGTGAAATATTTAGAGACCAATTCACTTTTAAATGATCGACAGTATTGCTTCCGTAGTGGTCGATCTACGGGAGACCTGTTGGCGTTTCTATCGGAACGTTGGAGCCGGTCAATCCACCGCTTTGGTGAGAGTAAAGTGGTTGCTCTAGATATTTCTAAGGCGTTCGATCGTGTGTGGCACGGGACACTCGTGACTAAGCTAGTTGCTTTTGGTGTCGGTAATGTCTTCTCTCGATTTATAACGAGTTTTCTCAGAGACCGTACTATACGTGTTGTTTTAGATGGGGTCTCATCAAACGAGTTTCAGCTAAATTCAGGGGTACCGCAAGGTTCTGTTCTTTCTCCTACCCTTTTTCTTATTTTTATTAATGACGTTCTTGGTCAGACCATCAACCCTATCTACTCTTTTGCAGATGACAGCAACATTTGTCATTCATTTTCATTCGATCACAGGCCAAGCTCTTTGGAGATAGAGGGCATGCGGCAGAACATGAATGACACACTCAATCAAGACCTTTCTACTATCTCCGAGTGGGGTCGCGCGAATAAGGTCGATTTTAATGCACGCAAGACCAAATGTTGTACGTTAACCCACAGACGGGCTGTGGAATTGACATTGTCATCTGTAACTATGGATGGTATAGGTATTGGGGAATCGGATACTCTTGATGTTCTGGGCATGAGAATACAATGTGATGTCCGTTGGAATAAGCACGTATTTCAAGTGTCGAAAGAGGCATTCAAGTGTCTCGGTTTTCTAAAACGGTGCAAGACTTACTTCACTCCATCCGATCTCCTTACTATTTATACCAGCTATATCCGGCCAAAAATGGAATACAACTCTCATATATGGGCAGGGGCTCCACTGTCTATTCTGAAGCTTCTGGACCGTGTTCAGGGGAGGGCGGTGAAGCTTATCAATGACAGTAGTGTATCCAACTCTATTGATTCGTTGGAGCATCGTCGGAATGTGGGTTGTGTGACACTTTTCTATCGATATTACCATGGGAGATGCTCATCTGAGATAAGCGAACTTATTCCACGAGCCCGAGTTTTTATTCGTAATACTCGCTTATCTAGTAGAGCACATCCGTTTGTAGTTGATTGTCCTGTGTTTCGCACAACGCATTACAGAGAAAATTCGTTTTTTAGTCGAACGATTCGTATGTGGAACAAACTTCCCGCAGAAGTCTTCCCTGTTACTTACAATTTAGAAAAATTTAAATCAAATATCCACAAACACTACTCCCTCTTTCCTCCTTCCCATACCTTATTTTCCTGATCAATACAATGCACTGCATGAATAGGGGGCATCCCCTGAGTATTGGTTAAATTATAAAAAAAAAAAAAAAAAAAATTAAAGACAAGTTTTCATACAAATATAAATTAATTTTTGGGCAGAGATTGGGCAGCTGAAAATATACGTGTCCCTTTTCTGTTGTTCCTCTACAACATATCCAAAGTTCATTAAAATCTGCTACTTCTGGCCTAAAATTGCGCCAATTGAGCAGTCGTGTGCTGGTTTCAATGTTTATGCAAATATGTTAGCTAAATTCTATTTAAAACTAAAACCTTTTTAAAAATTCATTATTCTTTATTTCTTTCTTCTTTTAATTTAATATGCGGTTTAAAGTGTTAACGACAATGGTTAGTAATTCCTTAAGTATGCCACTTTAATATACAATCAACCAACCAACTACGACTATGCCGTTTACATTTTGCTACTAAATCCAATGTCATTTCTTAGATATAAACCCTGAAGGGGTGAAAAATATACATACAGGAGAGTACATTGATTCTAATGAGAAGGCACTTAACAGTTTTAAGACTTTTTTGTTGTTATTTTTTATACATATGCGGACAATGTTAATGGATCTGATTTTTACTAAAACTACCAAAAAAAAAAAATCATACCAACCAACTTTTTCCCTTTATGGCCATGGGTAACAAAGTCATTATTATGAGTTTATATACTCATATAACGATGCATACCAACATATACTGTGATCAAATAGTATACTAAATTATGTAAGATCATTCCCCATTGCAGCGAAATTGCATTGCCCCTTAATCTAAAGAATGGCCCAGTTATAATCTGGACGCACAAAAGTAGTTATAACTTTGTAAATAACAGACACATTTTTATAAATTATACACCAAATTAAAGGAAATTTATTCAGCTTTAAGGAAAATCATACATATAAATTAATTTTCTTTGTTACGAATAAAAGAACGGACATGTTTGTTGATGCTCCCCATTAATTTTTGCACATCCATCGGTTTTTACTTTTTTAGCACTCTGGTTCCATTTTTGTAACATTATAACTTCATTTTTTGCTTCTTTATTACTCTTCTTCAATTTATTTTTTACATGTGCCCAATATCTTTTGATTGGTCGAAATTGTGGGCAGTTAGGCAGTTAGTTTTAGACATTTTCAAAAAACTGAATGTTGGATTTTCTAAGAAAGTGTGCAAAATGTCTTCACGTCTTTTTTGTTCCATGGCGTCTGTACGAAATACTATTCGAATGACAGACTTGAAAATTATGTCAAATAACGGTATATGTCTTGTCAACAACATATGTAAATGGTTTAAAATTTCATACACTGGGGGCGCTGTAAAAACGTTATGAATGCGTCCAGATTATAACTGGGCCATTCTTTAGGTTTGCAAGTCATGCTGATTTAAACTAGTTAATTGAATTAATCAAGTTAAATTAGAATACAAAGTAATGAAAAATTATTATAATATGCATTGATGTCCTTTTGCAGGATATGTCCCCAAATGGGGACAATGGGCAGAAGTGATATGGGTACAATGGACAGAAGTAGACCGGTTCCAACAAATTTTTTTAAACGCAAAGTTTTCTTAAAAATTTATTTGCATTTAAAGTGGGCTGATCATATAAAAAATTTCAAAATCATGCGAATTAATGATAATTAAACCCTTTCTCTACCTTTGTACACTAGGTAGGGTCAATTTTTTTGTAAATAGGCGTATAGCAAAAATGTAATCTATGAAACTATGGGTCTAATATCAAAACCTAGCTCCCGCCGGAATTTTGGAAATTGGGGAAAATCGTTTAAATTTGATAACAGTGTTCTGACATAAATGTTGCTATCTCAAAATGTACTCAAGATACAGATCTCAGTTAGGTTTCAAATAATAAGTATTGGCATTGGACATTTTTTTAAAAAAGGTCAAAGGTCATAGCTTAAACCTTAAGTTTTTGAAAGCTATATCGCAAAAAGCGCTATTTTAAAAATTTTGCAAAAATCTATATTAATACAGATTTCCTATACTACTTAAGTTTAAATTTCCAGAATAGAGAGTTGATTGGATCTTGAGATATTAATGGAAACATAGTGGCAGGTAAAAAACGGTATATTGTCCTTAGAAAAAAATATTTTTTTTTCTTTAAGACACTGGTACCAAAATACATTTTTCTAAATGTTTTTGGCATGCTTCTAAATGCGGGTTTGCCTGCAGAATTTGAATATGACCTTATAAATTGTCCATTGCTATTAGTTTTTGAGATATATGTTTGAAAATTGCGTAAATCGAATAACTGTGCTTTTTGCACATTTAGGTGGAAATATCTCAAAAACTTAAAGCAATAGCGTGCCTTTTTTTCCGAAATATTATTTTATGTAAAAAATACCAAATTTTTCAATAACGCTGGGCTTAATTTTGCTTCAACTTTTCAAACCATTTTTTAAAGACCTTTATTTAGAAAATTTACCTTGAAACTTAAGTTTGTAATGTTATTGAACAATAAGAATACAATTTTTTTAATGTATGACGTCACACATGATTTTATAAGACTAAGCATGAGACCATATATAATCATCGATCACTACATATATTTGGATAATTATTATATGTCTTATATAGTTATATATGGAGTAAGATCTTGAGATATGTAATAATATATGTTGCCATTTAAAAAAAATCTCTTAATAAAAATTATCAGATGTATTAGAATATAATGATATAAGCCGTTATGTGACTCCATTCAAAGTTAGATATGACTTAATCATATTATATATGACTAGATATAACTATTTTTATCCGGGTTTTTATTTTTTTCAATAAAATTTTTTTTTTTATGTAAATCTTTTTGCTACTATTTATTTTTTTATTTTCTTTTGAGTCTATGGAATTACATCCTTACAGACTATAATATTAAATAATAATAAAAGTATAAAAATAATAATGAATTTAATTCTGAGTATTTAAAAACAAAATTATATTACGCTTCATAAGACTAATGTTGGCAGAATAATCAAAAAAGTCGTACATATCAATAAACTGCAGACACAGTCTTCCATAAGGATCGGCATTAGCGTAGTTCGTTTGCACAGCTTGAAGGTATATTGGGGTATAATTACGAGTCGGTCGTTGGGGAACGTTAAAGTTGATATTGCCCAGCAGAAAGTCAGAGGTAGTATTTCCCTTAAGCAGATTGGCTAAGAATACAACATGAAGCATTATTCTACTGCTTTTAAGTGTTGGCAGTTTAATTATTGACAATCTAATGGTGTATGACGGAAGATCTTCAACACGATTAGGAAAATAACTATTTAAGCAAAACAGAAGAAATTGTTTTTGAATAGATTCAATGCGGCTGTTGTAAATTTTAGCGTCAGGATCCCAGATAATTGATCCGTTAAGGTTATGATTACACCACATGTAGAAACCATCCAAGTCCCGCTGTAACAAGATTCTTGTCGAAGGTGATTTAAATGTAAGAAATATTTTAACGTCACCAGCATACATCAAAATGTTGCAATACTTCATTGCCAGAGGAAGATAATTTGTGAAAAGAGTGAATAATATCGGACCCAAGTGGCTACCTTGTGGTACACCTGAGGTCACAGTAATGATTTTGGAGGTGGTGTTATTGAAACAAATTCGTTGTTTACATAGTGTTAGATATGATTCAATCCAATTTAGAGTATTACGGGTGAAGCCCATTGAATATAATTTTCTTATAAGTAGATCGTGGTTTACTTTATCAAAGGCTTTGCTGAAGTCAGTGTAAATAACATCAGTTAGTTGACGGTTGGAAAATCCACGATTAACCAAAGTAGTAAGTTGAAGAAGATTTGTAATTGCCGAGCAACCTTTCCTGAAACCATGCTGATGAGGTGATAAAATAGATGAAACGTGGTGACTGAGAAAATCAGCTAGACAATTTTCAAAAATGTTAGGTATAGAACTTAATTTAGCTATTCCTATATAGTTGAAGACATTGGATTTGTTTCCAGATCTAAAAAGCGGGCTTAAAAATGATTCCTTCCAAAATTGAGGAAAGTATCCATGCTTTATCGATGAATTAAACATAATCGTTAATGGAGAAGCTAATGCATGAAAACAATTTAAGATGCAGCTTGGAATACCATCTGGACCACTGACAAACGATGATTTTAGGTTTTTCATATAATTTTTAACTTGAGAGGTATTTATTAAAGGAAACTATATGGGTTGGTTTTCCAGAATAGGGTACGGGTATATTTTGGATTTGTCATAGTAAACGTCAGCATATGTTGTGGTAAAAAAAATCAGCAAATACATTACTTATCAACGAGTCGTCACTGCATTCAGTATCTAAATATCTCATAAACTTCGGATAGCCATTTGATTTTCTTTTAGAATTGACGAATTTATAAAAAGCCTTTGGGTCATATTTGATTTTTCGCTTCATTTTATCAAAATAATTTGTATACATTTTCGTATTGAGTAAATTGTACTCAGCACGAGCAACAGAATATTTACCATGATCAGTAAGAGATCCTGATTTTTTGTAATTTTTATAATGTTTGTTTTTTACATTTTTAAGCCGTGACGATTGTTTTGAGACCCAGGTGGGGCCAGTATGTTCAAACACACAGGCTTTCGGGGCACATTCATCAAAATAATCCATTATAGTTTTGTAAAAATATTAACCATTACATCTATAACTAAAGGGGTTCCGTTTGTTATTGATAAAAGTTCTAGCCAGTTGTGTTGTTGAGTAAAAAGTTTAGATCATTGTAATTAGTACGTTTAAAACAAAACACTTTTTCTCTTTTTTTCGGTTGGTTCGCTTTTTTTAACATTTGGTATATTACAGCTAATTTAAATGGTGGGATGGAAAACATCTTCAGGTTTGGTAATAGGATCAAAACGTTTTAATAAACATTCAGTTGGTTCATTTACAAATACTAAATCTAACAGTTTTTTTTTTATTTTATAAATCGTGAAAATTATTTCGAAAAATATCAATCCAGTCTTCAGATTTCTTTGGAGTATAAAAAAAGGAATCTGGCAGGAACTTCCATGACACCGAAGGAAAATTAAAGTCGCCAAAAATAAAAATTGAGTCATCAGGTTTGGTTGTAGATATAACAGTTTTAATGTTTTCAAAATGTTTATTACAAATCAGTTCTTCAGGTTTTGATGGAATATATGAGCAGGTTATAATAATGTTTCTATATTTAAATTTTATACGTACAGCATGAAAACAGACTACATTTACTAATTTGAAAAAAATTGTTTTTGTAAATACAGCGGTTTAAGCCGCGAATTTTGAAAAAAAAATTGTATTTTACCTTTAACAAATTATTGTTTCTATTATTTAAAGCACGACAACAGTAGCTTTAATTAATCAATCACGTAGCTTTAACCATTATAAAAATATGAACGATTATGCTAGACTACTTTTGTTTAACGTTTAAGTTTTTTCCGTACGTGCTGGCAACTTAAACCTTGGACGAAGGCATATCTATATGACACTTATCTTCCGTACCGAGTTTGGTTAAAACTGAGGAGGGTAAAGGTCAAAAAGTTTATATTGTTTGGTGGTTTTATATGGAAGGAGCCAATAGTCTTGTAATTTTTAAGTAATTTTTTAAATTTTCTAACTTTTAAATGGCCATCAATTATTTGCCTGAAGAGGTTTTAACGTGAACCTTTGGACGTCATAGCTTTTAATTATAGTCAACCTAACCCTGTCCATCGTTCCTCCCAATTAATAAAACCTTGAGAAATAATAGGCATCTAAATTCAATTTCAACAGGTGTCGAACATTTTGAAGTGGCTCATATACAAACATATAAATGAATCCTGTAAATTAATTAGTAGTAAACTTTTTTGAAATATTAAAAGTGAATTTAAGAATTCGCATTAAGATCTGTTAATATGAAAGTGGAGATAATGAAAAAATTCCAAATACATTATGGCTAAAGCAAAGAGAGCCGATTTAAATTTTACCGCTAGTGATATCATTTCTTACGATAAGCAGAAATTTAATGTCGCGTTCTTAATGCGTCTACTATTATCGAACATAGTGTAAATTTAAGTTACGAAATAAGTACACTATTGCACTTTACACAAAATTCACAGAGTATTAGTACATGATAAAAGTAGTTGTTGTAACTACAGTGTACTCGCGAAAATGTGAACAAATTTGTGCCAACGGTGTTTACGTTTTCAAATTTGTTCACGTTCGCGGTTGCCACACTTTTAAAATAAAAAAATCACAATCTAACCTCAGAAATAAACCTTAACAATCATACCAATAGATTTTATTTTTCAAATACATATATCGTCAACAATGTATAAAAATTAATTTTTTTATCATTATTTTTTCTCAACTTTTATTAAATACACATGCCCAATATTGCGTCCCGACAATTGGTGTTTTGCGAATTGGCTTAAGTAATAGCTCTCAAACGAAGAGTATGACAGAGCTGAATACGAAAAAAATAACGAAATTTTTTTGGAGTTAGCTTTTAGGTGAGGGCAGGCGATTCAAGATTTCAAAAATGTTACGTTTTACTTAAAAAAAGTTGTCTTACTTTTTATCAAAAAAGGGCTCAAAAGGAACTTACTATGGGAAAATCAAGCACATACTAATTATATATATATTTTTTTTGTAAATTATTAATAAAAACACGCAAATAACACTTTGATAATGTCAACATTTCAAGAAAAATAATTCAGAATTGTTTATCATAAGTTTTGAATCCGCAAAATCGCAAAATAAAAGATAAATTAATTTTTTAACAAAATTGGGCTCAATATTTTTGTAATATAAAGTTTATAAGGAAAACGTATTAAAAAAAATTTTTTTTTAGTCGGTTGCAATGCTTTATTAAACTTTATGCGTGTATTTTTACTGATTATCTGAAGCTATAAAAAATTATGGACGAAACAGCTTTCTGATTTTTTTTTAAATACTTTTTCCCTCAGCTTTGCATTGCAAAAATTGTAGCTCATATGTTTTTAAAATGCAAAATTTTTTAATTATTTTGACAAAAACTAAGACAACTTTTTTTGAGAAAAAACGTACACTCCAAACATTGTTCATAATACTCATCGTTTGAGTGGTAATACATAAATTTTTTTCATATGGGACACCCTAATGGCCAATTGCATGAGGGGTTCCAATCTCAACACTATTTTGCACGTAAACTCTTTAAAGCACTTGATTTAATTCACGTTTATCTTTCTTTAAATATCCAGTCAGAAACTGGCAGTGCTACAAAAATCAAGTACTGGCTAACCGAGGCATTGTAAATATATTACTGGCAGAATCCTTGTTTAGGACGCTTTACCAACGTTTCCCAAAAGCGTTTTGCCAGTATATGTTTTACAATAATTTGAGTGGTCCGCAAAAAAAAAACATTAACAAAGAATTTGTTGAGACCACTGGGCCAACGTTAGCAAAAAGTGTTTTCACAGTGCTATCCAGTCAGAAATTACCAACGGCTCAAAGGTCTATAAACTGGAAAAGCGTTTATATAACAAAAATTATGATGCTTTATTTCAAAAAGTGTGTAGTCGGAAGGTTCCGAGTTCGATCCCGGTTCCAGGCATACTTTTTTTGTGATATATGTATACTTTTTAATATTAATATGTATAAAATCGTTTTTTTTTGTTTCTGGAAAAACTCTTTTACGAACAATTTTTTTTGTTTTCAAAACATTGGCAAGTTATATATATATATAAATTCCTGGGATTCCTAGTTGGAACATAGGGCCAGTACAAAAGCTTTCCATTGACTTCTATCTTCGGCTAGTCTTTTTGCTTCTCTCCATGAAGTTCTGGCTGAAAGCAGTTCATTTTCTATTTGGCGCCTCCATGTATTTGCGGGTCTTCCTCTACGTCGGCTGCCCTGGGGATGGTAATCAAGAGCTTTTCTTGTGACGTCGTCATGGTTTTTTCTAAAGGTATGACCCAGCCAGTTAAACTTTTTCAAGCGGATATCTAACATGATTTGATTTTGTTGGGTTTTTCGCCATATATCATTGTTTGAAATTGTTGTAGGCCAAAAAACACGTAAAATTCAAGTTGATCCCAACAAACTTTATGCCAGTGCTGACATACATATTTGAGCAGCCAACTGTTACCCATCAGTTATCATGCATTCACTTACGTTTCAAGCTACCAAGTATTATATGTCTCGTTATCTTAGTGGGTAGAGATGTCGGCTGATAATCTGGCGACCAGTGATTATAAATGAACTTTTATTTAATTTTATTTTGGAAAGTTTTTTTAGACCATCATGGTTTTACCAACATTTTGTCAGCGTTGGAAATTTCCCCAATGATTGATCGACACCTTTTGAACAGACGGACCTTCGGTCTAATGATGTTATCATTTTGCGACTGGGAAAGCACTTGTACAGCTTGTTAAAGTTCATTGCCAGCGGTGTTCCGTTTGTATTTTTCTGACTGGGCAAACAAATAATAAAATTTAGAATTTTGACTAATAGAATAAAAACTTTCTTGTCAAATCATACAACTTTTAAATAGATTTACTTTAATCCAAAGTTTTTGTGCAGTTAAGCCTGTATGATACCTGCTTTTTTGCAGCGCTTCTACCAGTGTTTTTCTATAACAAGTTTTTAAAACAAAACGGAATGGCAAAAAAGTTTAAGTTTTTGATATAAAAACCTGGGTAGAAGCGCTGAATAAAAAGCAACATTCTTTACAAAATTTTAATGAAGTTTTTCACATACACAAATGCAAAAAATTTAAATTTGTTGAGTCAAAATATAGACAGTCTGTTGTATGGATACTATATAAAATTGTTTCACAAAATGTTTTCTAATTTCAAAATATTATTCCACAGACTACATTTATTCACCAAAATATTTTGACTGCGTTTCCCATAAAAACTAAAATTTTAAGTTAAAACCAGAAAGGTCAGGCAATACCGCTAAAATACCATTATCGATTCAAACCTCTTTCAACTGACTATCGTTATGCCTAACATTCCGTTACTGATAAAATTGAAATATCGTTATCCGTAAAATACCGTTACCGATATAGCTAAAGTACCAATATCCTTAAAATAGCGTCACCGAAATAATTAAAACGCCTTTATCGCTAAAGTACCGTTGCTGAAATAATAATTTTGCAATAAAAAAAAAAATAATCGGTGTTAATAGATATATCTTCACAAAATTTGATCATAAACTAGCCAGCCATTAAAATTTTGGCTTTATGGAGGTTAAAATATCGCTGTTTACTTACATTACCTGAATAATAAAGTAACGTTACCCTTAACATACCGTTACCAAAATACCAAAATATCCTTAATATAACGCTACCGAAATAACTAAAAAACCGTTAGCACTAAAATACCTTTACCGAAATAAGAAAAATACCATTAACACTAAAATACCGATATCGAAATAATTGAAATATCGTTATTTCTAAAACACCGTCGCCGAAAGAAACGTAAATAGCGTTACAATTACCGATACCAGCATCGAATCGGTTAACATCCATCGTTAAAACCCGATATTTTTTGAATACTAAAAATTAAAAACAAACAAAAAATTGGAGATGTCCTACAAATTGATAAATGATACGAGGGCGGATCAATAAGTATGTGACTTTTGAATGAAACACAGTTTTTATTGCAAAAAAAAAAAAATTTTTTCAACTTAATCTCCTTTTAGCTCAATACACTTAATCCAACGTTTATAAAATTTTTGTATTACTTCCAAAAAGTAGGAGTTTTCGAGTTCCATAAAGTAGGCATTTCTTTGATCAATAATTTTATTGTTGGAGCTAAATCTCTTTCCATCGAGCCATTTCTTTAGGTTTGGAAATAAGAAATAGTCACTGGGGGCTAAATCAGGAGAATAATATGGCGGATGAGGTACCAATTCGTAGCCCAATTCATGAAATTTTGCATTGAGACTGCACACGTGTGCACCCGTGCATTATATTGATGAAAAAGAACTTTTTTCTTGGTCATATGGCGTCGTTTATTTTTCTCCACGAGGTTGTATGTTTTGAACAGCTGTTAAACGCATAGTAAATAACGGCACTTGCTCAAAATTTGACAACAGTCTATTAACAGGTGGTACTTGAAGGGAGCAGTGTTGCATTTCATATAACTACGAGGGAAGTTCGAAAAGTCACGGACTTATTTATCCGCCCTAGTATTCAAAAAACTTTTTTTTTTATTTTAATCAACGTTTGATCAGAGACCATATTACAGTACTCTATAACATTATTCAAGCATGATACTTTTAAAGTTGAAAACTTTTTATATCTTTAAAAATTAAAAATGTGAGCAAAAACGCTAGTAATTGAAGTTTCGAGATAAAAAATTTCCCTAGAGGCTCAATAAGGTGTATCAAATTCGGAAGACCCCATAATTTAAATCACGATCTCTCAATGACTACCTTCAATTTAATTTTAACAAAAAAAGCAAAAAAAAATCATCTTTAATTTTGTCCGTGTTTTAGAACTTTCAGACGTTGTTCACGTTTTAGAGTATAGTGTTAAAAAAAAAAAACAGTTGTTCACGTTTCCGAGTCGTGCACATGTCCGGGTGTTCACGTTATCGTGAGTGCACTGTATATTGTAAAAATAATATAGAAATCGTAAAAAATTTTCAAAATAAGATATACAAACAAGCACAACATCAAACTACTTGAGAGTTTTGTTGAAAATTGTACAATATTTGGTTTGAGTGTTTTTGAAACAAATCGACAACAATTTCATTAAATGAGTTTGATATTAAATTTAATGATGCAACAGTATTTCAGTTTTGTTCTACTTGTTCGTTTTTTCTGCACCTCCTTTTCCTCCTACTTTATATTTTCCTATAGAGACTTATGAGATTTTAGCAACAGAAGCAACAATACACTTAACGAAATTTTATCGAGGAATAGCTAGCTTTGGGAACTAAATAAAACCGGTATTAGGGGATCCTAGAAAATATAAGAATAATCTTATTTTACATTAACGGCAATGGTATGACCTATAAAACTATGATTAAAAGGCGGTTGCAATCATTTAATGTCCAACACTGAACCAAAAGCAGGTGTGAAATAAACTAAAGTCCATGTTAAATTGGTGAATGGGTAATGACTAGGGAAAGAAATTTCATGCACCTAAAAAAACTAAAATGTGCTTATAAAATCTTATTTAATCTAATTATTAGTGTCCGACCGAAGAGTTTGGCTAAAAAACTATAATTGGTCGGTGTTTTGGTATCTGGAGGCAATGAGGGTAAATTTTTGTATTTGAGACACACAGAAAAAAACCGCAATGTAAAATCAACATGAACAAATGTTAATTTCAAGTCATTGTAAATTTCTGCAAAAAAAATAAATTAATTTAATATTTACGTTGTTTCATATAAAATTAACAGTTATACATGTTAATTTTAAATTCAAAATTGTCAATTTTAAATTGTTAACGTAAAAATAACATTGTACACAATAGTTTTAACCTTTTTCAAGGTAAAAATAACATTGGTCAATGTTAAATTTTTAAAATTGCATTTTGTAGTAAAAATTAAAGTTTTTCTAGTAAATTTTACATTGGTTCGTTTAAAATCAATACTAACCATTGTAAAATCAACACTAAAATCAAATAAAAATAACAAGTAGCAGTGTAAAAATAACACGAAAAATTTAAAAATTAAATGAATTCATGTAAACTCCTAAAAAAATTTCCAAAAAGTACCGCTACTTTTGAACAACAAAAAAACAAACATTATTTTTGTGTGTATTATTGTGTGCTTAACAAAGTGAGTGAGTTTTATTCTTAAAAATATAATAATGGCTGCAGCTAACAACGATAATATAAATTTAGAAGGTCTAGTACGAAACCTTGTGTCTCTAGAAGAAACTATTAATTTCGAGAGCGACGTAGACGGAAATTTAATTTTAAACATTCCAGTGGTTCAAAATACAAATCAAAGTTCCCAATTAGACGAGCTGTTGAAAACTTTTGACTTCAGTGAAGTAAAGCCTTATTTGACAAGTAAGTATCTATTAATATATTTATGTTTATTTCTCTAACAAAAACTTAATTATTGCTTAGGAGCTGAAATTACATTTGAAAGCCTAAAATACTTATCAAAAGAGGACATAAAGGAAGCCATACCACCTATTGGCCTTCGTGCTTGTTTCCGAGAAAAATTATTTATTTGGAGAAAAGGTGAATTAAAATTTAAATAATGTTTTTGTTTATTTTTGGCTAACATTTCCATAATTTTGCTAAAGTATGGCATTGATGACGATACCTTGTCTGAAACGATTGCCAATAAAGTAGTCTCTTGGTTACAAAATCAATCTAATGTTAGCACAACAAACACTCCAACTTCATCCCTTTGCACATCAGATGGGAGTTCCAAGCTATCTAAGGTAAACTAATAAATCACGGTTTTGCGTTTTTTTAACCATTAATTGTTATTATTTTTGTTTAGAGCCTTAAACTTATTTTAGAAGACAGCCTTAAAGGAAAACCCATTACAAGTTTTTATGAAAAAAATTGTCAATTAACCGACTCGTTTCGAGGAGATTTAATAAATATTATATTGGAAGACATTTTTTATCGCGATGTCAAATTATCGCCAAAAGATTTGCCAGCAATAGTAGATGAAATAATAGAAAACTTTTCTTGTGAAATAAGAGTACGTATTTGATTTTTCCTAATTAATTACAAAAATTTATTTAAATATTCTAATCTTTCAGGAATACTACTTTATACCACGAGGTAGGAAACCGAATCCTGCTGGTAAACTTTGGGACAAATACGTAAACCAAAGGGCAAAGCGTGTGCGTTCGTCAGTGAAAATCAAAGATAATTTAGAAGATTCAGATTCGATTTCCCATAAAGATTTTGCTGAATTTGATGAACCAGTTTTACTAGCCTTAAAAACTTCTCTCTCAAGGGAGTTTTCTAACTGGGACGAAGTTAAAGATAAGTGGCAAAGGACGTTTTTACTAAGACAAAAGGAAGTGAAAACATCTAAAAGTAATTATGATTTTCTTAGCGATTGGCCACTTTATAAAAATAGCAAATCTGATGAACTAGTAAGTTTTATTTAACTTAGAAAAGTAATTCATTATTAACTTGTCCTCTTTATTTTATTAGATTAATATAGACTTCGAGCTATTGCATCCAAACAAAAGCCATCTTCTTTACAGTAAATGGAGTGTGTTCGTGGAAAAAATTGGCAGTTATTATAATCTACATATAAAAGACAAAAAATCTAAAGAAGTTCTAACAAACTTAAAAGGTACTTCTGACAAAAGTAAGTATTGTAAAATTATTTTATTTTTATTTATTTTTTATTTTAATTCACAACCCTTTTTACTAGGTTCTATAGATTGTATACATGCTATTCTACTAAATGCAGTAATTTTACCAACGGCACGCTTTACAGATAAAACTGGAAAAAACTCGAAGAAAATTTCTATAGCAGATGCTATCGAAGGCTTTATTGTTCATCTTATTTCTATAAATGATTATAAAAAGGTAATATCTGAACTTCGTGAAAAGTATTACAACAGGGGCTTGACTGTTCAGCCTTTTTTAATAGTTGTAGGCCACAGTATATATAATCTTGAGAAATTTTACGTCTATTTTGATAAAACACTTTTAAAATTTGGCTCGTTTTTGCAATGCTTAGATACTTGCTTTAAAATAATTCACACCCTATCTTTGGAATATCCAAAAGGTTGTCAAGGTCCATGGCTTTTTATACAAGAGTATTTTTATGAAATTAAACCTGTCAATGATTATAAATTTCCAAGTATTTGCGCTTTACTTAACTTTTTAAATTTACAATAATTAAATACAAAATGTTTACTTGTTTCATATGTAATAAAAAACTAGCACTTCTAAAAGACTTAATACAACATTATCAAATTGATCACTTTCTTAATTCCACAAGTACAATACAGTGCAAACAAGGCAATTGTTCTCAAAAGTTTTCGTGTTTCAAATCATTGAAAGCTCACATTAATCGCAAGCATCTTAATATTAATTCAAATCAAAATGGTAATAGTGATCAACCCCCAATTAACTTGAGTTCTGCTAACGTTAATAATATGTCTATTGATGATGAAGATGCTACTTTAAATAGTACTTTCGTCCCTGAATCTGAATTAGTTTCAAAGATTGCCAATCTGAAAAACCAAGCATTTAATTTTTCGTTATATTTGCACTCAGAACCAATGATGCCAAGAAAAGAAATTGAGACTATTCAAAGTTTATTGTTTAATATATTTTCCAATATCGAAGAATGCATTAAAGCAGTTTTAGGTAATACAAATGTAAGCGCAAATTTAAATAATATTTTAAAATTTTTAAAAAATCCATTCGCAGACATTTCGACAGAGTACAAGTTTTTTAAAAAAATAAAAGAAAAACAGTTATATGAGGAACCCATGTCTTTCACCATTTCGAATCAAATTTCAGAACGCATTATGCAGGGATATCCTGATTTAGACGTCAAAACATTTACCTGCTGCTTTATGCCATTTAAGTTTCAATTAAAAAAACTTTTTGAAATACCTGGAATTTTAGATATAGCTATAAAAAATATAGAAGACTCACTTCAAGGAAATATATTAACGAATTTTTCCAACGGAGATATTTTTAAAGTACAAAAAAATCAATTCGAAAATAAGCAAATTATTCCGCTGTTTATATATTTCGATGATCATGGAATTAATAATCCTTTAGGATCCCATTCAAAATCTATTTTAGCAGGATATTATAGTTTACCTTCTTTGCCACTGCAAGTTTTATCAAAGCTAGACTTCATTTTTCATTTATGTTACATAAACAGTTCTGATATTAAAACATTTGGAAACGAAAAGGTATTCCATTATTTAATACAAGAATTAAAGTCTCTAGAAGATGAAGGACTCGAAATAAAAACTCCACTTAAAACGCATCGAATATATTTCACCCTGGGTTTGGTTCTAGGCGACAATTTAGAATTAAATTCAATTCTGGGTTTTGTTAAATCATTTAACTCTAAAAGATTTTGCCGAATTTGCCGTCGAGAGCGCTGTGACATGCGACAAGATAATATTGAAATAGAAAATTCATTAAGAAATCCGGAAAATTATAACGCTGACCTTTTAATAGACAATTTTAGAGAAACAGGCGTAAAAACAAATTGTATTTTTAATGAATTGAGAGCCTTTCATGTCAGCCAAAATATATCGCTAGATCTAATGCACGATCTTTTTGAAGGGGTTTGCATTTATGACATTTGTAATGCAATGAAGTCGTTAAACAACTCTAAAACATTTTCTTTAGATGTTTTTAATAGTCGCAAAAGACTGTTTCCATATGGAGAAGACGAGTCAGGAAATATAGGCCCTGATATATCACAGAATGCACTTCAAACATTTAGCTTAAAAATGACTGCTCGGGAATTATGGACGTTAACAGATTTCATACTTCTTATAATTGGGGATTTAGTTTCAGAAACTAATCCTCATTGGAAGCTTTTAATTTCTCTTGTAAAAATTATGGACTGTCTATTAAAAAGTGAATATACAGATAGGGATTTGGATATGCTTAAATCAGTAGTCTACGAGCATAATCAAATATATTTTGAACTATATGGACCACTCAAACCTAAAGCTCATTTTTTACTGCACTATGCAACTTTTATAAAAAAATGTGGACCACCAAAGTTTTCTTGGAGCTTAAGGTTCGAGGCAAAACATAAGGACACAAAAAGATATTGTAATAACATGAACTCTAGAGTTAATGTCCCTTTAACACTATGTAAAAAAGCAGGATTAAGGTTTGCTCAATTTCTTGTGGATTATGAAAATGGAATTCCAGAAACTCTTATATTAAACGATATTAATAAAATTGAACCCATTCATAAATTTAGATATATGTTTGCCCATTTAAAAATTAATTTTGATAATGTTGTATTTTATGATAAAATTATTTTCTCAGGTAGAGTTTATAAAAAAAATTGTTATTTAACAATCAAAAGAGAATATTTAAGTTTGTACAAAATATCCTTTATTGTAAAAGTTCATTCTAAAATTTATGTCCTATGTTATGAAGTTGAAACTCGCAACTTTGATGATCATTTCCAATCATATGAAGTAGGCAAGTTAAAGGATGAAATAATTTTAAAAGAATTCCATGAATTTACAAGTCCACCTTTACATCTTTTCCCAATTAATAATGGTAAAATATATTTAAGAAATAAATTTTTGTAAACTTTATTTAATTTATGTTAAGTATGTATAAACAAATAAATGAATAAAATATAAATTGTTTTTACTGTACCAACATTGCATTAAAGTTATTTTAATATAGAAATCATTTAAAATTAACATGAAATTTCATGTTATTTCAACAGGTTTTCGTGTTATTTCAATATGGCCATCATTTTAATTCTAAATGATTTAATAGTAAATTTAAAATTAAATTCGTGTTGATTCAACATGAAATTCATGTTATTTTTACATTTTATACTGTTGGTTTTAAAGGACTTAAGCATAATTTTTACATGATAATCCCTTAAATTTTACTGGAATAAAAATGTAAATTTTACATGATTTCCAGTTGTTTTTATTTGAAAAAAATTAATTTTTGTTTTATTGTAAAATCATGTTAAATTAACAAGAAACGCTAATGAAGCAAAATCATTATTAAAAAATGTTAAATTAATCTTGTTTTAATTGATTTTACAATGATTTTTTTCTGTGTGGACATGTTTGTTGATACAATTTAATTCGATTTTGTGTATACAGTTTAAGGAAAAAGCCGAAGTTTAGCTACAAAGTTAAAAGTTTGGCTGCCGAACTATTTTCGATTTGGCCGAATTTTTGGATTCGTTGCTTAAATACGGACTTTTCTTTAAATTTTAACTCAATATTGCACCTAACAAATTGCATCTATTTGCATCAATAAACATTTTTCCATTTGCCAAATTTGTCCGCAAATATCGACCACATGCATTTTCTGACCGAACTGTTCGGTAGCACACTACTAATTATAAATTAAATATATAATGTCTTATTGCCAACTACTTATATTTTAATTACTGATAAGTAATTATTATTTACAAACTTGTAACCACATATTTGTTTACCTGTGTTTAAGCCTACAAATAACTAATTATTTTGGTAACCACTTATTTTTTATTTTTTTTGTAATGCAGCGGGTAAGCGAGCTTATAAAACGTGTGCGTTTTCTCATGTTTATAACCCATGTATGAAGTTATACTTTGCAGCTCTATAGAATTTCAACTAGCCGATCAAAAAAAAGTTACATCTCAAATACAAAATCAGATCTTATGATATTGATCGATATTTATTCTTATCCAAGTTTATCTCAAAATTGGGGTATCCAGTAATATCCGATTATCCCTCATATATATTACCGGATAAAGTTAGATCAAAATTTATCTTAAAATTTGGGGGGCTTAAAAAAGATCTAATTTAAGATCCTGATGGATCCCAAAATATCCCATGGGATGAAATTAGATCTAATTGATTCTAATTAGATCCAAAAATATACGTATTTTTGGTTGTTAGAATGAGATATTTTGAGACTAAATTGGATTTACTTGTATCCCATGACATATATTATTTTTAATAAAAATATAAAAAAAAAATTAAAGAAAAATAATCTGCGCATATATAATTATATATGAGGTTATATATTGCAATATATAATAATGTCTTATACGCATGGGAAATATTAATTATATTCGACCATATATACTCACTCAAACTTAGTGTCATATATAATTATATCCTGAATTTCATTGTTCATATGGCACCATATATAAACATATCTTATATAACACACAAAATTTTTTTTTATAAGACAGCATTTTAAATTCTATCTATCTTATTCTATTTTCTATCCTAAATTATATAGCGTATATGTTACCATACATGATTACATATTGTGTTATATATGAGAATTTATTATTATATATGACACTAGCTCTTAAACATATTTTTACATATCTTTACATAAAAGTGCACCATATATGCAGTAAAAAATAAGCAAACATTTATTGTTTTATTTTCAAAAAAAAAAAACTACTGTATAAAATGAATGTAAAATCATAATACAGTAATTTTATGTGGTTTGTTTTCTTAAATGAAAATAAAGATTACTGGACTACAACAGCAGAAGTTCCCTTAGTGTACATTATTGCATGTCATTATATGTGAACACATATGTTTATATAAAGAAATTTGTTCATCTAAATGTTTTAATACGTATAATAAAATAATAATATAATAACATCTTATTACATATCGATCAATATATAATCGTATATGGCTATTATAAGAATATATGCCCGAATAAAAAATTTTATATAAAATTATAGGTGATGAGATATTTTCCGCACATATAAGAGGATATAATTTGATCCGAAAAATGGTTCTATTAAATTGTATCAGTTTAGATCTAATTATGTTTAGTTAGATAAGTCTTTATTTTATGTTTCTAAATAATGTAAAAGGTAATACATGTGTCAACAATTATTGGTAACTCATTACTCTATGTCTAGCGTAATGCTGAATTTATTTTTTATATCCAAAAAAAGTTTTTCACCTCAAAATTTTGTTCATTGTGGATATTACATGTACTTGTTTGTTATATTTTCTTATTCAAATACTCCTAAAACAGCAAAAAAGAACACGAGTATAAAAAATTCAAATAAGTCGAATCTTATTTATTTGCAAAGATTGAGGTTAAGAAGAAGAATAAACGCTTTTCTCTAAAACTTATAAACACTATTGATTTTTAAAGCAGACTAGTCCAGTTTCTGCCTTTTTATGGACAGGCGTCATCAATGATTTTCCATTTAAATTGTATGTATTATATGTGTCTTATAATTGTCAGATTGTCTCTATATGATACATTTTTTCAACTACCAGTGGCTGTAAGAATCAAACCTGATCTTCTTCTTACATTTCAAACGTAACAATACCTAGTTATGACCGTTTAGCGATCACACCTAAGTATGGTCTCAAATGTAATTTATTTACATAATGTTATTTTCCAAGTTTGCTTTCAAATTTTTTTAGAAAACTAAACTTACAAGGTTCTAACTTTGGCACAGGCGTAAACTTTCGTAGTGATATGCTTCCACATAATTTTAAAGCTCTACTAATTATAAGTTTCGAAAACTTTTCGCGAGAGGACATTTAATGAATTTGCATGCTGTACTAATAATAACGCGTTAATATTCCTAAGAAATTTTTGATTTCTTTAATTATGCAATTGCTAGAAAATTTGTCCGGTCACTTATTTTTCGCACAAAATCAAGATAAATTGCACCGTTTTCTAAAAGAGCTCAAATTTGGTGTTTTTTTGAGTTCATTAAGATATTTGCTTCGATTTAAATTCGGTAAAATGATTCAAACAGAAGTTCTGCTAAAGTTATGAAACACTAAGAAATACATTTATATTTTCGTTAATTTTAAACGTTGTTGGTTCCTTTATAGCACTTTAAGAAACCGCAATAAATTTCATGAAATTATTTCTTAAACTTTAAATATGGTGAAAAACGTGTTGCGGCTATAGTTATGATTGATTCCAGGTATTTTTTTATCGAAGGAGTTGCACAAATATGTATTGACGACACTTTTCTTTAGAAATGTTGTGTCGATAGACTCGAATCCGCAAAAAATTAAATTTTTCAACAGTTTAAGTTCGGTCGTCAAATGGTTAGGAGTGAGTCAGATCTGATTCCGCTCGGTGTTGCTTAACTATTGTTGCGCTTAATTACATCTAAATGGGACATCGCAAACTAAATTAATGCCATATTTTTACTGACATTAGTTTTGTTCGCGATGTCCCACCTGGATTTATTTATTGCATCAGGAAAAACAACAGAGCAACACACAGTGGGGATTTACAAACAAAATTTAAAATAATTCTGCCATTTCTTACTGGGTAGTTCGATTTAGCATAGTGATAAACAAGGTGTTAGTGAGCTTAAGTTTTCCAGATGGGCTAATCAGGCTCATCCGGAACTGCGCCATAGAGTCCCCAAAGTGAAGCACATCGTGAATAAGAATACTTTTAAAGCTAACCAATGTTATAAATGTGATCTGATTTTCAAGATTGTAACATATTATTATTCTACTAGCAAATCTGAACAAAAAGTATTACCTACACTCGGGTCTATCTCATCTACTTTCTGAGTTGTTCAATTTTGAAAATATTTTTTTGAATTTTTGCCTTACTTTAGGCGGGGTTTTTTTTGCAAATTCTGGCCCCAAATATGAGCCTATTCTTTTTGAAACAATTTTATTAAGACGCTAAAGAAAATTTAAATGCAAAAATTTTAAATTGAAAACTGAAAATAATCCTAATTTGTTTCGTTATTTCTTCAAAAAGGTACCAACATTCTTTTGCCTTCGGAATTTAGTTTATTTAAAAACATTTTTCGGGTCAGAGTTTGCAAAACCCCCGTCTAAGGTAAGGCAAAAATTAAAAAAAATAATTAGTTAACCATGAAACCAGGATCTCATAACATTGATTAGCCTTTTCTTATACACGAAGTGTCTCACTTTGGGCCCTATGCTGCAGCTAAGGATGGGCCTGTGTGGCCCATCTCGAAGGCTTAAGATCCTTAACACCTTGTTTATTACTATCCTAAATCTGGGGTGTTCGGACTTTTATCAATTTTCGTAATCGTTCGGCTTTAACATGTGTTTTCTCGAAGAGCTTTTATAACCCATATTTCAAATATATCAACTAAGTGTTACCCTTGGTCCCACAGCATAGGCAAGATGGGTATCAAAATTTTTGTTTTCAAAATTATTTTTATACTGCATACAAATATGTTGTAGTTCAGGACACCCCTTTTTAACCACTAAATGCGCGATTGCGCACCTAAAAAAAAAATGCGTGTCTAATAGTTTTTTTTGTCCTCAATGACATATCCAAATTTCATTTAAATCTGTGGATTCACCGCTGTGTAGTTTCCTTGTCTTATGCTATGTTGTCATCCGTATTTAGTTAAAATGGGCTTACCTTGTTTTTGTAATCCTTCAAGGCAAGAATGTTTACTATGGAAAGGTGTTATTTGCTTTTAAGATATGTTTATATCAACAACTTCTATTAAACTGCCTTTCCAAATTCTTGCAAAAACAAAGAATTTAAATTAAACTTGTCGAAAAACATGTAGTAATTTTAAAAGAAAAAGTTTCTCACTACAATTTGGTACTTCATCTAGGATAATTTTTCCTGTTTGATGTATATATATGTGTGTGTGTGTGTATGAAATATAAATTACAATAGAAAAAGTAGAAAGTATGTGTAAGAGTAGTAGTAAGTATATTAATAAGTTTAGTCCATTACAAGTTTGTGAGGCATCGATTGATGGGTGCACAACAATGACGAGGGGAAATTAACCAATTTATCTTTGTTTTCTGTAAAGGAACAAAACAATATAACATTCAGAATGACACACATACAAATATAATCATACACCCAAAGTTTATATAGAAAACAAAGAACAACAAAAAAAAAAAAAATTAGATTTGTAATAGAAAAATAAGAAAAAGCACAATCACAACCATGATACGATGTAAAATCGAAAGAATGAAAAAAAAGTATTCTTCAACATCAGCGACAATGATAAAAAGCTTTAGCAAAAAAAAAAAAAATAAAGAAAAACGGATACAGCTATTAAGAACAACAATTTCGTTGGGTAGACTGGGGAGCATTCGATATCCCGAATACCTCTAAATTTATAATCGATGCTTTGTGCTGTCATCGATCATCTCAAATACCTTTAATTTTGACGTTATTACCAGAGAAGGCAAAAAATGGCAAAATCCGAGATGTTTATGGCAAAAAAATACTGTAAAAAAGGCAAACACAGAAAACCACAAAAAAGATGAAAATTTTTACTTTTGGAAATAAAATGTAAACAAATTTGAAGAAAAATGCATTTAAAGCAAAGAGTTTGTGAAAAAGACAATTTTAAAGCTCAAAAATCTTAAGAAAAAAGCTCTTTTCAAGGCCAAAAATGAGAAATCAAAAAAAGAAAAAAAGCAAATATGAGTAAAAATAGCAAAAAAAAAAAAGCATATTTGACTTCTCTAGTTATTACACCATTCGATTGGCAAACGAATTCAATTGTCAGTACGAATTCATTTTTGCTGTATTGTGTAGACCAGCGGTTCCCACCAACTTTTCCTTCACGGACCCCTTATTGCAATTCTACTCGTTCACTGGGTTCCGTATTTTTTTATATATTAAAAAAAAAATACAGAAAAAATTATGGTTTTTTTAATTAAAAAACCAAATGCAGTAAAGTCCAAAGTAAAGTCCGATGGACTAAGAAATTTAAACATTATAAGCGAGGTTCGTAACTGCTGGATCAAAATTGGTTTTGATTTTTTTCATTGTCCACAAAATGTTAAATTTGTTTTTTTAATATTCTGAAATTTTTTCATTCCATTAATAAATGAGAGTTTTTGATACATTTGAGAAAGAATTTCGGTGTCTTCGGACTAAACTATGTTTTAATTTAGCAAAAATTTAGGAAAATTTGCAAAATTTTAGGAATTTCGCATTAAAAATGGAAAATTTATTAAAAATTTGTTCGTGGGACTGTCAAAAACAGTTAATCTTAACCAAGGGTTCATCTTAGCAAGTTCGTATTAACAGATGTTACTTTGAAGTTGTTAGCAAAGCGTCAGGACTTTTAAATTAGTTTGTAATACCTGAGGTTTCATCTTAACCCTTTCACTACCTTTATACACTACAGTGCACACATTTTTTAAAAAATATAAAAATTTGAAAACGCAATAAGACTTTATAGTTTTGTCAAAATATGTTCATTAGGATATTGATCACTGAAAAAAATCATTATATGCATAATCTGTTCATCAGGAAAATATAGTAGCAATATTTGCTAAAAAGTCTGAATTTTTTAATCAGCCTTTATATCCAAAAAAAAAAATTTGTGTTTGGTGTATCTTCTAAACTAGCAAAGCTAGAATCTTGAAACATAGCATGTAACTTCATCTAATGAACATAACGAAAACAAGCAAGTCATATTTGGATATTATAATGTTATAGGTGTAAAATTCGGCTGAGAAGTTTCAAAATTTCTATTTTCTGACAAATTTTTGGTGAGGTGGCATACATGTCGACATTTTTTCTAATTTTAAGACCCCAAACAGGAATCTGAAGTTCAAATAGATATATATCCACTCACAAAATGTCGGTAGTGAAAGGGTTAACCGAATTCGTCTTAAACAAGTTAACTGCACGAGCCTTCTATAAAGAATTATCAAAAACACAAAAGTGTTAGGAAATTTTTATAATTTTGGAACAAGAAAAAAATTTTTGAAAAAGGTTTATTATTTGACTCAAAGAATTTTTTTTTTTGGGATTTTTAAAAGAATCTTGCTCCAAAAACAAGCTTCAAAATGAGTCAGAAATAGACTCAAAATAGATTATTGAAATTTAAAATTTATGTATGAAAGTGGAATTCTTTTCTGATTAAAAATTGACTCTGAATGATATATAAAAAAATTCTATAGGCTCAAAAATCATTCTTTTTAAAACCTTTTTTGAATTGTTCACAAAATATTCAATTTCAATTACATTTCTGACATGAGTTAGTGCAGAACCATTTTTTTGGATTAAAAAATATTCTTCAAATTTTTGTGTCTTTTATGATTGTTTTGGGAACGCTCATATTTACATAAAACAAATAATAATTTTTCACGATATAACTTTGAAATATTAAAAATATGTGTATTATTTGATTAATTTTTGACTCATACCATATGAACCTTCAAAAAAAAGTATCCAATTTTCGCTGCCTGAGAACTACTTTCGTACAAAACTTTTAATTTTTAAAATACAATTTTTATAAAGACTGATATCACAACTTTTTATACAAAACAGCAATTAAATTAAAATTGTATTAGTCATGTCACTTTCAAATTAATAACATTTTCTGTGACTTTGCAACAACAAACACACACAGTCATAACTAGAGTCACAGATCTTTTCGCTTTCAATTAAGAATTTCTTTATATCCAAGACATTTTATTAATATTAAGAAATGTTTCATACAATTTATTAGTTGAATAAAAAAATTCATTCGATTTTATAAATTATCTCTTCATAAATTTAATGAAAACTTTCTTTAGAACTATGAAATTATTTCAAAGACTTACTTTTTTTATTTTTTTATAAAATTTTATAATTTCATTAATTTTTGTCCGTGCATTCCTAACATGTTATTAAAAAAATGTGTTTCAAATACATTTGTATAAACAATTGTTATTTAATTTTATCGAAGTGTCTGCTTTTTTGATTTTCGCAATCGTTCGGCTTTAAAATGACTTCTCCCGAATAGCTTCTAAAAACCATATAGCATATGCAAAATGGCTAACAATATTGTTGTTTTATCGAGAATTTCTTAAATTTTAGCCTTAGACGTGTGATTGCGCATTTATAAAGTAATACGTATCTAATATGTGTTTGTCCTCAACAATATATCCACGTTTCATTAAAATCCGTTGATTCACCACTGTGTAGTTTCGTTGTATGAAACCCATTTGCGCACGCTCCTAGTTCGTACCGACAATTTAATTAAAAACATTACCGAATGCTCCCCAGTCTACCCTAAGTATATGTATAGAAAAACATTTAGAAAAAGGAGTATTTCAACTAGAGTTGCCATAATCTTTGTCGATTGCACCCTGTTCACTATCAAAAGCACCATATTTAGGTTGATTGATTCAACAAGCCAATTTTGGAACCGTAGATATATGTTTCTAAATCAGATCATGTGTTGTTAAACTTAGCACGAATGTTAGGGCTTTTTTTCGCAAATATCAAATTTTATCTACCCTAGCCCTAAGGCCCATAAAAAGTATTAAGAAGGATAATACCACAAAAAGTTTCCACATAAACTTTTATGCAGAAATGAAAAATTTTTTGTTAAGCTGAATTAAAAATCAATATTTCTACAAAATGATAAAGTGATTAAAGCCTACGGATCATTTCGACCTTAAACTAAACAAAGGCGTTTAAATTTGAAGGTTTTCGCGTATTTTAAGAAAAATATTATAACGGTTTTTTCGCAACATGCACAGAGAGAATTTCTTTTACAAGTTTTAATGAAACTAAAATGTATGAATCTCTCTTAAATTTTTTATTAATAAATGTTGAAATATACTATATTTTCGGATAAAATTATAAAAATTACCAAAATTTGATAAAAATATTAAAAAGAAGTATGTTAACGGATTTTCACAGTTTAAATTTGCTTTATAAAGAATGGACTCATTCAGTTCAGTACCGATTTTTCACTAGAAATTTTTAAATATTTTTTTTCAGAAGACTCTTTTCAATATATCATTTCTGTGATGTTTTCGTAATCTCTACTTTTGCGATTAACAAAAATATTTGTAACTTTTTAGTTTTTATTAGAATAGTCTCAGCTTTTCATTAAAGTTTTAAGAATTATCTATGTTTTCAGAAAAAAGAAACTTGTATGGTTTTCCATATTATGTTTTTTATTAATAAGTTTTGAAGTATACTTAGTTTTTGGATAACATTTTAAAAAGTACCAAAGTTTGATAAAATTTGTGTTAACCGACTTTCATATTTTTATTTTTTTTGTACAGTTACAGTACAGTTACAGAAAACTAAGTAAAGTTACATATATTTTCGTTAATCGCAAAAGTACACTGAGCGAATTATCTGCAGATGAATGAATTTTTGCATAAGATTTTGTCACTGAAACTCGTCCAGTGAAACTTTTCAGCAAGTTAATGCAACTTTTCATAACATTTAATGAAACATTTCATATTATTTATTAAAAAGTTCATACGTCTAATGAAAAAGTTTCTTTAAAAATAGTTTCATTAAAACTATGAATGTTCTACATAAAGTTAAGAAATTTTCCATACTCATTGTGAAGAAAACTCCATTAGTTTAGTGAAAAAATTTCATTAATACTAGTCCTAGGAATTCTCTCTGTGTACAGATTACAAAAACACTGCGGAAATGATATATTAAAATAGAGCCTTCTGAAAAAAATAATTAAAAATTTTTAGTAAAAATTGGTACTAAATTTTTTGTTTGTTTTATAAAATGTGCAAATCGGTTGACGATTTTTTTTTTAAATATTTAATCACACTGTTTTAATTTTTTTTAATTTTATCCTAAAATAACTTATATTTCACTACTTATTAATAACATACATAAAACCTTGCTGACCAAGTTTTATTCTATTTGAAAAAATGTATAATTCTAAACACTTTGATGAACATATCAAACCGTTGCGATAAAACTACGAAAGTTTCAGATATTTTCGTTAGTCACACAAATAGAGATTACAAAAATATGACTGAAATGAGGCACTATAAATAGCCTTAAAAAAAAAAATTTTAAATTTCTAGAGAATAATCCTTACTAAACACTCTATTTTTAATATTTTTGTAGTTTTTATAATTTTATCCGAAATTAAGGTATATATTAAAATTTATTAATAAAAAAAGGTAACACCTTTCCGCAAAAGTTTCATCTATTGTCTGAAAACATCGGTGATTCTGAACACTTTGATGAAAAAATCAGACAATGCTGATAAAAACTAAGAAACCCAGCAAAACCACACATTACCAAATCATGGGTTAAGTAATGTATCGCCATAGGGCTTCATGCATTACTTTACACGTTACTTCACTGATGAATTATACAGGCGATGAGCCTCAAAGTAAATCATTACCTTGTAGGGGGTAAAGTAACTGGTTACTTATATGGTTACATGGTGGGAAAAAGTAATGTGTCTATAAATAGATTTTCATAAAAAAATGCATAAATTTTTTTTTTACAGATATTTTTTTTTTTTAATTAAATAAATAACTTTTTTTTTATTAAATAAATAACATGGTCATACTGGGATTCGAACCTGGGGTCTCTGGTATTTAACAATTAGTTAGGTGAGAACTCTACCAACTGATCTATCGATACATACAATATTTTATTGCTTAAAATGTAGATGAGTTGTTGTGCTTCGTGTTTTCGTTCGTGATATCAAAAATATACACCTTACCATTATGCTTACAAAAAATCACAAAGTAATGTGTCTATAAATAGATTTTCAAAAATATATATTAATAATTACTTTTCGTTTATAATTCATGCATTATGTAATTGATGATCGGTAAGTCATTATTTTATGTTTTGAAGTAATGTAAAATGTAATGAGGTCTCATTACAAGGTAATCCATGAGTGTTCAATTATCGGTAACTCATTACTTCTTGTTGGAAAATAATGATGCATGTAAGGAGTACACATTACAAGGTAATGCATTACTTTATCGCACCCATTACCAAAGTTTTGCTGGGAAGTTACAGACATTTTAGTTAGTCACAAAAGTAAAGATTACAAAAAAATTACATTCGGCACTTCCTCGAATAAAATGCTTTTAAAGTTCAAGTAAAAAATCGGTTATTTCTTTGAGAGCTCCTAATATACAAAAATAAAAAAAAAATGCAAATTTTAAAATAAAATAACATCCTGTTTTTTAATATTCTATTACACTTGTGATGGTTTTGAGCAGCCAACAAAAAAATTTAGTATTTCAAAATACCACTCTATCATGTGCGAATCCAGTGGGATTGAAAATGGAACATTTCCTAACCCAAAGTTAAAATTTTTAATACAAAAGTGTAAAATAAATTAGCAAATTTAATAAAAACTACTCTAATTTCGCTCCCCAAAATCTTCATTCTTTGGAATTTACTATTTAGTAGGTAATTCAATCAATTTAGCTCATTCGATTTTATCAATCATTAAATTAAATAATTGGGAACTCAATCATTGGGAATTTAATCATTGGGAATTCAATCGATTTTTTACTCAATCGATCGGGAATTGAAAAAGTCGCCGAAACTGAAAAAATCGCCAAAATTTCAATCGTTAAATTGAAAAAAAAATCGCTAAATGAAAAAAATTAACGAAATTAAAAACACTTCAAAATTTAAAAAATCGCCAAAATTTTAAAAAATCTCTAATATTGAAAAAAATCTTCGAATTGAAAAAATCACCAAAAATTAAAAAAAATTTAAAAATTTAAAAAAACACAAAAATTTAAAAAAAAAATAATTCAAAATTGAATAAACAAAATCCAGAATAAAAAAATCGTTAATATTGAAAAAAATTAAAATAATTAAGTAAAAAAATCACCAAGATTTAAAAGAAACCGACAAAAATGTAAAAATTGCCAAAATTTATTGTTAGTTCTCAAAACAAAGGTCAGGTTCCAAATAAATTCTCTTTTATTTATTTGGAAGAGCATTAATTTGAATCTTTAAGCATCACATAGCTAAAAGAACATTTATTTGTAACATCGACCTTGTTTCGAAAACTAACAGAGATAAATGTACACGGCAACTATTTTCCATTTCTCGAAAATTTTCTTCAATGTTAGACATTTTTTTTAAATTTTATCGATTTTTTTCAATTTTAGCGATTTTTTAATTTTGGTTTTTTTTTAATTTGAGAGACTTTTTCAATTTTGGCATTTTCTCATTTTGTGCGATTTTTTCCAATTTAAGCGATTTGTTTTTTAATTTTGGTAGTTTTTTTCAATTTTAGCGTTAATTTTTAATGCTGACGTTTTTTTTTTTTTTAATTTGTGGCAATTTTCTAATTTTTCGCTATTTTTTCAATTTAAGCAATTTTTTTTTGGCGATTTTTTAAATTTTGAATCATTCCACAGTCAATCAGAATTGAAAAATCGAATGGAGGATTGGATTCTTTAAAGCTCTGTGTATAAGGCTGCAAACACTTGGAAATTTCATTTCTCTTTATGAATGAATAAATGGTTTTGGTACATTACCAAGTGTTTTAATTTACTATCACATATCATTTACTATCACTTATGCATTGTAATTTGTTTACTACTTCATAAAAATTCTCAATAATTATTAATTTTTAGATTTTTTTTAGCTTTTTTAAATTTGTTTAAATTTTTTCAATTCAAAAATGACAACATATTTATTACAATTATAAGTTAGTATATTTACAAACTTTGTGCATAAAAATTTTATTTAACAAAATAATACAAAATTTTGATATGATGTATTTAATTGTAAACACATAACGGGTAAAAATACTGTAAGTGTATATTATTGTATATAAAAGTGCGCGCAAAATAGTTTTACGCATTTTGTGTTTAAATTTACCCAAATTGCGTAATATTACAAAAAACTTTACTTATTTATAGTAGTAAATTTACAAACATTTTTTAGAGTGTAGATCTTCATCATTTCATAAACTTTGTGATAATCATTTTAATGAAGGTAAGCATTTTTTTTAATTTCAAATATCACTAATATTAAGTACAAAATTTGGTTGATTTTAGCAAATCGATTTCCATTAATTAAAATTTTACTAAGTTTTAGTAACTTTCACAAATTTTTTTACTACTGAAATTGTCAAACGATGTGCAGGCATAATATTAGCTAAACAATTTGTAAAATTGCAGATTTTTCTGTATTTTTTACAGACTCTTTTATTTGAGTGTATTCCAAAAGCTACTGACAAGTTATTGACGTTTTACACAGTGATGTTTAGAATACTTTAATAAAAAACTGTTCGTCCTTATTATTTTATAAGCTAAATTAATAAAATTTAAATAATTTATAAATTTTATTAGAAATGGTAGACGGTTTAAAAATTCTATTGAAGCGGTTACTTACCGCGTCTTGCTCGTGTATATATATAATTCAACTCTTTATTGTATATAATTTTTCTTACTTTCTTTTCTTTTCTTTTCTTTTCTTTTCTTTTCTTCTTTTCTTTTCTTTTCTTTTCTTTCTTTTCTGTTCTTTCTTTCTTTTCTTTTCTTTTCTTTTCTTTCTTTTCTTTCTTTCTTCTTTTCTTTTCTTTTCTTTCTTTTCTTTATCTTTCTTTTCTTTCTTTCTTTTCTTTTTCTTTTCTTTTCTCTTTCTTTTCTTTTCTTTTCAGTTAAAAGGGTTGCCAAAAGTAAATAAATTCATGTAATAGATTATCGTCTTATTTAAGAATTCATGTTAAGACGTATGTTCAATTTCAAAATTTACTCTAGTAAACATTTACTTAAAACAATTAATAACTGCGTTATTATTTAAAAAAAGGTAAATTAAAATTAACAAGGTAAACAAAAATTATTCTAAAAAAGGGGAAAAAAATAATCATTAAAAAAACCAAATGGAGAAATATAATATTTTCTCCAGCAAACATTTTACTTTTAATGTTATTATTTGGCATCACTTTTCTCTAAACGTAGCCACCGTAGATAGTGTGTGACACATTTTTGCTTTTAAAGACGATTGCATCTGAAAAGCATTGGTTTATAGTGAGCTTTTAACTCTGGTGTAATCGATCAAGCATTTGATTAAGAGCTGTTTTTATTACGCTGCTACAAGTTGTATTTTTTTCTTATTAGCACCACTTCATTGTTTTTTTTTAGTTCTGATGTACACTATTGAGCAGGGCATAATGATCTGGCATTGATTTTGTAACATTTAAAATTAACCCTCAAACCGTCATCAGCTTTCTTGCAATGAAACTTGTACACGCAGGAAACTTCTGCTTTAAAAATTTGTAGTTGTTTGGGTTGTAATACAGTTTATTTATTTTTAATGGAAATGTCAGTCATTTGTAGAACAAATTTAATTTTTTACCAACCTTTCAAAAAACAAACCACATCAAATGACTGTTTAATGATTTTACATTAATTTTTTACATTCGTTTTTTTGTTATTTAAAAAAAAATTTTCGTTTATTTTTTATTAATATATATGGTTCAGTTTTACAAATGTTAGTTGAATTTTAAGGAATGTTAGTCGTCCTTTAGAGCGAATCTCAAAAACTAATCCGTAAAAATGGTTAAGTTTATGCATAAATTATTGCTCTCACCGAGACATAACTACATTCCTTTTCATACTTTTACATACATAAGATATGGCGATTTTCGTTTTTCGAAAAAACGCGAAAGGATTTGCTTAGTACTACTTAAATAATCTTTTTGCCAAATTTAATAAAAAATAGCCGAACATACGTTTTCAAGTTCAGACGATGTCCATTTGTAAGACTGTACGTTCTGCAATCTCAGTTTGTATTTAGTATCAACGGTTTCCAGTCAACATAAATATGTTTCAAAGATTTTTAAAAATTGTGTTCATTTCAAAATATTCATTTTTAGTTCCGCAAAATTTGAACTTTAACGCTTTCTCGTTTCCAAACCGTTCCATACACACAAACAATTACGTTATTAAATATTTTGTAAACGTAGTTTTATATTCTAATAGCTTGAATTCTTATTATAAAAACCTCATTTGTTGCTCTTATGGCCAATTCAAAACACCCTGCCTGAATTCTGCCTGCCGGTTAGAGGGTTACATTAAAACCTCCAAAATTTCATGACTTTGAAATATTCATACAAAATGTTTAATTCTGTAATGCGGAAAAAGCTTTGCAGAATTGCATTTCGTCGTGAGTATAACATTTTCCCAATCATTTTAAAATTTCAGTGTTGTTAACAATTTTTTTGAAATTTATAAAAATATTATTCAGTATTATAATATCAGAGTAAAACAATTTTATAAGCTTTCTAACGATACACAGCTTGAATAGAACCGATCAGTTATACCCTGATATGTGATATGTAATTTAAATGAAGAAAGATATCGCTTCTTTTACAATAATTTAAAATATCCTTTGGGGGCAATTAAGGTCTTAACTATTTTATTCTTTAAAAAATAAAACCCACAAGTACAACATTTTAAAATAACACAAATAATAGTGTTTATAATTTTTAGACAAAAACGTTTATTCTTCTTCTTAACCTCAACATTTCTTAATTAATTGATTCTATTGTATTGTCCATCACTGTGTATAATGAAATACTATTTTCTGGTTTTAACGAAACATGATCGGATTATTTTTCCACTTATAAGGAAGCTCGACTGCTCGTCTTCTCCCGCTAGCGATGAAATTCTATAATGTGATGGAGGCGAAGAATATAAGAGACACGTTTCGCGGACTAATAACTCATTTGAGAGTTAGAAGTAAGTAGCACTTTTGGCCCACACTATTAACCCCTATATCAATGACTCTATGTTCCATCAGGCAAAAGTTAGTGGGAACTCCTGTATATAATATAGGGTACCATACAACTGGTCCATTTTAGATTTTTTTTTTTTCAAGTTTAGCTATTAAAAGGGTCTGGTTTAGCTTGAATAGTATTTTTACTACATCATATAAAGACATTCATTCGCATATAAATGCGAAAAATTGGTTTCTTTTTTATTCTGTGCATTTATTTTTTTTTCTATAAAAGTTAAAAGGTTTTAAAAAAAGAAAGAAAAAAAACAATACTTCTAATGTGTATAATAAAAACCTTAATGGCAACTCATTTATTAAAACCATAATGTAGATTCTATGTAATGTTATCCTCATGTTTTTAGCATGAGTTATATAAATTTTTTTTAATTTACACTATGCTCTAAAATTATATAATTTTTATTCTCAATAACAGAAAACAAATTAATCCAAGTCCATGAACTATTATTGCTAAGTTCAAAAATGGTGTGAAGGAGTTTTATACACTGCGAGAATTATCCTTCATGATATTAATGAAACAATTTCATAGAATTTTTTTCGTAGATTCAATGAAGAATTTCTTTTTATCCAAGAAACTTTGTTAATATTAAGAAATTTTTCATAAGCCTTTTTTCGTAACAGATCATAGTTTTCATAAAAAAATTCATTCGATTTTATAAATTTAATGCACATTTGTTTAGAGCTATGAAATTATTTTAAAGAATAATTTTTTTTATTTTTTCATAAATTTTCCTAATTTCATTAATTTTCTTACATTTCAAACTTACGTTTTAAGATTTGATGCTCCAGTGTTCAACATATTTCATAAAGCTGCTTTATTATTTCAATGTATCCTTTTATTAATTTCGAGCTTCAATGAAATTTTTTGGAAAAAATGGCTTTATACTACGTTTCCACTGAACATGTTCTAATTAAAACATGTTTTCCCATGCCTATTTTTTTACCAAAACACGTAAGTCGAAATATAGTATTAGTTCCAATGCATTTTCAAGATATTTATGAAGAGCTTTGTTAATTCAAGTAAACTTCTTAATATTAAAAAAATTTATTAAACTGCTTTATAAATTCTATAAACGCTTCATTGTCGGAATGATTCGTTAGTTTTATGAAGGTTTTCATTAATTCCACAAACACTTCATGAATATTGACTTTAATGAAACCTGTTTCATAGATTCTATGAAAAGTTTCAATGGACGAGTTCCAGTGACAATTTTCATTAAAGCTATGAAGAAATTCATTACTGTATTGAAGATAATTGTCTCAGTGCACGATGAAATAAAGAACAATTATGCTGGAAAGATGTTTTTGCGAGAAATATTCACTCATAAAATAAAAAGTATAGAGAAGCGAAAATGCTACTAAAACTTAGTAACAAATGATCCTGCAGAAAAAACTGCAAAATATTAGTAATATAAAAATAGCAAGAACAAATCTGTTGAATTTACAAATATTTAGTTATATTTGAGGAAAAATTTATGTTTATAGAAAGTAACAAGATAATTTGCTCAAATCAGCAAAAACATTTACAAAATATTAGTGGAACAAAAAACAATTAAAAATGTTAACTTTTTTTAATGCGAATAAAAGTCTGCCTTTATGAAATCAGCAACCTATAACTTTTTAGCAACAATTTCTGTTGATTTTAGCAAAATAAACTGTTATTTGCATTCTACTAATTTCTTTTGTAAATATAACAGTAAATATAACAATAGAATATTTGTGTTGTTAGTGTTGTCACTCACTTCTGAGTATAATATACAATAACAGAAAAAGGTAATAGGAAAGAAAACTGCAATTTAGCTGCATTAGATTCGAGGCCATACTTTTGTGTGGTCTCTAAACGGTCATAACTTGGTATTGTTACGTTTGTAATGTAAGAAGAGCGCAGGTTTGATTCTTACAGCCGCAGATTGTTGAAAAATTTATCATATAGAGACAATCTGACAATTATAAGACACAAATAATAATACAATTTAAATGGAAAATCACTGATGACGCCTTTCCATAAAAAGGCAGAAACTAGTCTAGTCTGATTTAAAAAATAATAGTGTTTATAATTTTTAGAGAAAAACGTTTATTCTTCTTCTTAACCTCAACATTTCTAAAACAGTTTTTGTTTGCTATTTTGAGTCTATAAATATTTAGTAACAGTTTTTGCTAATTTTACAGAGCAAAGTGCTATTCACATCGAATATAAACTAAAGTTTTGTAAAGTTAATAAATTTATTTTTGCTGTTCGTATTTTATTAATATTTAACAGAAAAGTCTGCTAAATTTAGCAGTAATTTTTAACTAATTTTTACTAGCTTTCCTGCTATTACGTTGATTATGAATGTGTGAATTTGCATGGCAATCCGATTAGCCAGTAATAAAGGCTCATTTATATCCACTGAGCAGTGTGTACTATTGTGTTCTCATTTCTTATATCGAGACCTAATATTCAATGGCCTCTATGAAGCAATTTCTTGAAAATCACTTTCTGATGGAAAACGGTTTACTGATGACATCTGATGCATCTCTGACAAAAATTTCAGAGAGATAAAAATCAAATTTAGTACTTTTTTAAAATTTGTTATTTCTCCATCAACTATAATATTTTTTTTTTTTGAATGCAATACCCTCTATCAACCACATTATTGTTATCAACTTATTAAAAAATGTCTTCTTACTACTCGGAAAAGGGAAAATGAGTCATTTCCACAGTCAAAATAAAATTTTTCAATATAGAAATGTGAAAAAGATTAAACAAGTTAATTAAAAATACTCTAATTTCCAGCCACAAAACCATTTTCCTGGATCCGTGTCTGCTTAATACATATAAAAAACGAAGTAGTAGTTTACTACAACTGTACTTAGTATATCAAGGTAATTTAAATGCTTGTTTATTAGTGTGCCCTGTAATATACGTTTTTCGGATTCTTTAGAAATAGCATTTATTCACCTGGATTTGGACGTGCAGATTACAAAAAAATAACGAAAAATTCTTAGGGAGTACTTTAAATTGTTTTTTTTTTTTAATTCATATTAAATTTGTAAAATTAAAAGCCAATTACGGGGAAATATTAAAACAAATTCATTAAATAATTATTAATTACCTGCTGCTATTTTAATAAATATGGTTTTTGGATATTGGCTATCGTCTTATTTTATCAAAATGGTTCTTTGTATAGTTTTAGTTTTTTTTTGCACCAAAAATCCTTTTTGTTTAATTGAAGCAACATTTTTGTAAAATTTGTTTTTAATTGTGGAAAATGTTAAAAAATTCTATTCAAATTTGATCCGCTTCGTCAAGAACTTATTTTCAATGTATTTACATTACATTCTGTCAGACAGAATGTTGAAAACAGTGGAACGAAAAAAATCAAAGTGTAACCAAATTGTTATTTCACACATTATTTACATTGTTTACATTATTTACCATACATACTTTACATTATTTACATAACATATTAACATTACATGCGTTACATTGCATTCCTAACATAATTCACATAGTTCACATACTTGCAATTTTAAAAACTTTACTTTCTTTGCATTACACAGTAAAAACCGTCTATCAGCCAAAAAATATTTGAATTTTTCAATACCTATACCCTCTATCAACCTTAGCGCCGCGAATAACTCTAAATATTATATTATATGTATACATACGATTCCAGTTGTCATATTTAAAAAATATTGTAGAAGACAGATTGATTCATACTGTAAGAGTTTGGGCATAAATGTGCTTTGGGTCATAGAGGTTATTGAATATAATAAGGTCTCGATATACAACTGTGGTGATTCGTTAAGCACTTGATGAACGTTATTAAGAATTTTTATTATTTTGCTCATTTTTGGACTTAAGAGTGTAACATTTTGTTGGGACAAGTAGTTTCATAAAATGAATCATAATCAATCAAAAACTCGATTTCGGTTTGTATGATGATACGTTATTTTGCATTATAGGTAAAATGAGAAACCATTCCTGTTTTGGCGGGATTATCCCGCTTTTTAAAGGTTGATCCCGCCTTTAATCCTTTTCCGCTTTTTAGCCAAAATCCCGTAATATTTAATATAGTAAATGTTTAATATTTTAGAAATTTAGAAGTTTTTTAATTGCAATAAATTTAACAGTAAAGGCTCATAAAGCATACCAGTCAGTTTATCTGGATGTAACGGTTGTCTCAATATACACTTGAGGATTATCATCACTCCAAATACGGCAGTTTTGTTTATTGACCTATCCATTTAACCAAAAGTGAGCTTCATCGCTATACTAAATTCGCAAAATTCGTGCGCGATACGTACTTCAAGCAGAACCATGATTTTCAAAATAAATTTGCACAATTTGGAAGCGTTGTTCAGGCATCAGTCTATTCATGTTGAAACGCCAAACCAAACTAAACATAAATCACTTGACAGCTGACAAAATGGCCGCCAGTTAAAAAGTGTTGCCAACTTAAAGTTCTATACCAGTATAAAAAAACCTTTATATAAGTTATTTAGAGTTGCCAACCGAAATTATATAAAAACACAGAGTAGCGCACTTTTTGTTTTATGAATACAGAGTCGTTTAGCAATGGTAGCCAGATAAAAAGTTGGATTAACTGTTATAGGGAGTCTAGACTGCGAAAGTAGCACACAAATAGTATGAATACAGAGTCGATTAGAAATAGTTGTCAGATTAAAAGTTTGATAAACTGTTAATCAAAACGATTAAAAACTTATTTATTCGATTTGTTTAGTGCTCGATTAAGCAGTCAATTCCTTTCTTTTAGTAGATTGGCTTATCTGTGTAAATGTCTCCTTACAAATCAAAATTTTAAAAATAAAAATTAACAGAAACTAAAATTTTCCTGCCAAATCTAATGCAGTTTTGATGAAATATAAGTCTAACTTGATATTTTTCGTCTTGCCTCCAAAGTGTTGAAAATCTCGCAATTTTTATGAGTTTTCGGACATTGTCCAACTTTTTAAAATAAAAATTTCAATCAACGCTATCTATAATACAAGCAGAAAATAAATATACAAAATTTCAAATGTGAAATTGAAAATAGTAGGGGAAGGGCTTGAAGGTTGCTACCCCCTTCGCTTTTTTGCCCATAACTCATCATAAAAGCAACGCATTGTTGTCATATTCGCAATAAAGAAATTAAATTTGCAGAAAATAAAATTGTCATTGCAAATTTCCAAAAGAACCTAAAATCGGGTGCAGGTTGCCACCCCCTAAAAATTTGCTAAAAATATAGAAAACTGCATGTAAAATACCTGATTTGGAAAATTTAAGAAAAATTAATAAACTTTATTAGCATTCGGTGTCTGCGAACATAACAAAATTTGTGAAAATCAGCATACAAATTTTAATTTGTAAAATGTTATGCTTTCATTCCAAGTCATCATCGGAATCACAGTTCGGGCATATGTTGAAACTGAAGTGCATATTAACACATTTCGTGTGAACAGCTGTTTCACACAGAAAAATAAAGTGGCAACCATATTGAAAAGTGTATTTAGGTGGTTACAACTAATAAATTCGGCTAGTACAACCATATTCAAATGTGACTACTGAATATTTAAGGTGCAACTAAAATTCAGATCTATTAAGCGAATTTTGTTGTAAGAACTAATTTTTAGTAGCACCGACAGATTTCAGTCGTAAGAACGGATTTTGAGTTGAAAAATGTCAAAATTTGTCTCCCTATGTTTGCATTCTTGGCTTCTTGGATATTTGACATAAAGTTTTTAGAGCAATCAGTGGGTTTCTATACACCTCAGTCTCTCTCAAACTGCACTCTTTTTATTTGTTCGTAAACTCGCACCGAGCAAATGAAAACACGTGCAGAAATGTAAAAGTTTAAATTAATTTTTATAATGTTTTGGAGATTAAAATACATTCAATTTTAATAGAAAATAACAAATATAAGCAAAATAAAAGTGAGTGTTTTGAGCAATATAATATGCCAATTGTTGCAATTCAATGATGTTAAAGCCATAATTGTGATAGGCGCACTACACCACGTATTCGGAAGGCTCTTTCTCCTGTTCTTCGTTAAAGACCAACAAAAAGAGCAAGATTAGAAAAGGTCAGTGCTCCTTTTCTATTTTTTATCAACTTTTATTGCTTTCATTGCGTCAAGCAATCCATCAAAATTCTTAATACCGCGGTGGTTTGTCCTTGGGGTGCGCTGCTATATTAACATTTTATAGAAAATGCTAAAACTCTCTAAAAATATCTTTTTTGACTCAAACGTAATTAAAATGACAAAGTAAATATCACACAATCAGAAAATAATTCAATGAAAATCAATTTTTTTCTGGAAATTTTGTGTATAAACCTTGTCGAGTAGTGTAATCTAAAGGTAAATCGTAAATTTTTAATTTATATTAAAGCTAAGTATTTTTTTATACATTTTAAATAAGTTTTTGAAAAAAAAAAACTTGTAAAAATGGCTTTATTACATGTTTTTGTTAATCTAGCGAAAAAAGAATCGATAAACTTTGCCACTATTTTAAAGATAGTTGTTTTTCTGCGGCTTTTGGGTCTAATTAAGCAATGTTTGTTGAAAAATAGTTGATATCAGTATAAACATGCGAAAAACAGGGGGTGGCAACATGCAAGCCTTCAAAGGTGGCAAACTGAATTCTGCTAAAGTTTTGGAATTTGCAAAAAAAAAAAAAAAAATCCCAAATTGAAAATATGTTTGGAATTCTGCTTTCATTTTGTAAATTGAATGAAAAATAAACACAGCAAAAATATTCACCTTGAACTTTCGATAAAAACTGGAAAGTTATCAGTACACTCCGGGAACTTCTGCTGTAAATATTTGTAGTTGTTTGAGACGTAATAGAGCATCTTTATTTTTAAGTGAAAAAAACAGTCATTTGTAGAAGAAATTTCAGTTTTGACTACAATTGCAGTTTATTTAAGAAAACAAACCACATCAAATTACTATATTATGATTTTACAGTAATTTTATACAGTGGTTTTTTTTTTATTTAAAAAAATAAAACAAATAAATGTTTGTTTATTTTTTACTGCATATGTTGTTAATTTTTTCTTGAATTGTGGGTCATTTTTTGAACAATAAAAAACAAATGACAATGTTAGTTGAATTTACTGAAATGTAAGTCGTAATTTCTTTAATTAAAATTTCATTTGTTTTTAACTACATATGCAGTGGTCTTTACCTACATATTATTCTAATTGTACAGAAGAAAAAACACAATTTTGATTTTTAAATCTTTAATCAATAGTAATTTACACATTGTTGAACAAATATTGCGTTATTGATCTTATCCGTTCCAAAAGTAACTAAATTCAATAAATTGTTTTCTGAATTTACTAATTCTTTTACTTCTTATATCAACGAAAAACTTTAAAAAAATTTTCGTTTTATATCAATTTACTTATTGCCTCCCAGTAATATAGAAAAATTAAAATAAATTATTGGAGATCAACTTATGCTGTATAATAATAAATTCTTATTTTTTTATTCTGCAACTGGTTCTTTTTATATGGAGTTTGTCCTATTTGCAACAGGTTCTTTACCTCCAAACTAGAACCTGCTTTCGAACCGGTTCTAGAACCAGTTATAGAGCTGGATCTGGGACAGTGGCACCTTATAGGAAACTGTTCTAGAAGCGGTTACATGTAACCGGTGGTAAAAAAGTTGTTCTAGATCAGGTTAAGAGGTAATCTGTTCTAAAAACTTTTGCTGGGCTGTTCGTCATCCTATTGTTTTTGAAAAATTTTCAACTATCGCTTTCACTTTCTATCCATTGTATCGTTGTTTGTTGTTGTATCATGCTGGCTTTTGGCACGCTTACTGTTATATAATATTTGCTTGGATTTCTTCTGGTACTTAATATTATGTATAATTGCATAATCTAGCAAACAAATTTTTACTTAACACAAAAAAAAAGATGGTGTTTTGCTTATTAATTTTGCTACCTAAGAAGTTTTATTATGTTTACAAGTCATTGAATATTAGCTGTCATCATACAAATATAGTTTTTCTTTTGGTAAAGAATTCAGCAACGGGTGTTAACAATTGAATTATCATGTATGCTATGTAACGATTGGAAAACGTAAAGCCAACCAGTGGGTTTCTATCCAACTCAGTCTCTCTCAATCTGCCCTCTTTTAATTTGTTCGAAAACTCGCACTGAGGAAATGAAAACATGTTGCAGAAATTTTAAAGTCTAAACTAATTTGTATCAGGTTTTCGAATAATAATTTAATATAATTTTTATTTATTTCAAATATTAACGATAAAATAAGCAAGATAAAATTGAAATGTATTAAATTTTAATATAAAATAACAAAATATAAGCAAAAAAGTGAGTGTTTTGAGCAAAAATGTTTTATCAACAATGTTTTCATTTACTTGCCCGCGTTTGGTATTTTGTGGCTGAGAGGCGTTGGCAGTGTAATCTCTCTATTTGTATATAGTCTTTTTGCGACAACATAACTCACAGTCTATACTCAAGATACATATATACACCAAGAAAACAGTATTAGTTGGGGCCACCGAATTTGATACCAATCAAATTCTGGTGGCTGCGACAACTATCGTAATGTTAAATTATATTTTAAGTCTTGACAGCTAATATTCAGTTGCCTAACCCAATATTACGTTCCACAAAATTTTACTGAAATTAAAAGCAATTTTTATTTTTCTGGTATTGAAGAGTGGCCTTCAGATTAGTAGTACTCTGTCATTCTGTTTACACCACAATCACTTTTAATTTTCATTGCCTTATTTACTATGTCAACATTGGAATATTTTATTTTAATTAAAAAAAAACTTTTTGTGTTTGATTTTCCGAGATTTGAACTCGGAAGTTCGAAGTACAAGGCAAACTCTTTGTCTACTAAACCACAAACACTCATAAATGTTGAGTGCTAAATTTGAATTTAAATATTTTGTTAGGAAAATTAACATTATTTCAAATTCGTAAAAAAATTAAAATAATAAAAAAATTACTAAAGTCAACAAAAAATTTTGCTAAGTCAGCAAAATTTTAGTCAGGAGAGTGCTTGCAAAAAAATTGCTAATGTCAGCAAAAGCTTTTGCTGAAAATCAGCAAGCTGTTTTTTAGCAACAAAATTAGTGGATTCAGCAAAAGTTTTGCTAAAACTTAGTGGATTAGAAATTAAAAAACCCTTGCTGAACATTAATAAATTTTTTGCTGCTACTTACATCAATGGTTGTCTCAACGATGTTATATTTTAAAGGAACGCTAATGCCGCAGAGAATTATAGAAACGAAACGAAAAAATAACAAACTGTAACATATACAACCCGTTTTTTTTTTTGCAATAAGAAAAAGGAAACATAAAAATTTACCTATGATGTATGTCTGTCTTTCGCTTTAGTCTGTGTACCTGTTGTAGATTTGTTATCAACTTGACCACTAAATTTAAATATTTTATTTTGTACTAATCAGCACAATTTTTTTAGCAAAATATATTTGTAAAACATTAGTAAAATGTTAGTAAAACATTAGTTCAGAACAGTTAAGTGCTGGCTAAGTAAAACTAAAATTTTAGTTTAAAACGTAATTTTAGAAAAAAATTTGCTAAAAAATAGTATACCTGATTTACAAGATGTTTTACTAACTTTTCAACTAACTTATTTTTTTTGAGTGTAGAAACAATTGCTTTATTAATCGATTATTGGAAGTTCAAAATAAAATAACGTCCGATCAAATAAATTTTAATGGTTTTGACCAAATTCCAACCAATTTTTTTTCTGGCTGTAGAAATAAGTTAAGTATGTCGGCAGAATAACGGAATAAAATAGCTTATTGCCGAGCTATGAGAACACGTTTATTTTAAGTCATATTTTAAAAATCTTCTAGGAGGAAGGTTGTTTTACGAATTCTTTCAAATACCCTTTTGAAGATAAAATATTTAGGGGAAGGCTCGCAGGTTGCCATCCCTTAGCTTTTTTGTCTATAACTCATTATTAAATCAACATATTGTTATCATATTCATGGGTTGGCAAGAGAAAATATGGGCGGATAAATAAGTCCGCGACTTTTCCAACTTCCCTCGTAGTTATATGAAATGCAACACTGCTTCCATCAAGTACCACCTGTTAATAGACAACTTTCAAATTTTGAGCAAGTTTCGTCATTTACTTTGCGTTTAACAGCTGTTCAAAACATACAACCTCTTGGATTTTTTTAAAAATGGAAAAAAGTGAATTTCGAGTGCTCATTAAACATTATTTTTGGCGAAAAAAACCGTCACTTAAACCAAGGAAAAGCTTGGTAAATACTATGGGACTCTGCACCATCGATTTCAATGGAAAAAAAGTGGTTGACTGATTTTCGCTGTACAAGTACAAATGACGCTGAACGTTCTGGACGGCCAATTGAGGTCTATACACCCGAAAATGTCGGAAACTCCACGATATGGTGTTGGCCGATCAAAGAGTAAAAGTGCGGGAGATTGTTGATGCCATAGGCATTTCATATGTCAGTGTGGTTCCGATTTTAAATGATCAGTTGGGTTTAAGAAAGCTGTCTGCCAGATGGGTGCCACGTTTGCTCTCAATTAATCATAAACGTAATCGTGTGACAACTTCAAAGGATTATTTGGAGTTGTTTTACCGTAATTCGAATGAGTTTCTGCGGCGTTTTGTAAATGGATCCATTCCAACACCCCGGAGACCAAGCAGCAGTCTAAACAATTCGTTTTTCCGGGTGAATCGGCTCCGAAGAAGGCCAAGGTAAGTTTGTCGGCCAATAAGGTCATGGCAACAGTTTTTTACGATGCACGCGGGATAATCCACATCGATTATCTTCAAAAGGGGTAAACAATAAACGGCGAATATTATGCAAAAAAGTTCTTTTTCATCTAGATAATGCACGGGTGCACACGTGTGCCGTCTCAATGGCAAAATTCCATGAATTGAGCTACGAATTGGTACCTCATTCCGCCATATTCTCCGGATTTAGCCCCTAGTGACTATTTCTTATTTCCAAACCTAAAGAAAGGGCTCGGTGAAAAGAGATTTAGCTCCAACGATGAAATTATTGATCAAATCCTATTTTTTGGAACACTATGCATAAAAATACGAAATTATTGTCAAAACTACAAAAACTTTCGTAAAATGTACAAAAAAATTTCGTTTATTTTACGAATAATTTTGTTATTTTGACATGTTTTCGTAATTTTACGCATGGATTATTATCAGTGAAGGGATACAAAAATTGGAGAAACGTTGGACTTAGTGTATTGAGCTAAAAGGATGTATGTATTTTTCATTTATTTTTCAACATAATCATGTTGAAAAATACATTTTTTTTTGCAAAAAAAATGTGTTTCATTCAAAAAGTCACGGAGCTAGAAATAATTTGAATTTGCAAAAAAATAAAAATGTTATGGCAAATTTGTACAAGCACATAAAATGATTTCTTAAACAAAGGCTGGTAGGTGCCACCCCCTAAAAACTTGCTGAAAATATAGAAAAATGCAAGTAAACACCTTATTTGGGAAATCTAAGAAAAATTATTGAATTTTATTTGCATTCGGTGGCTGAAAACATAACAAAATTTGTGAAAATCAGCATAAGAATTTTAATTTTTAATATAGCATGGGTTGATTTCAATTCATCATCGGAATCACAAATCGGGCATATGTAAAAACCGAGGCGCATATTGGCACATTTCGCGTGAACTGCTGTTTTGCATTCGTGGCTTCTAGGATATGTGACATCAAGTTTCAGAGCAATTTAATATGCCATTATACTTCAATTACTAATTTTTCTATGGCTTCCGATTTGGATAAAATTTAGTGAGTACACTGATAATAATCCATGTATATATATATACGAAAAAAATTTCAAAATAACAAAAACTTTCGTAAAATTCACGAAAATTTGTTCACTTTACAAAATATTTCGTAGTTTTGATAATGTTTTCGTATTTTTAACATGGACTATTATGGTGTATGTTTGGTAGCGAACGCATATTACCAAAATTATTTTTTTATTATTTTAGTTTGTATACTGGGGCAATAATTTTCTTTCTTTTCAGTTGAACGAAAAACTATTATTTCGCTTTGTTTTTAAAGCTAGGAAGCTGTTTAAAAGTTTTTTTTAACATACAGATCCATATTATCACTCAGTAAAAAAGATGTGTCACATTAACCATCACACCTTAACCACTAATTAAAAATAACAAATTAAGTTCTATGAAAAATAACTCCCAACAATACTTTTAATAAAGTGAAGTTTGAGGAATTTTCATTACATCCGTCCTATGACAACCCCCATGTTAGAATCATGCGTGTTTCAGTTTAATTTGCACCAGCTCACTGATTTTTTGCAAGTACCTCTTGACTTAAATTTAGCCGAATCAGCAAAATTTTTTTCGGACTTTAATAGTTTTTTTCTTGAGTGCAGCAATGTTTGTTTAAAAATAGTTGATATCAGCGAAAAAGAGGGGAATGCCAACCTGCAAGCCTGCAAGAGTGACAACCTGCATTCTGATGGAGGTTTGAAATTAAAAAAAAAAAACATGGAGCAGTTTTGTGTATAAACTAAACCATTGTTGATCTGCATATATTTTATATTAATGGCGTGTAATGAGTTAATTGGATGAACTTAAGATAATATATTTTTGTAAAACAGTACTTCAAAGAAAATACATCCTTAATTGAATATATTTTCGTAAAACATTACTTTTTAAAAATCAATCTTCGCATTAGTTTTAAAAAAATCTATCCTCTTATGGACGAGTTTAACTCGTTAATGTCACGTCGTAGATCCGCTAAACATTTTTCACCCAAGCTTTGCAGATATGCAGAACCATGCTTCATTAAGAGATTTTTTAAACTTCTGTTGCCTTAAAGTGAATTCTAGTGAAAATATTGGATACAATTTTGACAGGATATAAATACGAGAACAACGGTCCCCAAATGGGGGTCCGTAGGAGCATTCCAAAGTGCCCGCGAAAAGTTCCGACAAAATTAATATTTAAAACTAATTTTAAAATGTCACAATATTTTTTACAGTTTTATTCATATTTGAAATTATTTAAACAAATTTAATTGAAAAACCCGGTTACAAATCAACATATATATATATATCCATTTCTGAACATGTATGAACTCATTTATGCTCATATATGAATTCATTCGAGATCATACATTTCCACATACCACCATATATGATTAATATGTGCTCATATGAGTTCACATGTGATCATACATGTAAATGTTATCTCAATGTTCGTTAATGTACATATATGATCATGTATGTAAATGTATGTAAATGTATGATTATATATATAAGTATTTCCTCAATTTTCGCTAATGTACACACATGAACATATATGAACCCTCATATGAACATATATGAATCATTTATGAGCACATATGAATCATGTATGGATGCATGTGGAACATGTAAAAAGAATGTAAGGATAACTATATATCGATTTTTAACAGGGAATTGAAACAAAATTGTCCACTCAATTAGTTAGATTAATTTATACTCGCCTAAAATTGCCTACAATAGGACATTTCAGTAATTGTGCACCTTATTCGATAAGTATCCTGGTATCTTTTGCATCCTGGTTTTTAGCCCTTGGTTGCTTTTTTGATAAATTAATCTAATTTTTTTGCTAGGTACCTGTTTCTATATAATTTTCTCTTTAAGTTTGTCAAAACAGTTTCCTTGGGTATACGTTGGGCAATGTTTATTGGATTTAAATTGTCTATTGTGACTTTTGCGTAGCCAGATAACGCGAAGTCTGGCCAGAAAATTGTTTTATCATTTTGATGATGTTTTTTAATAAAGTTTTTAAGTTCTGGAATACATTTCTTATTATAAACTGTTGCATTTACTGCTACTCCGGCCCCCCGAACGATTTTTGATACTACCCATGGCTTCGGCGTCAATTTTATAATACAAGAATAAAGCACTTTATAAAATATGTTGAACACTTGAGAATTAAATCTTAAAACTAAAGGTAGAAATGGATGAAAATTAAAGAAATTATGAAATTTTATGCTTGCCATTGTTAACATTTTTTTCGAAACTCTCTTAAAACCAGTATAGGTTTTTAGAAGAGAGCGTGGGAAGCGGTTCTAATATGCACTGATGCTGTTTTGTGGTTAAAAAAAATAGTTAGAACAATCTGGAATTGCTGAAGTATTAAATGCGGAGATTTACCCTTAATAAAAAATATGACATTGATCCACAATACCGACCTATAATTCTTTTGTATAACAAGGACGTGTAAAGTTTGCTGTTTATTGCTGCTCTTGAAAAAATCTTCTAAAAAGTTCTGATCGCTAAAATATTAAAAATTTTTTAATTAAAAAGCTTGTTAGATAAAATTGTATCAAATTATATATTTTTTGATCATATTTGATAGACCCATTTTTCGGATCAAACAATATGAAATTAGATCCCATTTTTCAGATGAGATGATATGTGATGTTTAGTTATATGTGATACTATATATAATCATATATGATGATATCGGAAGTTTTTTCGTCGGGTATGGATAAATGTATTTTAGATAATGTTAAAAATATCAAGTTTTGACCATTTCCTTAGTTTTTCTCGTCTCTTCTTCGGTTATTTAAAAAAAATATTATATGATTTGCAATTATGTTTATAAAAAATCATGAAAATTTTATCATGTTTTTTTAAATGAATTTTAAATTAACATGTTGTCATGAATATAATAAAAACGAATACATCTTGCCATACACGTGGGGGTATGAGCAAAGTATATGATTAACAAGAATAGTAGCAATTATATAAAATTGCTTCCTTGCACCTTGTACGTTTTTAGATTTTTCGTATGCATTCTTCAAAGAATATTTTAAAGTTAATTTTATGATTAAAATTAATAATTTCATGTATGCACTCATAAAAAAAGCCCGTACAAATATTTTAAAATTCAGCTAAATTGCAGAATTTTTTTTCGCCAGCAGAATTTTCAATGAACTTGAGAATCCTAGTCGGCTAAGTTTAGGTGACCTAAATTGTTGAAGAACTAAATTTTATTTGACAGTTGTTGTTAAATTAACTATGAATTTACCTAAATCAAAAGCAGTTTTAAGCTGAATCAACAGAAATTTTCTGCTATAAAGGACTTTCAGGATCTGACCGGAAATGAAAATGATACTACGAGTCATAGCCTGAAGTATGACTGTGGGTCCGAAGCTCACTACGACAAGCACTAAAAAGTTTTCCTTATAGAGCAATTTAACAATATCAAAATAAAATACTTTGTTCAATTGACACATAAATTAACCACTGACGAGTCCTTGGATGGGACGAAACTGCGGCAGTCTGGCATATCCGTTGTGTCCGTTAAATTTGTAAATAAAAATGTTTTCATCTTCTTGTTCCTGTAACTAAATGTAACTAAAAATATACATTATATTTGTAATAAAATAATGAGTCGAGCGCAACCTTGACTGCTTACAAAAACGACTTCGTCAAACAAAAATAACTAGTGCTTACGCCAAATTATAATGTGCTAAGCTATTTTTTTTCATTATATAATCACTTACTTGGTAATGAATGATTTTTCTGGGAGACTACTTAATAAATACGGCGTAACCACGGTCCCTTTTAGATTTTACTGTTCGGTTTTTCTGAAACCGTTGGTTTTAAAGCCCTAAAACAGAAACAAAAATTCGATAAAAGTAAATCGGGTTTTAATAATTACTTTAACCAATTAAAAAAATTTTGAAGCAAAATATTGTTCGGAACCCTTTGTAAAATTTGTTTTTGTATAAATTACATTATACACAAACCCCAAAAATACACATGAAATTGAATACTATTGAATCATGCATTTCGATAAGGGCTCAGCTGTGAATAGCCTGCATAATCTACTATTTTTGGTCAGCTAATTTATCTAAAAATAAGCAAAAAATTTTTTTTTTAATACTTAATAAAAAATTAAAAAATATTTTTCAATAAAATGGGCCCACACGGGAGTCGAACTCGGGCCTCATGGTTGTCAGTCAACCGCTCTACCATCTGAGCTATCTTGACATGATATGCTTGATAGATAAAAACATAAATGACTCTCTGGCACAAAAGTTCATTACAGCTTAAAAAAAATCAAGACTAAGTAGAAAAAATTATAAGTCCAAAAATAGATTTAAAAATTTTTTTTAGATCAATTTTGGAGAAAAAATCACAAAAATAAAAAAGTTACAGCTTGTTAAACAAACTCCTTGCCCTATATTTTACATGATCAATATTTACTTTAAATGATTTTTTCTCAAAACAAGATATTGAAAATCGTTTGCCTCTGTATAGCCTTAAACTGATAGAATTATCTACATGATATCAATGAATTTTTCCATTAGATCTATGAATTATCACTGGAATTCGTACATTGAAACTTTTCATTAAATTAATACAGTTTTCCATAAAATTGAATGAAAAATATCGTAATATTTATTAAGAACTTCATTCGTCGAACGAAAAAGTTTCATTAAAATGAGTTTCATTACACTTATGAAGCTGTTTCGTAAAGTTCAAGAAATTGTTCATTCAAATTACGCAGAAAACTTCATTAGTTTAGTGAAAAAATTTCATCAAAACTCGTCCAAGATATTCTCTGTGAATGGACAGATTTTTAATCGCTTGTTTTTTTGTGGAGGACCAAAAAACTAAGTCCATAACATAGAAACGTTTTTAAATTTTTTTCTAGTATTTTTTTGAAAAACAAAAAACAACGATTTTTTTGTGTGTTTTTAAATTTTTTAAGTTTACCCTCGAACCACTTTAATGCAAATTTAAAATTTAAAAATCCGCCTACGTTATGGACTAAAAACTGTATTCGTGAACTGAACTGATACAAATATATACAAAATAAGAAATAATTTTATCCGGTTTTTGAACTTAAAACTTCAGTGCAATATGAAATAGTTGCAGAAATAATTACCGTGTGTTGTTGTTACGCAGGTTTCAGACACTCATGGTTATCTGAAAACAAAACTGGGAATTGGTTAGTATGAATGACTTTATCGTCTAATGCTCAATCTTAAAAAAAATAATTCATCAAAATGTCGGCCGTTTGAAAATTAAAAATCAATATTTGACCATTTTTTTGTAGTGTAGTGTCAAAAACAAATACATAGTGAACAATTTTTTTCGGTTCAGTAGAACTTGAGAAACTATGCGTACCAGTTTGAAAACCCAATGAATGCCTCATTTAGGCAAAAATATTGCTTCATAAAAATGACTGTATCCCCCAAACTATTTTAAAAAATCCATTTAAAAAATATTTTTGAATATCTACGCTAACAAAATATGCAAAAACAAAAATCCAAATTTCAAACCAGAAGAACCTTTTTACATTCAGAAAAATCCAACACTAAATTAAAAACTCCTAATGTTACAAATCAAACAAGTTCTTTTTTAGGGTTCCTACATCTTTTGTGTATAAGGAGTAGAAATTTAGGAGCCAGGAATCAATACTCTTAGAATACTATATAGGTAAAGACCAGTGCATATATAGTTAAAAATAAATGAAATTTCACTTGAAGAAAGGACGAATTACATTTCAGTAAATTCAACTAACATATGAACCACAATTGTAGTAAATACGAACCACATATGCTGTAAAAAATAAACTTCTATATGAAATTTATGTAAAATCATAATACAGTAATTTGATGTGGTTTGTTTTTTTAAATGAATTACAATTGGAGTCAAAACTAAAATTTATTTTTAAATGACTGTTTTTTCACTTAAAAATAAAGATACAGTATTACAACTCAAACAACTACAAATATTTACAGCAGAAGTTCCCTGAGTGTATGCATATCCAATAGAAAAAAATTGGGGTAAATTTTCTTCGACTTAAGTAGTTTTGTCAAAAGCCACCATATAAAATTATGAACAAAATAAGATAGGTCATTATACTAGTGCATTTATGTAATACATGAGTATATCCAAAATGTGATTGATAAATTTTCTAGTTTTACTTTGCATGGGGTAATATACAATTATATATAATTATATAAACATGATATAATATTTAAATATATATTATTTTGTATTTTGCAATTTCTAGGTATATATAATATCATAATGAATTGGATTAATTTTATCTTATTCTAACTGCAATATACAATTATATATTGAGCGACATGCATTAAGTCGCGACCATATATGACATCATATTAAACTTTTTAGACGAAATTTATTTTATATAAGAATTTATACACTCACAATATTTTTTCCGTAAGGACTACTGAAAATACACATTAAATTAACTGAAAATTAGTTAAAAGAGGACTAATTACTTTTCGTTTAAAGCAATTGCATTTTTTAGTTTATTTTCAACTGTTAAAAAATTAATTGACAAAATCGATTAAAACAATAGATTGTTTTCGTTTATTTCAATACTCAATATAATATAACAACTTTTTGTTTTAAATAGAAAATTTTAACTAAATATTTTAACTATTACCGAAAGTCCGTTGATTTTGTTTATTTTCTTTATTGAATAACAGACAGAAAACTAAAAATGTGTTTCTTTGGTAATTTAACTGCATATTCCATTGAAACAACTTTACCGACTAAATTTTAAAAAAACTGTTGTACTTTTATGGAAAAGTTCTTGTGAGTGTATAATTATGTTCGTTTAAATACACTGGCAGACTAAAACTTATAAGTGTATATGAATTAATGTATTATTATATGCAATCATTTTTACTTGGTAAAATATCGCCTCGCCTCCTGTAATGGTTACAAAATCGATTTTATGCCATCAATTAAGTTTCAATAAATGCTTCTAAGAATTAGTCAATTTTATGCATGTTTAATAATTAAGTTTGATTTAATTTTATTAAAAATAAAACTTATGTTTTTTCGACCTTTAATTGTGTAATAAAAATGAAAATTATTCAAGTTCGAGGCCATACTCTATATTTCTTTATTAGGATATTGTCCTAACAAATAATCTATAGAGTTTCAGTTTTCATATTTATTAATTGACCACTTTCAGGAATGTGTTGATAGATCTATTTCGGGAATTTTCTAGGTTCCCATCATCAGAACACGTTTTGAAAGAAGTGACAATCCCATGCAAAACATCAAACATTCATATAACCTAGTTATCCCACTAAATGAGAACTAATATATAAGCTCGAAGTTAAAGATTATCACCATTGATCAAAAATAAATTGAAAACTTGTAGATATACAATAAACGCTTTTTGAATACTTTTCATTTTCACATTTAATAATTTTTAGAAATTTCTTTAATATTACCAAAAAAAAAAACGGAAAATAATCGAAACCGCGATTTTTCTAAATTTGAAAAACCGAAACCACGGTCTTAAAATTTATCTGATTTTGGTCCACTTTGCTCTAATTCGCTTAGTTTCCTAGACATAGCCTCTTTTATAAATATAAAATAAAAATGATGCGTAAACAACGCTATCTAAATACAAGTGAGACTGCTAGCGGAAACACAAACAAATATTTTTTTTAACAATTGTGGCTTGTATTAACTGGCAAATTAGTAAATTTTAGAATCACGAATTACTAATTATTAGCTTGGATAACAGATTTAAACAGAAACAATTAGTTCAACTGAATTGGAACCCGTTTAACAGACTTTAGTACTAACATTTTTTATGAGTGTACATACGAAAGTTTTAGTGTTTTGTAATACATATTTAATAATAATATCGCATATCCAATATGCGCATAAAAATTAAGACATTTTCAATTTAACATCATGTCACACGAACATACCCAACATAATGTTGATGATTTCAATACATATTTAATATGTAGGTAGTATTTTACAACAGGTAGAACTTTCACGCCATGCACCTGATAAGAAGGAAGGTAAAAAAGTGCGAATATATCCATAATATATATATATGCATTTAAGTATATTTAGTGGTCATCGTCCACGCTTAGTTTTTGCAATCACTTTAAACATTGTAATAAGGGTTATATTTTAATGGCTTCATTATAAATATTGGCCATGTTATGCTTCTTCTTTGGTCTTCTGTATCGTATGTTAAAATATATTCTATCTACTCTACTTTAAAATTCACTTAATTGATACTTACTACTGCTTTTTAAAACCAATTTTATAAAATACAAGTACTTACTTACAATGAATGCAAGGATGTTTCTGTAGGCCACGGAAGAATGTTCATGTTCTTCACCATTTTATAGCCAATTTCAATCTTATGTATCTTCTGTCTCTTGATCGTAACTTGCCATTGACAATTTTGTTGACATTTTTAGTCATATCATTATTGACATTTTTGAATCTTTGCGGTGCTTAATTTTCAATATAAATTAAAAACTATTTTTACAAAACGTTTAACTTTGGAATGAGATATAAACACGCGATTTGAACAAAATACAGATAGCCATACGCTGAGGAAAGAGCATCATGTTATGATAGCTTAAGAGCAAAATGTTATGCTTGAAACACAAAGTGATCATAATATGATCTTAATGGACGTATTACGATCCGAAATGACGACTAAATCGTCATGAGTGCTCATTATATGATCATTCGGTATCATATATATTACACAGTATAACAAAATCAGAAAAAGTTGTTGCATTGGGTATCCGATCTATAATTTTTAGAACACTTTGGCACACAGATCACGACTATGGCCTTCGAATTTTAGAGTTAGTCTATAGTCAAAAAAATATTTGCAAAATACTTTTTGCAGAAAATTTAATTTTTTGATAAACTTTTTGCCAAAAATGTACAAAATTTGAAACAAAAACTCCATGTTTTAACAAGATTCAAATAGTATGAACTATGATTTTTAGTTAAATATATTATACGTTTCGAAAGGTACGATAACTTTCCCTATACATAGTTTCAAAGCAAAAATTTATATTTTTTACGATTTCGTTAATAAAAAATCTACAACGAGAAGCAAAAAACCAAAAGTTTAATATGTATCTTGAGAAAACATCATTGCACAGGTAGAAATTGCTAACCGTATAAAAAAATAGTGCTGGCAAACCACTGCTATTTTAGTAAAACCCAAAGGAACAACTAATCTTGCACTAGAAAAACACTATTTTGTTTACAAAACATGTGTTTTGGTGGTACCACACCCAAAATACTTTTTACTTATTATTATATTCGACTGACTGATTTGAAATACTTATAACTTTTTTATTTTTACAGTTTTTTTATTTTCTTTTAAATGAAAGTATAACTTATAAAATTTGTTTAGCAAAGTATGAAAAATTACATCCATTAAATGGCCTCCATTTTCTTGTTGGAATTTAATTGCTCCTTTTTATTCGTTTTGCATTACGTTGCGCAACGTTTCTAGCTCCAATTCCGTAATTTCTGTGCGAATATTCTACTTAAGTTCCTGAATGTTTTTTGGTTTGTTGATGTAAACTCGTCCCTGCAAGAAACCCCACAAAAACTCAGAGGCTGTTAAATCTGGGGAACGAAAATCAGGACACGCAAAATCAACATTTTTTGAAATTATTCGTCATCACAAGTTCTCGCAGAATCGCCATTGTGTCACTTCTGCAATCATATGTCAGGATTATGCAGAACTACCGGACGTAAAAAATTTTGCAAACTGGTTCTATCTGAAGATTCCCAATTGAGTAGCACGACAACGAGTAGACTCAGAGGGATCCGTGCGGACACTTACCCGTACAGCATCTACATCCTGTCCAGTGCTCCCAAGCAACAGTTCTATGTGGTTCATTACCTAATGAACCCTGGTTCTTAAAACGAGTAATTAAGCTTCTTATCATATATACACTGGGAGTGTTGCAGTATTAAAATGTTGACGGTAATTGGATTGTATTGTGACAATTTATCATCCGGAAACACAATAAAATTCAACAAATTTTACACGTTCTTGCATTGAGTATTATGACATTATAACATTTTATTAAATTGTTTATTACCTGCAAAAAATAAAATTAAAAATTTAAAAAATAAAACAGTTATAAGCATTTCAAATCAGTTAGTCGAACTTGGCCCACCCTGTATTTCACACATTTAAATATGATGTAAAAGACTAATACCGAACTGTATTGATGATTTTACAATGTGGCAAATTTACTCAAAAAAAATTTACTCAAACCAACGGATGGCCACTGTTATCAATCGGTTAAAAGGACAATACTGTCAATATTGCTATTCCCATCCGTGACGCTTTGCCAACATTGTGTCGATTGTATTTTTCTGCCTGGGTGGTTCCTTAATTCGTGAAAAAACTCGCGTTATTTCTATTTTAGTGTATGAAAAAATTGCTTAAACTACAAAAATTTATATATTTTATTACTTAAAAGTATGGATCCTGTGACAAATCCTTATTAATAAATTTCTGATAAAAATTTTGAAGTATGTTTAACACATGTTTTCTAATCAATACCAACAAAGTTTTAGTCAATTGAAGTGCGTTATTTTTTTTTTAATAACGATTTTAAATAATGCCTGTGTTAAAAAGTACTTTTTATATTTTCTCTATATTAAATTCATACAAAATTAATTACAAAAAAAAAGTTTTAAAAATTGAACTTTTGATTGAATTTTCTGAAAGTATTGATGAAAGTTTTAATTGAATAAATTAAGTGGAATATAAATTAACATAATGTACTAAAATTTTGCAAATTCGATGAATGGGTTTTATAATATTCACAAAATAGAAAAATAAGTCAAATTTTCACTTTAATTGCAAGGCTATTATCCTACATCCTTCACCCAATCGAAATAAATTGATATGGTTCTTAAACCTCAAAGTTCATACTTTGAAACAATATGTATTAAAAATAATTCTTAGTTCATACAGGCAGAGCACGGATCCAGGGGGTGGAAAATGGGACATTTCTTCCCCCAAAATAAAATAAAATAAAATTTTTAAAATGCGTAAAAATACATTTTTATATGCCTAAACCCCCCAAAAAATTCGTATATTTACCAGAAAAACAGCTCAAAAATTTTTTTAAATAAAACAAAAAAATAATTTTTAGAATTAGGATTATTAATGTGATATATAATAAAAATTTAACAATCAATATTTCTTTTTAAGTGGTTCCTACATACACACCGATTCGAATATTGAATTCTATTTTGACGGAATTCGTTAAAAATCCAATCTATTTTTTTTTTAAATTGAATGAATTTTTTCTTAATCAATCACAGAGAATTCATTCTTTGAAATTCACTTTGAAATTCAATAAATTTAGCTCATTCGATTTTATCATTCATTGAATTCAATCATTGGGAATTCAATCGTTGGGAATTCACTCCATTGGAGTTCAAACGATTTTTTCCTTAATCGATTTACAATTTGGGAATTGCCGAAAACTCAGAAACTGAAAACAATCGCCAAAATTGAAAAAAGCCCTCAAAATAATTAAATAAATTCATAAAATTTTAAAAAATTGCCAAAATTAATAATAAGTTACCAAAAATTTAAAAAATCGAATTCTTTAAAAATCGCCTAAACAAAACTCGACAACTAAAAGATCTGGATACAAAAAGTTTGCATTTCGCGTTGTTCACAAAAAGTAGCATTTATTCGGAACAACGCCCATGTTTCGAAAACTAACAGAGATAAATGTACACTGAAAACTATTTTCAATTTCTCGGCAAGGGTGTGTTTTTTTAATTTTTGGTTTTTTTTTATTTTTTTAAATTTTAGCGATTTTTTTAAATTTGGAGGGTGTTTTTTTAATTTTTGTTTTTTTTAATTTTTTCTTCAATTTTAAAAATTTTTTCAATTTTGACATTTATTCTCAGTTTCAGTTTTTTTTTTTTTTACTTTCGCCGATTTTTTTAAATTTTAGCGATTTTTTCTTTTTAAATTAAGTTTTTCTTACTTTTAGACGATTTTTTTCTTCAATTTTAACGATTTTTAAAATTTTTAAATTCAATTCTTCAATATATATTATATATTGAAAATATTTTTCCACAATTAGGCTACAAACACTTGGAAATATCGTGTCGATTTATGGAAGTATAAATGTTGTGGGTACTTTACCCAGGTTTCAAATTCACTATCACAAATATTACATTTTAACTTGTTAAGTAATTCACAAAAATTCTCAATAATTATTAATTTTCAGATTTATTTATTACTATTATAAGTTAGCATATTTAAAGACTTTGTGCGAAAACATTGTATTAACAAATAATACAACTTTAGACACAATGTGCTTAATTGTAAACTCACAATGGGTAAAAATACTGTAAGTGTGTATGATTGTATATAAAAGTCGGCGCAGAATAGTTTTACGCATTTTGTGTTTAAATTTACCGAATTTGCGTAATATTACATAAAACTTTACTAATTTTACAGTAGTTAATTTACAATCATTGTTTAGAGTGTAGTCATTACACTTTCCACACTACGTATAGAATATTTAAATAATTTCCAGTGCATGGTTTGGGGACGACTCGTTTTTTTGATAATCTTGGAAATTTTAATGTTAACCTATATAGAAAAAAGATTTTTAATTAAAAAGAAATTTAATTCAACTAAACTCATATTGATGCCTGCCTCCATTTTGTCTAAATATATTCTAGATTTCACTTTATTATTACAACAAATATAGTCACCCCTGAATTGCGGCACTATTATGAGCCAAACAAAAATTACTAAAACTAACGTCAAACAATGGTAACTATTTGATCGTCCGACTTACTTGTCTTGACTGTTTAGTTTAGCTTATCTTAAATTTGTATTTTAGGTTTTGTCTGTTTTTTTGGTACTCATTAAGGTATACAAGACTTGTAGTAGTTGGTTTCTATTGACAGGTAGAAAATTTATATCTTTTGTATTTCTTAAATGGTGTGCGCAAGTATGGATGGATGGATACAAATCTCTAATACCTACTCGTACAATAACGTTTAAAATAACTAAAACAAAATTAAATGAAAAACTGGTTAAGAGGTGATCATCAAAACTGTCTGTCGGCAATATGGTTGTTGTTTTTGTTGGTGTATATGTATCGTATAAGGTCAATGGCTGATCACTGTAGATATCGCTGATTCTGGCCGAGTCAGGTAAATTACTGAATATTAAAATCAGTTTTATTGTAAGAACTTTTACATGGTTTGTATTTGAGAACATTTTTAAATATTTGAATGTTAAAATCAGTCAGGCTTGCCAAACTTGGGGGTCTGTCCCCAAATCTGGGGATTTTTGGTAGTCTTGGGAACAGGGTATTTCAAAAATATTCAGTGGATTTTTTGGGGATATTACAAATTTTTGACAAATATTTTAATTGAATACAGATTTACAATAAAATCAGTCGAATTAAAGATTGTATGACACCTGTTTTTCCAAGGAACTTTACCAGGGTTTTTATATAAAAAAATGTAAAATTTTCTTAAAATATTTTATAGAAAACCCGTGAAAATGTCACATAAATTCAAGCGACTAACTTTACAATTAAATTAATCACAAATAAGCTACACTCAAAAAAAAGTCCGTATAGTTAGCTAAAAGGCTAGTCGAGTCAGCAAAATTTTTGCTGGGTTGATCATTGAAGAAAAATTTCAAGGATCAGTGAGCTGATGCTTACAAAAAAATTAGTAAATTCAGCAAAAAGTTTTGCTGACACTTAGTTCAATGCAAATTGAAATCGACATGTTAAAATCAACAAAATTTTTTTGCTGCAACGTAGTTGAGTGAAAATAACTACATAATTTTAGCTTTAGTTAATTTATTTTGCTGTACTGCTTTATTTAAATTTGTTAATATTCACAATTTTTATGTGCACAAGCGTGTTTGTTGTGTAGTATACAAAAAAATAAAAAAAATTAAACGCGGTTGCATTTTGTGTAAGTCTTATAATGCACAGTGGGGTGAATCACAAATATTTTGGAAATAATTGCCATGAAACTTCCCACAGCAATACTTAACGTAATTTCAAAGAAGGGCCCACTATATCCATCAGGCGCTAATCAATTAGACTCCAAAGTATGACAAATTTGTATATATCAACCGATTATCAAAAATAGAACATTTTTGTAGTCATCTTGTAATTTCTAACAATAAATACGGTTGCTCATTGCGGTTTATCTCTTAAAGTGCAAAAGTTATCCGCATTTGAAAATCATAATTTTGCAGCCTCTTCCGGTTTCTAGCAATGGAAAAGGGAAATTAGCTCCGATTGCTTTGAAAATTGTTGGTGATATTAACAACAAATTACTTAATTAAACAAAAAGACATCAATGCAATATCCTGTTCTCGCTTAAAAAAAAGCCCCTTAAGTTGTAAATTACACAAAAATGTGATTTTAGTAAATTTTTTTAAAAACAGTTGTAAGACTCTTTTGCCTCCAGATTAAACTTTTTTCAGGAACAAATAAAGTATTCATATTTTTCTGAAATACTACTAAATATACACTCTAATTAATTTCTGTTGAAATTTACCCAACTTATAGTAGGAAACTATACTCCTACAATAAGTTGGGTAAATTTACTCTATGTGTGTAATTGAAAAAAAATACACACATTACGTGTAAGTTGGTCAACAAAAAGCGTGTAAATGTACTATGCAAGTGCGTAAAAATGTAATTAAATATAGAAATAAATGAATAATTTTACTGAATTTTTTAGTAAAAAAACATGCTTTAATTGTAAATATACTGATAAAATGCGTAGAAATACAATTTTATATGCGTAAAAACCCCCTAAAAATGCGTATATTTACCTTTCGGTAAGAAAGAAAAACAGCCCAAAAAATATTTCAAATAAAACAAAATATTAATTTTTAGAAAGAGTTTTATTAATGTGTTGCAAATATAATAATAAATTTAATAATAAATATTTGTATACAAGTGGTTGTACATATGCAGAGCTTCAAAGATTGAATTCTATTTTGAAAAAATCAAATCGGATTTTTTTAAATCGAATGATTTTTTTCTTATTCAATCGCAGAGAATTCATTCTTTGGAATTCGCTAGTGAACAATTTAGCTCATTCGATATTATCAATTATTGAATTTAATCATTGGGAATTCAATAATTGGGATTTCAATCTATTTTTTACTCAATCGATTTACAATTTGGGAATTGCCGAAATCGTCGAAACTGAAAAACAGAATTGAAAAAATCGCTGAAATTGAAAAAATATCGTTAAAGTAAAAAAAATCCCCAAAAATTTAAGACAATTTCCAAAATTGAAAAAATTCCTTAAATTGAAAAAATCGACAAAATTTAAAACAATTTCCAAAATTAAAAAAAAATCACTAGAATTTGTCAAAATTGGAAAATCGCGAAAATTAAAAAAAAATCTCCCAAAATGGGAAAAATTGCTAAAACATTGCCAAAATGAAAAAAACTTCCGAATTTAAAAACGGCAAAAGTATTTATAGTATTTATTTATATCTTGTAGTTTCTCGAAAACAAAGCATCGCAAAGCAAAAAGATAATTTATTTGGAACATCGCCTGTGTTTCGAAACCTAATAAAGAAAAATTTACATTTACAACTATTTAAATTTCTCGTCAATATTTTTCGTTTGTTCAATTTTAGCTTTCTTTCCAATTTGAATTTTTTTTTCATTTTTGGTTGTTTTTTTTTTCTCTAATTTTTGGTGATTTTTTTTTTTTATTTTAAAGATTTTTTGAATTTTAGCGATTTTTGGCGATATCAATCAATATTCAATATTGGTGATATCAATCGATTTAATTGAGTAAAAACTGACTGAATAAGTCGAATGAAGAATTTATTTCTTTAAAGTATTATATTTTGAAAATATTTTTCTGCAATTAGGCTGCAAACACTTTGAAACAAACGTTTTTGGTACATTATAAAGTTTTTTAATTCACTATCACAAATACTTCATTTATACATTTTTTTTCATTAAAATCATCAATAAATTAAATTTTTTAGATTTTGTTAGCCTTTTTAATTTGTTTTATTTTTTTTCAATTTTAAAAAGTCAAAATATTTATTACTATTATAAGTTAGTATATTTACAAACTTTGTGCGTAAAAAATTTAATTAACAAAATAATAATACTACTTTTAGGCATCATGTGTTTAATTGTAAACACATAATTGGTAAAAATACTATAAGTGTGTATTATTGTATACAAAAGTGTGCGCCAAATAGTTTTACGCATTTTAATGTATAAATTTACCGAATTTGCGTAATAATACATGAAACTTTACTCGTTTTATAGGAGTAAATTTACAATCATTTTTTAGAGTGTAGTTGGGTTTTATGAAAATTATATTTCCCAGATGGTTATTGTTCTACCCCAAACCCCTCGGAATTCAACCGTTACTTAAATTTAAGTTTTACTCAACTTTTTCTCTGAGTATACCTCAGAAATTGCAAAATCAAAAACGGGGAAAGGGCCTCCAATTAAGTCCAAATATGATAGAATTCTCTTTTTTCAACACCGCTTCTAATGTGGACAAGAGAGCAATACATGTAAAAAATCCCATTTTATTAATTTTTTTTACTTTTTTTTGGAATTGTCGGATTTTCTTTAGTGATATATCAATTTTTTCCCGACTTATTGAAATAATAGCAAGGTACAGCTTAATATTAAATTTCATTACAATACGTTCATTAACAAATATTTGATTGCACAATAAATGTTTAAACTTTTCACAAAAATTAAAAAAATAATTTTAACTTTTTTTATTACAAAAAGTTAAAATTTTCATCCAAAAAACATATTTTTTCCTCAAAAATTAAATCTATACTCATGTTCACAAAATGTTCAATGTTTAATTTCTGTGCCATTTCTTAGAAAACTTCATTCAAACATGAAGGCTAGATTACGACTTCTAGAATAAGAACCGTCAGATATTTTCCCAAAATTCGCTTGGTTTTCACCCTTTAATAATTCAATAAAAATTTGACTATTTTTAATCTAAAGATTAAAAACGAAAAATGCACCTAATATTTTTATTAATCTGATTTTTTAAAAGAAAAAACATCTGAAATTGGAAGTCCTTTAAAGTTAATGGATTTTTAACAGAGGTATTAAAAGTCTAAGCCCTTCTTGTAAAAATATAAAAGTTTGAGAATTAAGAACGAGTACGAAAAATAGTTATGAATGTTACCAATATTCAAACTACACAATTTAAACTAATCAATTGTATTTCAGATTTAAAATTTGATTTCAGAAACTATCAATTGGTTTTCAGAAATTGTCAATTGTATTTCAGAAGTAATAATGAAACAACTTGTTAACATTTTTTGGAATACAGTTGATAATTTCTGATATACAAACGACAATTTCTGGAATACAATTATTAATTTTTGCAATACAAATAAAAATTTCTGAAATACAATTTATAATTTCGGAAATACAACTGATAAATATGAAATAATAATTTCTGAAATACAATGGAAAATGGAGTAGTTTGCAGTGATATTTCTATTAATTAAAAGCCATTTTAAAAGCCAAAATTTATTTGGGGTATTTTCACAATGAATTTGAGCACGGACTTAACTTAAAAATGATATAGTTGAATTTGGGTTTTTTTTGGGGATATTTGTTGATTTGATATCGATAAAAATGTCTGGCAAGCCTGGTAAATTTGGGTAAATTAACGACTTTGTTCAACCTCTTTTCTGATTGGGGATATTTTGGGGATATATTTGTTTTGTTTGGGGATAACCAAAAAAGTATATGGCAAGCCTGAAATCAGTTGTGTTTTTTTTAAACATTTAAATTTGCATAAGATTAGTTTTGGAAAGATTTTGTAACTTATTGATAGTTTTTATGGTGCATATTCTGGTAATCAAATTAGTAATAATGATAAAAGTTAAAAATACGATATTCATATTCAGCAATGACTATAAATTAGGAAAACGTTAATGTCTACACTGACTAAAAAAGTTCATCGTATTAAGAAAAATCTTAATTCATTTTTGACCATATTTTCGTTAATATTAATAAAATATTGCATAAACAGGGCAGGTTTAAAATGGCCCGAAACCGTATATACAATTTAAGAAATTTCAAAATACCGACGAAAAAAAGAAATGCCAAAAGCAAAACAATAAATATTAAAGTTTTATTAAATTTTGCGTTATTAAATTTTGATTGCATTGTACACACGCAAAATATGGGTAACCATATTTGAAAAGCATCATACATTTTTGGATTTATGATTGCGACAACCATGTTACTATGATTGTTACAACGATAGTCTTATCTTTTTCTTAATCATAAAATGATAATTAGATTACCATATTATTGTTCCCAATTGATGTCAATAACATAAAAGTTTATAAATTATCATAGTATGATTCCTACATTATTCTCCCAGCATTCTGTTGAAGCTGGATTAGAAAGCTATCCATGTTTTTTCTAAATACTAAAGGGTCCGCCAAATACCTTTTTTTTTTGTTTTTATAATGCTATAACAAAAAACTACTGAATATTTTCTCAAATTTCTTTTTTTATTTGAAAGTACAATCCTTCCGGTTAATAATGGAAAATAATTTCATTCAAATGGCTGCCTCGGCTGGCCATGCAGTAGCCTACACGATCGGTATTATTTTTAAGCACATTATCGATTGTGTGCAGCTGTATTTCACCAATGGCTTCACGAATATTGTCCTTTAAAGCGTCAATTTTCTCTGGCTTGTTGGCGTAACACTTATCTTTGACGGCACCCCCCAAATAAAAGTCCAACGGCGTCAAATCGCAACTCCGAGGTGGCCAAACGACATCAGCTCTGCGGCTGATAATGCGATCTTCAAAAACAGGGCGCAAAACATCGAGTGTAGCTTCGGCTGTGTGGCACGTAGCGCCGTTCTGTTGAAACCAAATGTTGCCAATATCGTCCTCTTCAATTTTTGTGAACAAAAAATTCGTTCATCATGGCCCGATAACGATCGCCATTGACTGTAACGGCCACTCCTTGCTCACACATTCTGCAACATTACCATGATTTTCAAAGTAATGTCGCAATATTTCCCAGCGTTGTTCAAGCGTATACACAACCATATTCGTTCAGCGGAAGGATAAAACTAATTATGTGTCAAATCAGACATGAGCTAAGTGTTACCATTACGAAATAAGCACTAGTTGAAAAAAAAAGTTAGATGGCGGACCCTTTATATATATATTTATTAATTTATTTTATAAATTGTTAATTTAAATAAACTTATTTTAAAACAAATTGTGTTTGCGCTGACGAATAAGATTTGTGCTATTAATGAGTTACATAAATCATTATTTTGTGGCTATGCGATTTTTACATAAATTGTTTATTTTTGTATCTAATAAAGCAAAACTAAACTTTCTCTTTTTCAGCACAAATCTTATTTTGTCAGGAAATATAAAATAATGGCAGCATGTGATTACAGCATAAGTGCACAGTAAAATATATAAATTATAATTATCATAATATGTTTGTAGCAATCATAATATTTCCAGTGTAACCATTTTATTGCCCTAGTTGTCATATTATGATCACGAAAATTAATTTCGTCATCATTTATTACCATATTATGATTATTACATGAATATATCGCTCCACAGACTTAAAAGCACGTGTATTTTGTTTACATTTTTCTTTCATATTTCTTTAAATTTTTTTGTTTACAATATATTTTGCGTACAACAAAATTTGAGTGAGTGTAACTTGCGGTGTTCTTTCAGGCTACCTGATCATGCTACTGTTTTCCAGGCGGAAATTCTGGCTATCAGGGAAGCCTGCAGACTCCTGTCTGAAAGGGGGGCTCGAGGGACAGTGGGCATCTTCGCCGATAGCCAAGCGACTTTAATGTCCCTGAGCTCGTACGCCACATCCTCTGCTTTCGTTGGTCAGTGCAGGGAGGAACTGTCCAGGCTAAGCTGTCTATCCCAAGTTACTCTAGTTTGGGTCCCCGGCCACAGGGACCTCTACGGTAATGAAAGGGCAGACGAATTGGCAAGGGCAGGATCTGCCTTAAACGTCTCCACATCGGTGTCAGTCGCTGCACCGCTGGGGACTGTTAAGGGGGAAATTTTCCGGCACTATCTTCGCAGGGCGGGGGATAGGTGGCATAATTTGGATACCTGTAGGACCGCGAGACTTACGTGGCCCAACTACGACCTAGGGCGTACAAACTCTCTCCTGAGCAGGAGCAGGAGGGATGTCTCGAGGCTGACGGCTGTTCTGACCGGTCACTGGCTGATTGGTAGGCATGGCATTAGACTTGGGATTGTACGCGGTTCGCATTGTCGCAGCTGCGGCATACCGGGTGAGGAGGAGACTGTGGAGCATCTTCTCTGCGATTGTCCGGCGCTGCAGAATATTCGACTCCGGATCTTGGGTGACCATATACTGGACGACCTCTCGGTAATATCACGTGTGGGATTCGGTGATCTCATACGTTATATTAACCGAACGGGTTGGGTCTAGTACTCCGGATATTAGTTCCTTACGGGTAGTGTGGTCTTTCAAAACGGAGTCGCTTTTTGACTCTACTTGATGCTCACGAGTAGCGTGAGCTGCCACTTAAACCAACCAACCAACAACAAAATTTAAACATAAATCACTTTTTACTTAATTTATACGACTTTTATGTATGTATATTAAACAATGACTTCCCATGGTGGACCGGGTTGAGACCACCAAATTATTTATTCTTCCACTAAAAATATCACCATTACAATTAACACCACTGCGATGTTTTTTATTTTTATGTCTTTTTGTTTAATATAATTTAATTTGTTCAAACTGAGTGCTTCTCACAAAATCTTAAACAAGAATGACACTAAAAGAGTGAAGACGCTCATAAAAAACCACACTGATCATCTTATAGTTGGCGCAACTACAATATGGCTGTAGTTAGTGAGAGGAATATTAAAATAAATACTATTTTATGATTGTAGACAAGATAATAAATGATAACAGAAAAAGGGAAATAGAGATTTATACTATAACATGATAAAAGCAACCATTGTATTGGTGAAATATGATTGATACAATAATAATTTAATTGAAACAACCATTTATGGCTGTAGGAAATATAGTTTTGTGGACTCTATCATATTGTAACCATATTTTTTCTCTGCATGCAATCATGTGCTTTTTAAAGTTATCAAAAAGAAACCATCTCTTAATGTCGCTTAGGCATTTTAAGGCATATTTTTTGAAAATGCAAAATTTTTTAATTATTTCGCGAATAGCGGATTAAACCATTCTTGACAAATTTTTCAATAATTTTTTTTTAAATGTTGACACTAGTTACGTGTCACATAAGTGTTTCTATAAGAAAAATAAGAAGAAATATTATATACTTGCTGAGAACTAAAAAATGCTGTGGTGGACCAAAAGTATTCTAAAAAAAATCATGTATATTTTTCCCATAACAAGTTTTACATAACGAAAAATTTTAGCTTGTTTTCGACAAAAAGTAAGACAAATTTTTTTGAGCAAAACGTACTGTTTCTAAAATCTTTAATCGAGTTTTTGGTTTTAAAGTACCCTCCATAATTTGTTTCTTTAGTTTTCAAGTATCGATTCCTGTAACACTCATCGCTTGAGTGCTATTACTTAAAATTTTTTTATAACAGGATACCTTGAAGCACATGTATCATCACACATGAACACGTATGATCATGTATGTAAATATTAACTCAAATTTCATTAAAGTACATGCCTATTCACGTATGGCAGCCTATCTGTAGATTTATGCGTCCATGTTTATACCAAATGTAAAGGGTATTTTTTATAGAGGTATAAAACTTAAATGGAATAAAACAAAGTTGCATTTGTTTAATTGACATAAAATTTGCTTTATTTGAAAGATAATCTTCTGGCATTATAATTTAAATATGACTTCTGGCATATGACCGCCACGACTGCCCGTAATCTTTAGGTCCAATTTTCGATGAGTGTTTCTAACATTTGTGGCTGTCTATTGGTATTAACACGGCGACTGTTGTCCTCCAAGTGGTCAATCGTTTCAGTCTTATAGGCGATTTGGAAGCGTTGTTCAGGAGTCAGTCTATTCATGCCAAACCAAACTAAACATAAATCACTTGACAGCTAACAAAATGGCTCCCAGTTAAAAAAGTGTTGCCAACTTAAAGTTATATACCTGTATAAAAAACACCCTTTATGGATCTATATATGAACATTTTTACTTGGGTTATTACATTTATATTATATTATATTATGTGTTTTGTAAGGTGTTCCTTGTTAAAATAATAGGGTTTGTAATAGAAAAGTAACCAGTTACCGACCTTAATTTTTTATTCCCAAACCTATTACCGGGTAATAGAAAATTTTACCTCTTTGAAATAATTTTAGCTAAACTTTATTATGCGTGTTTTAGTATTTATGTACGGATATTTCAGTTGACCACACACATGTTTCTCTTTCATGGTCATCATCATTAGAAATTAAAATTATGCGTTTTGGTAACCACTTGCAACATAAGAAGAGATCTTAAGTATTTTTTGATGTTTTTTCAAACTTTAAATCTTTCTTATTCATCAGTTTTTTCCAGTTTTGTTGTAGCTTCCACATCAACTGCATGCATACGTTAACTCAAAGAGTGTAATTTAGAGATTTTTATTAACAAACCGAATATAAAAATGATTGTGAAAATATTCTTCTTACCTTGATTAGGATAATTAAAGATAAATTACTAACGCACTTTCCCATTCCATTTTTATGCACATATAACACGTTAGCTGATGCTAAATGAACTCTGTGTGCAGTCCGTCAAATACATGTCGGAATAAATATTTGAACATGAGATAATGAATTTTTGATGACTGTCATTGGTAAGATGAATTTTTCCTAATCTTTGCAGTACATTAGATATTTCTCAAAGCCATCTCAAAGAGAGTAAAAATGGAAATAAACAACATTTGGACACAATTTAGTATGTTATCCTTAATGTGGGATCGTTGTATAAGGACCGCAACAATCTACCCTTATAAAAAAAGTTAGTGCAAAAGTCTGTTAAACGCATTCCAATTCAATTGAACTAATTTTTACTGTTGATATCGTTTAAATCTGTTATTTCACTAAAGTTATCAGTTATCTCATTTTACCACATGAACAAAATTTCATTTGTACTTGAACTAAGTTTTTCTCCTAATATTTAGTTGAATTATTTCTAATGATTTTGAGAGTTTTCTCTGTTAGGTTAAAAATATTTTTTTTTGGCTGTGTAAAAAAACCAAACTGATGTGTGCGCTAGTGTCTATTTATGTGTGCGTGCATTTCTATAATAAAGGTGGTGGTGGTTTTTCCTGCAGTCTATATCAATTTTTTACATAGAAACAACATCAAGCGCGTGTAGATAAAAACATGTTTGTGCTTGTACTTCAGTCAGAAACGGAATGCCGATAAGAAAGCAATACAAAATTTTGCCGGCTGAAATATCTGATTACCCGGCTAAAATTTTCATATATGGATCCATAAAGGTTCAATGTATGCTCATAAACATGCATGAATGTCACTACATGGATACATAAATCTACATACAGGTGCATTAATGAAAGTAGAGGCAACATATACATTAGAGCACCCATAAAGTATATGGGATGTGCATAATTGTTTTTTTTATCGCTCCCCGCACATTTTCAGTTAAGACGAGAGTAAAAAAAGAATTTTCGACAAAAGTGTAGTTTTAAGTTTTAAACAGGCCAAGCAGTTTGAACTTTTGACCTCAAAAATAGGACAAAAAACCTTTGTAGCTATTTTTGCTTATAACTCCTAAAATAAAGTTTTTACGGGATTAACCTTCATAGCTTAATTTTTAAAGAATTAAAAAGCGAAGATTTTTCTTTAACATTGTTTTGACCTAAGTCTTACCGGTCGTGGTGTTATGCGTGGTTAAAGTTAAAATGTAAGTGAGAACTTTTCTTCATAAAATTCTCGTAAATATTCGAATGGGGAAAAACTTGAGCTCTTTGCATAGTTTAACAGGGTGTTTAATGTAGTTTTACAAAAAAAATAATTTTGGATAAAATATATCGACCATTCCATGAGAAAACACAAATCCTACTATGAAGCAACATTTTTTTTTTTTTTAATTTCAACTTGCTTTCAAAATTATTTTTTTTTTTGCTTTAGTACTCTTTGCCTTAGTACTATAAATTTAATGTATTAATATAACAAGTTATATAAAATAAAAATTAAATTTGATATTAGTTTTACAAAAATTGAATACAATGTTTTAATATTTATTTTAATCTAATTTAAAAAAATTATATCGGAACTACCTCGATAAAAATAAAAATAATATGGCAAGCATATATTGCATAGTGTCAATTATATTGTTTTTTTCTTTTTAAAATATAAAAAAAATTAAATTAAATTGATTGCTAAAATAATATTGAATATTATTCCGTGAAAATATTTGTAAAATATGGATAGAAATGCTTTATTGAAACATTCCAATTAAGTTGGTAAGTTTTTAAGATTATTTGAGTTTCTGAAGGTCTCCAAAATGTTTTTTTTTGTAGGAAAAAAAATAAGCGGGTTTAGTGTAAATATGCTTCCAAGCAAAAAATGTAGTGTTTCCATTATATCGAAAGAAGTCATTGAAGTTTTTCAAAAATTTGAAATCCAACAAAAAGACGAGACGGTATTGAAAAAAACATTATAAGATTATATAATGAGTACAAAAATATAAAAAAAAAACCGATTGCGAAAATTAAATTGTCCGAGAGCAAAGGCATTTGTTGATTCCCTAGATGGTTTGTTTGATGCTTCCCACGTTAATGCTTTAAATTTGTTAAGAAAACAAAACAAGCAGGAAGTGATCGATTTTTTTGAACGACCATCGTAAATCAATGGTAGCTGTACGTAAAAGAGTACAGTTAAACTTTAAAGATCAATCAACGGATTTTGTTATGATTGATAATGATACATCTGAAGAAAAAAATATGTACACCGAATCTGATACTGATACCGATTCTGACTCCAAATAAATCTAAAAATAAATTTTTAGAATATTTAAAAAAATCCAAAGACCCAAAATAATTATTATCATGTTTGAGAAATACTTTAAAATTAATTAAGGGGAGAATTTTATTGATTTTAATGGTTTAGTTTATTATTTATGCTTTAGTTTAGTATATTGCTGTATTATTTATAAATTGTATTAACTATTAAAATATGAAATCAACTAATTAATGTAAAACAATAAAATTTATACTGAATTTAATTTTAAACATTTTTTTTTTTTGTAATTTAAGTGTTCTTAAAGGAAGCCGTTATTTATTTTCAGATTTTATAATAAATTAATTTTAAAGAAGTAGTATTAAATGCATTAAATTTATAAAAAATTATCAATTAGGTTAAAATCGTAAAAAAAAACAAAAAAATTTTGCTTCAAAGTAGGATTTGGGTTAATTTCATGGAATGGTCGACATATTTTTTCCAAAATTATTTTTTAGTAAAATAACATTAAATACCCTATTAAATTATGCAAAGAGCTGAAGTTTTTCCCCATTTGAATATTTACGAGCATTTCTTAAAAAAAGGTCTTACTCAAATTTTAACTTTAACCACGCATACCCACGATCTGTCATTTTTCGGTCAAAGCAATGTGAGGGAAAAATCTTCGCATTTTCATTCTTCAACAATTTTGTTATGAAGGTTAATCTCGTAAAAATTGTACTTTAAGAGTTACAAGCATATTTATCTATTAAGCTTTTTCACCTCTTTTTGAGGTCAAAAGTTCAAACTGCTTCGCCTGTTTAAAACCTAAAACTAAAATTTTTCACTAAACATTATTTTTTTCTCCCGACTTAACTTAAAATGAGCGGGGAGCGATAAAAAAACAAATATGCACATATGGGTGCTCTAATATACATGCATACACAGGTATGATCACACAAGAACATGCATGAATACGTATAATCATGTATGTATATATTACCTCAAGATTCGTTAATGCACATGTATGGAGGTATATGCATGCATCCATGTAGATTTATGCATACATTGAACCTTTTTAGAGCCAGATATGAATATTTTTACATGGGTACACTCATAAAAAATGCCCGTACATTTTGGTCCATTGTGCTCTATCTCGCCTACTTTCAAAGTTATATCATATTTTATGATTATAAAATAAAATTTATGAGCAAATAATGCCATGTATTAGTAAAGCTGATAGCGGAGACACAAAAATATAATGGAACTTTACGAAAGTTGACTTAGGCGAAATGTGGGTGCTTCAATGTATTTTTATACAATCACTCAGTCCCTTAATTCACTTCGCTAAATATAAATAATTGTCGAGTGAATGTGTAAAATATTAATAAAATATTAAAAAACGGTAATGCTACTACTTGGTTGTAATATTGGTAAAAACAATATTGGCAAAGAATTTTGCGAGTAGTACTGGCAAAACACATGCTTTACAAATAAAATTTTGTTTTTTAGGACAATATTTGTTGTGCATTTGCTAATTTCTAACACGTTGATTTTGACAAAAATAATAGCGGTTCGCCAGTGCTTTGTTTACGGTTAGGAATTTCCATCTGTGCTTTTACTTACATACCCATGCAGCAAAATATAATCGGCACAGTTATGGAAAATCATAGGTACATTTTCGGAAAAGGCGGTCAAAAATCTATAAGCTTAGAAGGACTCGACGTGTTTAAATTTTTGTTGAAAAGATTAAGCTCTTAGCTTTTATTTACGATATCGAGTGTAAGACACTGTCGTTTTCCTAAATTGTTCCATTCATGCACTCATAATAATCCATGCATAAAAATACGAAATTATTGTCAAAACTACAAAATATTTCGTAAAATGTACAAATTTTCGTTTATTTTACAAAAAATTTGGTTATATTGACATTTTTTCGTAATTTTACGCATGGATTATTATCAGTGTGCACCCAAAAAAATAAGTTAGAAAAAAATTTAGTAAATCTATATTGTTTGTTAAAATTGCGTTTGTAATTGCAAATGACTCCCCAAAGGTGGGACTGAAGGGGTAAAAATCCACAAAAAAAAAACACAACTGTGTTCCTAGAGGGGTAAAATTTAAGACCGACCCCCAATAATTTTTCTGAACATACCAACCCCCTATCTCCACTCCCTAAGGGGCTTCCTTACAATAATAAGATTTTAAAAAATGATCTACAACCGCACGAACTGTCCCAATTATACCTCTAGAGAAGTCAAATATATAACCGACCCTCCGATATTTTTACAACACCCAAATTTTTTTTCAGAACATACCTACTTTAATTTTAGTCCAACCGCTCTAACTCTTCCAATGGTGCTCCTGGAGCAGCCAAATATATGACCGACCACCATATTTGTCCAATCCCAACATTTTTTCATTTCAACACTTTCTCAGATTTCAATATTTTTCAGATTTTTTTCAAGGTTGTACCTCCAAAGGTACAGTGAGCATTTAAGCGTTAATATAAATGTAAAACCCCATCAAAATATACAAGCTATTAAAGGTGTAGTATAAACCCCAAGTAGAACTTTTTTTTAAATCATTGACTACACAGAAAAAAAAAAAATTGCGCCAAGTACACATTTTGTTGAATAAAAAAAAATAATCAATTACTTTTTTAATTGATTCAATTAAAAAGTAATCAATATTTTTGTTTATTTAAAGTAATTAATATTATTTAAAATATTGATTACTTTTTAATTGAGTCAATTAAAAAAGTAATTGAGTCAATTAAAAAGTAATTGATTATGTTTTTTTTTATTCAACAAAATGTTTACTTGGCGCAATTTAAGAAATATTTTTTTGTGTGTACGGCAGTATATATCATTTTATTTGTTATTTTATTTATTTATTTATTTTATTTTATTTCTATGAAATTTGAAAATATGTGTTCAAATATTAGTATATATGCCGGATTCCCAATTCGTTCCCAGTAAGTTGAGACTGTTGTCTAATTTGAGACTGTTGGCTAAAACTTGTAAGGAAATACGAAAATAACTCATGTTGTTCGGGTAATCAATTAACACTACCGATTTTCTGTTTCTTGTGAGTGGTGGATTAGAATGAGGCTAAAGATGACCTAGTCGCTTATGTCTAAAGTGTGGCACTTCCTCTAGCGCTGATCCCAACAAGATATTTTTCATCTACTCTTACATTTATTAACAATTTGTGTTTTCTATTTGTAATATAAACATTTAATTATGATCTCAAACCTGACAATTGAAAATAAAATTTGAAAATAATTTAAAAAGTTAGTAACTTTTATCAAAACAGTGGCTCTAGCTGCTCCGCACGCACACTTGCGCAACCATATTTGGTATGCGTTTGTAGAGAAGAATATGGTGTTTCTGGGATTATAAAATCTGTTTTGAAGCCAATTAGTTATACTTCAACAAAGGCGAAAATTTTCGTTAAAAACATTCCCTAATCTAAAAATTATAAAAAAAACTACTAGTTATATTGACCAAGAAGTTTATATTTAACTGATAGCTAATGTAACGGAAAATTAAAAAAAAATACCTGAAGTTAATATCTCTGAAAACAAGGAAAAATATGATACTTTAAACTGTGGAAAAGTCAACAAAGTTATAACTTTACAAAAACACAGAAAGGGGCTAAGCATGTTCATGTAACAATTTTGTCTTGATTTTTTGGCTCCATAGATTCTAAGGTGTTGTCTTTCGAATAAGCTAATTGTTTTAAAATCGGTTGCAACAAAATGATTTTAGGCTGTCTTCGGACGGTCGGATATGCGTTGGCAGAACGTGGAATTAACCATATTGAGAGTATTGTCCTGTTATCCGATTGATAATACCGGTCAACCGTCGGTAAATAAACTATTTATTGCAAACTAAAAAGCAATCACTATAATCGATGATTTATTTTAGAGTGTGTTAAATTTTGGAAATTTTTTTTTTCAAGTTGAAATATTAATCAATTTTAATTTAATTCTTAATATTCCAATAACATTGAATGTGTTTGTGAGAAGATCAATACAATGTAAGCCAATGATATCGACCGTCTGTGCTCGGCTTTAAAAGCGGCAATCCAGTTCCGTCTTAGCCTTTTATAAATATAATTGCAGATTTAACTTGTAAAACATGAAACACTCAGAAAAAATAAGCTAGAAAAATTTTTAAAACGTCATGCAAATCAATTAACTATTTCTCAGCAAATTTGTTTGCTAAAATTGTGTCTTCAGTTAAAATTTTACTTATACTAAAGCAGCACTTAATAGTTTCGAACTATTGTGTTACTAATGTTTTACTAATTTATTTTGCTTATTAAGCACATTAATAGTGGGGCCGAAAACAAGATTGAAAGATGTACGCAGAATGAAGTAGATGTCGCGGCATGTCATGATGTAGTAGAGACGAGGAAAATTATACTAAAAAGTACAACTCTTGTAAGACATATACAAAAATCAATCATGGAAGATTTTTGGATATGTTCTTCATACAAAAGGACGTAAATAATGTGTATTCATATAAATTGTTGATCTAATAAACTCAAATATTGTGTTGATTACGGCTTGTCAAAGAAATTGATTATTAATTAAATTAAAGACAAAATAAAACATTTAAATTTAATAAAAATAAAATGTGTATTTGCAGGCAAATACACATTTTATTTTTAATAGTGGTAATTTATGGAATGTGGAAAAATTGCTAACAAATATACCTTTACGTAGACAGACTTTTTATACTTCCCTTTTAGATTTACAAAAAAGTGTTGTTTATGTGTCTGTCTTATTTTATTATTTTTTTGTTTTATTGCTAGAATTTGTTTTATTGCTAGTATTTAGTTTCAGTCCACATTGTCATCATTTAGACAACCATGGATGTAAGTAGTTGAAATATATTTTGTTTATGTTATATATAATTATTTATATTTTCAGATATTAAATTAATTCATGTCGTCAATGTCATTTTTTTTTTGTAAGAAACACAACATTTTTTTAGGATTTGCAACAAACAAATTAACTAAATTATAATTTTTCTACAAAGTTTATGAGTTTTTTTTTTCAGCCTACTAATATTCAGAAAAATTTTTATTAATTTTTAGCAATGATTTTTTTATTTTTAATCAACTAAGTGTTAGCCAAACGTTTACAGACTTTACCAACTGATTTTCAGCAAAATATTTTGCTGGCATTAAAAAATATTTTGCTGACTTTTTTGAGTGTACTGAATGGTTGTAGAATTGGAAAAAAACAACTCTGGCTAATAATTTTGATCATGGCACTGGCAAAACACTTGCTTTCAAAATAAAACTGTGTTTATAACACGGTGTGCTTCACAAAAATATCAGTGGTTTCGTTGGCTATATAAAAAAAAAAAGAATTCAACTTTTTTGTAAATTGAGCAAATCGTTTAAATTCGAAATATACCCACCTCTCTTTTTACAAAAATATCGGTGGTTTTGTTGGCTATTTCTGCCTGTGTAAATTGTTAAGCATTAAAGTAACTTCCAAACGTTGAAAACCAAAAGAGTTTGATAACGGCTGTTATCATTTAAAAAAAGTATCTTAAGAAAAAGCAAATAGCCATAAATTGTACCACTTCTAATTTCAAACAACCCAAGTAAACGTACTTTGACCTACATTTACATACACACCGCCTACATGCTATTGACTTTCGTCGTAACTAATCCTTGTCCTTGACGTTTTTATGACGTTTATGTGTAAGTGAATGGGTGCGTAACAAAAGAAAATGCTAATATTTACTTTAGAAATTGTTCCAGCCATAAAACAATGGAACCAGCAAAGTTAATCTCTTCCAGTTAACTCCTTTTACAACTTGCACTAACTATATACATAAAATCATATAGAGTATAAACACTTCTGCCAAACTGACCCAGACCTACTGCTGTGTGTTAAAAGTCATAGAAGTCAATCGCATTTCGCACTATTGAAACATTAGCGTACATGTTTGTTTTTCAATTTAAATCTGTGTCAATTGTCTAAATCCTTGCGAGATATACTTCTTTCTGCCTATTGTTACAGTGACATTTTATGATGTCGTATGGATTGTCGGGTGCTTGTTTAGCACATTTCTTGTTTTGCATTTTATTGCATGTTTGTTTTTCCTCAATTTGTCGCTTTGTTTATTTTTTTGATTTTATTTGTCGCAACAATTGAAATTGATTTACGATATTTCCTTATGATATGTTTAGGTGGTAGGTAGTCCGTTTTGCATAGATTCATATTGCGTTTACTGCTGTTCCAGTAGTTTTTGTGGGTTATGTATACCGTTTTCACTTTTAGTTTCATTTTAACAACTTAGAGGCCAACATATTTTGGAATTGGGGAATATTAGTTTTAAATATGTAAGTTTGATTTAGTGCGATTTTAACAATTTTTAAAAACAAATGTTAAATATCCTTGTGTGAGGAAATTTTTAAAGTCATGTTTTTAATACTTCGGAATTAATTTGTTTTTTTCATTGTGAATGTTCTTTTAGTACATATATCACCAGGTATAATTACTAATGAAATGATGGATCTGCTAGCGAAATTTGATGATTGATTGATGTAATATTTGCATGTATGATAAATTTTTTTTTTTGTTTTGACTAAGCGACTACACTGATAGAATTTACACTGATAGAATTTTCTTTCGTTCTATTAATGAGTGCACTTAGAATACTATGTAGGTAAAGACCACTGCAAATGTAGTTAAAAACAGATGAAATTTCACTTGGAAAAGACGACTTACATTTCAGTAAATTCAACTGACAATTTCATTTGTTTTTTTTTTTAATGGTCAAAAAATGAACCACAATTGTAGTAAAAATGAAACACATATGTTAGTAAAAAATAAGCAAACATAAATTTTTTTATTTTTTAAATAACAAAAAACGATTGCAAAATCATAAAACAGTCATTTGATGTGGTTTGTTTTTTTAAATGAACTGCAAGGTTAGTAAAAAATTTAATTTGTTCCACAAATGACTTACATTTACATTAAAAATAAAGAAACTGTACAAATGCAAATTTTTAAAGCAGAAGTTCCCTGAGGTTTTCCTTTATGAAGTTCGATTCATTGATTAAATGAATAAGCTTCATTAAATTTATGAAAAATTCATTAACTAAATTAAATTTTCATGAAATGTTTTTGGTTGATTTTTAAAACATGGAATAATTTGTATATAACTTTTTTGTACAGCAAACATTAAGTTTCGTCAGATTTCCACAGGAGGTGCTTGAACTATTGGAAAATCTACTTGAATACAAAAGTCCAAATAAGAACATCATTTTGTTTGGGTTATTTAGGTCAATCGGTTAGCGCGGTACTGCACTCAGGAAAAAAACTTCATCATATTAATGAAAAACTTTATAAATAGTAAGAAAAACATCATAGATTTTCGTCCAATGAAACACTTCATACATATGATGACATTGTGTCATAAGAGATGATGACAGGCTTCCTCAAGTTTTGTAGCTATTCATGAAATGTTTCACAAATGCTATGGGACGATTTATTAATACGATGAAGTAAATTCATAAATTTTACATTTGGTTTAAAAAGTAAGATCTGCGAAAAAAAACTGCCTATGCATTTTGTAGAACGATAGACGATTATCGTCCACTTTTCGAAGTTAAATTTTTACCATATTCAAGCGCGGATCCATTAGAGGGGAGGGGGGTGTGATGAGGGTGATAAATCCCCCTCCCCCAAACCGATTAAAAAATTGAAAAACATAGTACGACACAAAATAGCAGGGTTTATAATTTAAGCCATTTTTAATTTAAATCAGAAAAGTTTTTGTGCATTAAAATTTGTTTTTTTTGCCTTAAACCAGGACTAGAAAAACTATGACATGGGTAGCACGCTAGCTGATTTTTTGGTAGCGCGCAACATTTTCTTCAATATTTTCAATATTTTCATATTTTAGCTATTAAAATATGTGACTAATCCGAAAATGGTAAAATTTTACATAAATGTCGTAAATCTATTTACGAGATAACATTTAAAGTGTTTAAAAAGCCTTATATATTTTTTTAACAGAACTTTGATAGAAAAATCAAAAAATTCAAAGATCAACAAGCTTTCAGAACATAATGTAGGTCAATCGGGTAGTAAACAGTAGTAGTTGTTTTGACTGTTATTGTAGTAATTTTTATATGATAAAATGAAAAAAACGACTATTTCAGACAGTCATTTAAAAAAATAGCTAACCAAAATACTGTACTCCTGTAACAGTGGTTTTGAGTAGTTATTTTGGTAAACAACTACCGAAACAGTTATTTTGCATTAAACAGTTAATTATTTAAAAATAGAAGATTATGTCGAAATTTCAAAAATTCTCATTTAGTTTATATTTGGTATTATTGATATGTTCATGGTTTGCAAATAATAATTAAAAAATTTCATTGTATCGCCAATACATAAAAACATCATAACTGGAAAACCGTTTGGAAATTTGACTTTGGATTTTAAATAGGATGTAGAAAATACAAATTTTTATTGTAATTAAAAGAAAAAATATAATTTTTTATTAAAAAAATGTTAAAACACCAAAAGAATAACTGTTAAAAACAGTGTTTTTAACAACTTGTGTACTCGTTTTATGTTCATTGTTTTGATTCTCTTTTTTATGGCTTAAGATTATTTGTTTTTGACCTCTTCGTTAGTCGTTTTTGCTACTAAGTATTGTAGTTGTTTTATCAATGGTTTAAAATTACTACATAGTTAGTAATTTTTATGACAAATACAGTCATCGCCTTTTTGACTACATTTGTAGTCATTTCAACTGTCATTTTCAGTCGTTCCTACCTACTTAATTTCCTGAGTGTAGTATGGTTTTTTTTCAACACTTTTGTCATCAAAAATGTAGAAACTTGTGCTCAAAATGTGTAATAAGCTGGGAATAATATATGCCCTAAAAATCGATTTTAATAAAGAATTTCATAAAAATTGTCATAAAACCAGAAAGTACGCTCTTATATTTTTAAAAATATGCTTTTGAAACACATTTTTTTTTTTTAAATTTGGTTTTTTAAAACTTTTTTTTCAATACAGTTGGAGTAACTTTGTAAAATATCTTTAATTGTCAAAAAAAGTAGATAAAATATATCACAGTTAAACAAAATCAGAAAAGTCGCGGTTGAGACCTTAGATTTTTAAAGTTAACTATAGTTAAAGAAAAATTTTCAAAATTATTTTTTTTAGGAAATTACAATTTTTTGATGAACTTTTTATAAAATAATACGAAATCTTATATAATAACGCTAATTTATTTAAACATTCTCTATAATTTAATATGTTACACTTTTTAAAAAGTTGAAATTTCTCATTTTTCACGATTTTGTTAATAATATATCCAAAACAAAAAGAAGGTTAAAGACTTTATACGTAACTTTAGTGAACATCACAGGTTACTTAACTTATGAGAAAACTCTAGTACTTTCTTTTTTAGTTTAAGAAAAAAATTGCTTAAACTACAAAAATTTTATATATTTTTATGACTTAAAAATATGGAGTCTGTGACAAATCTTAATTAATTAAATTCAGATAAAAACATCAAAATCTGTTTAGCACATGTTTTCTTATCAATACGAACAAAGTTCCTGTTAATTGACGTGTGTTTTCTTAAAAATAACTATGCTGCTTATTATTAAAAGACCCTAACCACGTGTTTGATTACTAAGAAGGCAAGAATGGAGCTAAATTCATGATTAATAAGTTTTTTGTTAAAACTCTGCCTATTATGGAGGCTCTAGCTTTCTAAAACTTTGGGTCCTGATGAGATCTTTAGATAGATCGAAATACTAGTATGAACTTTGCTTCCTTTTTGTAAATATACGGAGGTTGAAAATAAAAAAAGTGTAAAAGTTTGGGAAAACACTTAAGAATCAGTAAAGTTAAAAAAAAAAATCTGAACAAAAAATTACACGAACTCTTGAAAATTAAAAGTCCAAACTTGTAAATAAGCAAAAAACAACAAAAAATTTTTTCTCTAGTGATATATTCAAATAGCAAATATTCTGAATTTTATTTTCAATTTATAACGAGCTTTCAACCTCCGTATATTTACAAAAATAAAGAAAATCAAATATATTAGCTAGGTTGATACTAGTATTTCGATCTGGCTGAAGATCTCATCAGAACCCGAAGTTTTAGAAAAGCTAGAGCCTATATAATAGGCAGAACTTTAACAAAAAACCTATTAATAATCAATTTTGCTCCATTTTTGTCTTCTTCTGAATTTTAATTTTTGAGAATTTTTTCGCATCTTAAAAAATATTCGGTATAAAAATTATTAGTTTGTCACTTTGGTGACGTTTTAAGGAACTTTTACATTAAAAGTTATCAAAAGTCAATAATTACAATACAGTGGTCTTGTGTAGTAGTTATGTCTTAGCCATATATGGCCCTTTATGCTCGGTTATTTATTTGAAGAATAACAAATAAATATATAATTTGGAATTGTAGATACAAATAATTTTTATAGTAGCATCCCAGCAAACACTAGTGTTTATCCAGAAGCAGTTCTGTAAGGCATTATTTAATTACCGAGCGCTTCCGAAACAATTTCAGAAGGCATGATTTTTGTTCGCGCTCTTCCAATTGGTATGACTCTTTCAAGCAGGTGAATGCAAATAATAGGGACATTGTAAACAAAATTTATGTTGCGAGTAAATATCCTGGTAATGAGTCGAAGCCCTGTTTTTTTTTTTTTTTTTTTTTTTTTTTTTTTAAAAGAGAGGCAACACTCAGGAAATCCTTCCTATATATTTAGTGTGTTGCTTTCTTTGGAAAGGGATAGTATAGAGATGAAAGGTGGGGAAAGATGAAGGGCTTCAGACATGGCAACACTGTAATTGCGCGAGATGATAAGTCTTAGAACAGTTGTTGCTCGCCACCTGATGGAGAGTTGGCGAACTTATTGAAGCTTTTTGATTCATAGCCCTGATTCATTATTTTACTTCGGTGGGGTTAATTGCTATGGGAACACCGAAGGTGGACATTGCGATACGTATAAGGGATAGAAAAAACTCATACATATTATTTTTGATGTTGCCGGCACCGGGGATCGAACCCGGGACCTTCTGTGTAAAAGTCCAACGCGCTAACCATTACACCACAACGCCCACATGTTAGTAAAAAATAAATAAACATTTACTCTTTTTATTTTTTTAAATAACATAAAACTACTGTAACAAATTAATGTAAAATCGTAAAACAGTCATTTATTGTGTTTTTTTTTAATGAACTACAAGTTTAGCAAAAAATTTAATTCGTTCTACAAATGACTGACATTTACATTAAAAATAAAGAAACTGTATTACAACCCAAACAACTACATATTTTTAAATCAGAAGTTCCCTGAGTGTATTTGAAATAGCACAAAAGAAAAAAATTAATTTTGAAGTGTCGTCTTATGAGCATCGATTTTTTTTATACATTTTTAAAATATGTAGATTAACATAAAATGTGAATGTTGATATATGATACCTCTTTTTGAGATATAGATTTCAAAGTTTAATTATTGACTAATTAACTACCTGGTTAAAAACAAATCAAATTGGGAATAAAGTCGTGACTTTTAAAAACTTTAAAAAATATCTTATATAGTATTCTAGAGTACGCGACAGAACACAAAACAAAAAAAAAACAAATAAAAGCTCAATGTATGTTTTTGACATTTTGTCGTGGTATAGACGATATATTTTTAAATAACGAAACTTTGGTTAAAACTGCAGTTAAACTCTATTAGCTGATGTGTAGCAAACAAATTTATCGCCTCACAAAAATTAATAATTTTCAAAATTTTGAATTTGATCGCGAAAAACATCACGATGTTTTATATGTAGATCAAAAGTATCTATGAGAAAAATAATTGCTATTTTGTTTTCCACAATTATACTTATAATACTTTTTAACGAAAATCAATTATTTAAAAAATTGTAGAGCAGCTAAGCTATTAACCATTTTCAGACCATTTTTTAGATCAAAAGTCAAAACGGCATGGTTTTGCGCGAGGAAGTCCTGTTTATGCACGTCTTATTTTTAACATCCAATCTATCATAAAATGTGAGGGGAGCAAGAAAAAAAATAGCTTTGCAAATTTTCATTAATTTATGTAGATTCCTCAGAAGTTAGTTGTCATTTGTAGCCTAGAGATCACGATTTCAAAACCGTCGACAACTAAATTTCTAGAAAAAGAATAGCAAAATTTTTTGCATTCGAAAACTTTTTCCAGTCAATACTAAATAGTATTCCAGATTTTGGATATTGTGACTATTTTTAATGTAAATGTTTATATTTAAATAAAAGCAAACAACATTAATCAATATTTAACCAAAAACAAAGTAGCACACCTGTTGGACAAGAAAATTTTAAAAAAGAAGAGCAAAAACATGATAACCAAAACTAACAAGAACATTTTAAGTAGTTTGAAGAATTTAAGTATCATGCATCCTCGTACCCTTACATACTTATTTGCCAACTATTTTTTTAAGGATAATTAATGATTCGCGATCGATGCAACAGCGATCAATCGATTGATAGGTTTGTATGAAAGCAAGCAAGCAAACAAGCAACATTTAGCTTCTAGGCATATAAGTACAAACTTTTTTAAAGTAAATGTGGAAGTGGCAGGAAATCAGCAAGTGAGAGAGAGGGGCGGTTGCAGTTCTTAATAGTACCTGGATATTGATCATCATCACAACTAGTGTAAAGTTAATGGTCGAATACGTGTTGTTGATGTTGTGTTTTTATTATTAGTAGCATGAGGCGTTTAGCGTTAAGCGTCAAATCAATCGATCTGTCATTTGTTATTTACCACATATATTATCTTTAACGATATTTCTTTAGCCTTTGGATTGTTTGCCACTGAAAGTTGAAAATAAATTGTTTAGCACATCATTTATCAAAATAATAAAAGAGTAAAACAGATAAGATTTTATAAAAAAAATAGCATTTCAAGATAATTTGTAAAGCAATGTATTTATATCAATATGATTCTTAAGTGTTTTGAATTCCTTAAAACTGAGATGTCAAACTCAAAGTTCGGAGGGTCATTTAGCTTTTATATCAACCACTGTCCCATACAGAAGTTGAGATATTTTTTTTTGTCAGTCATTGCAATACCGAACTAAGACGAGAGATGGATGCTTTCTTGATGCTTTCTCACTAACAAAAGCTTTACAGTATTTTACATTCGAAAAATTCGTAAAAACAAAAAAGTTACAGCTTGTTAAACGAATTCCTTGTCCTTTATTTCACTTGCACGCTCTTTGCTTTAAATGTATTTTTCTCGTAACAACATATCGGAAACGACCACTATGCAACATTCAGGGATGGACCGATTTTAAATCTGTCGTTTTAGTTTTAGAAGACTAAAAAATTAAAACCCTGATGTACATATTTTAAAATTTGTGTCTACCCAGTTAAAAATCAACATATATGCATCCATTTATGAATATGTACACTGATAGAAATTTGTGCGTAGTATTAATGAATTCCTTCATTAATGCAATGAATTTTTTCATAAAAATGTCCACAAAGAAATGTTTTATTGAATCAACGAAACAAGTTTCATTAAATAATTTGTAATGCATGTTTTCCTTGACCCAATTAAAATTTCATAAAATATAGGAAATTTTTTTCATATACTTTATAAGGTATTTGAATAAAATTCATAGTTTAATGAATAAAATTCATAGTTTGTATGAACCATTTTCATTATTTTTTATTAAAAACAAAAATTAATTTCTTAATAATACACTTGTTGAGATTTTAGCCAAAACAAGTTTTTCTTTAAATAAAAAAAAATTTGATGACTTTTTACAAAAGCACTTATGTCGACTTAAGAAATTTTTTTAAAAATTTGGAGATCACTTCACATCAACTAAATGATTTGAGACCGCTTTAAAGCAATTTATATCAAAGTTTTAATTAATTCTACATAAAATGTATGTCGTTTCGCACTTGTTCAACAAAAGTGACTTAACTCAAAATTTTTCAAAATCCATTTTTTACAAGAAAATTGCATACAGTGGTAATTTTTAACCATTGTAAAACTCTTTGATCGGTCTTAGTACTCATTAGCAATTAACTGACCTACTGGCTACTGTTTGTCGTTTTATTGCAACAAATTAATTTTTAGTTATGAACAAGTTCGATTTGTAATATTAGGAGTTCAACTTCAGTGATTATTTTTTAACCCAAAATGATAATACATACTGAAAAAATCACAAAATTAAACTAAACAATTTTTTTTCATATTACAAGTTAACATTTTTATAGAAAAAATTCGACAAATTTGCATTGCATTTTGTAATGAATTTTATTTGTGAAATTATGAAAAAATCAAAAATTTAATGAAAAAATTAACAATAGTAAAGAATTTTCATTCAGTTAATGAAATTATTCCATATACCAAAGAATCCATTTCAATGAAATCGATTCATTAATACTATTAAGGAAAATTCTATCAGTGTATGAACTCATTCATGTTCATATATAAAGTGATTCGGGTTCATTCATATGTGATCATATGTATAAATATTACTTCAATTTTCGTTAATGTACACATATGACCATGTATGGAAATCTATAGATATACATATATGATTACACAAGGCAACAATTTTGAAAAAATTTTAGGGGCTTTCAAAACCACTATATAATTTTGATGTATTGTGGTCCCAGTAGTACAAATATGGTTCAATTTTGAAATTCTATGGAGAGGTTTTTTTTTTAAAAATTTTTAAGTAAAATTATAAATTTTTTTAGACGTTTTCTCCACATAATTAATGATAACTAAAAAAAAATTAGTCCGATATTATTCAAATAAATTTAGAAAAACTGAAATTTACATAGTCTTTAATCCGTTAATATATTGCGTTTCAATCGGCTCAGTAGTTTCGGAGTTATAATAAAAATTGAGGGAAAAAATATTTTTTTTTACGTGAAAATAGCAAATTTTTTGTTTTAAAAAAATCATAAAAAATCGAAAACGGCAAAAATCGTTCAGATTTATTGCTTTATCGCAAAGCCACATGTAATAGGAACAAAATGAGATATCGATCATAAAAATCGATTGATTTTTTTCGAATTTATTCACAATTAAGTGAATTCGCTCATTTTCACCAAATTTTAGTTTTTTGTCTGATATACATAAAATTGAGTAGTTAATGTTCTTCTTTCGATTGATTGAATTTTGAAAACATTTTCCCCATGCTATGTACAAATTTTCACATCAAAAATGCATTACATAGTAACATTCGTGTATTTTTTGGCAAAACCCTACCTAGAATATACTGAGGCTATTCTTCGGAAAGACATTTATGTTGGATGAGCTTAAATGTAAATAAATAAATAAATTAAATAGTAGAAAATTTATATTTTATTATTCACATTTATTATAATAAATAAAACAAGAAAATAAATAAATAAATATGTATTATAAACTACAAACTCTGAAATTTTCTTTTAGTCGATTTTCTACTATTGTTGAATAACGAAGTATTACTCTGAATACTCCAGCAAAAATCAGCCATCATGTGTGCATCCCAGCGACCCTGGAATCCCTGGACCCTGGAATCGTTCGCCCTGTTCTTCACTCAAGTCTCCTAGATTTTCAGGAAAACGATCTAAGTGACTGTGCAGGTAGTGTACTTTGATGCTCATGTTGCATCCAAGATTCTGGAAGTGAGTTAACATCTCTTCAACGTGCGCAACGTAATCATCACCCTTGTTATTTCCTAAGAAATTTTGAATAACCCATACAAACGAATCCCATGCATTCTTCTAAATTTCTGACATTGAACTGCCAAATTCAGTATCGTTCAGCAATTTGCGAATTTGTGGGCCATCAAATATGCCTGCTTTCAGCTTTTCCATACTTAGATTGGGAAACTTCCTTGAAATATACTGGAAACATTCACTATCTTTGTTAAGTGCTTTAACATATTGTTTCATCAGACCAAGTTTAATGTGAAGAGGGGGTAATATGATGCGATCTCGGGGCACTAGAGCCACATTTATAACATTTGGCGTACCTGGAACTAGTGTTTCCCTAGAAGGCCATTGTTTTCTCTTCCAATGTTCTGTTTTAGCTTTGCTGTCCCATAAACATATAAAACAAGGATATTTTGTAAAGCCGCTTTGTTGGCCTAAGAGGAAATTTACCATCTTAAGATCAACACAAATTACCCACTTATGTTCATCATACTTTATCTTCTTCATGACCAATGCAATTACAGAGTATTCTTCTTTTACTTTGGTTGAATGTGCGATCGGCAAGGAGTGAAATTTATTTCCATTATGCAAAAGGACACACTTCAAGCTGCGTTTTGATGAGTCGATAAATAAACGCCATTCGTTTGAATCATATCTCTGTAAGCCCATGGCAGTCATCAAACCAGAAATATCTGTGCAGTACACAAAGTCATCCTCTTCAGCAAAATAATGAAGTAAGTCTTTTTCTCGAGTACGGTAATACGAAACTTTAGTTTCTTTAGTTATGAGACCTGTTTCTTTCATCCGGGACGCAAGTAATTCAGAAGATCTTTTCGACAATCCAAGGTCTCTAATTACATCATTTAGCTGATCTTGATTCCATGGTCTCGGCGAGAAATGTTTGTGTGGGATGAACTCGTCATTTTCAGCTGTAGATGGTAGTGCTGGATCTGACATATCTGATTGGTAAGACATACTTGAGGTTGAGTGTCCTGGTGAAGATGAAAGCACATGACTACAGCTTGCACCCCGATCTTGAGCATATTCTATTTCTTGTGAATGTAGAACTGCAAGTGTAAACCCATCAGCAGACCTCGTGGGGTAAGACCATCGCATATGTTTTCCAAAACCGCTTTTTGTACTTAAACAAAAATAACACTCGGATGCGTGGTTCGCTGTTTCTCTCCATAGCATAGGCTTCAAAATTTCCAAGTGTCGTCTGTAAAATGAAAAAAAAAATTGAAATCAGGAATATGAAGAATTCAAATTTTAATTAAGAAATATTGTAATTATAAAATATTCCAAATCTATTAATTTATACTTACTTTACGTTAGAAGACTTCATAGATAAATTCAATCGACATGGAATGCATATAGTACTCGGTGTCCAATGCTGGTTCAAATTGTGCGGATAGATATTATAGCAATCTTGATATGACTTTTGCAATGAAGTTAAGAAGCACTTCCGTTTTTTCCCGGTGATATATTGGCCGCACACATAACAAAATAAATCTGGATCGTTTTTACATAAAAATGTTCTGGCTTTCTGGCTCATTTTTATTAATATTTGAAAATTGTTTTTAACTTCTAAGCTGTATGACTCTAATTTTTGTGTAGGTATTAAATGATGTTTGCGTTATCGCAAACACTTCTTGAATGAAATAAAAAGGGTCAAGGAGATCTTATAAATACTGATACTATAATTTGGGATAACCCTTTGTGTGGATACAGTTTGTGTGTGCTGCAAATTTTTTATTATTCCCAAGAATCCTAAAAAACATTAAGGACTTTTATGAAAAAAAAAATCATCCGTTACAGGTAGCTAACGGAAATAAGAGCACTTCAGCGTACACGCACATTTATGAGCGTTTTATTACTATCCTACCGCAATCGTAAAAATTAAACAATCTTTTGTTTATTACTTATTTTTTTTTTAATTATTAGAATCATAAAAATGTCATAGAGGTTTTTCCCAAAGGGGTTTTGCCAAAATGCGTGTCGCAAAATGCACCTGAGTTTTTATGTTCTGCATTTTCATTATATAGAAGGTACAATTTTCTACAGTGCTTGTAAATATGCGATACCTTCAATTAATTGTAAATAAAAATGTAAAGCATTCATCGATTTTTATGATCCATATCTAGTTTAATTCGCATGATATGTAGCTTTACTACAAAAAAATAAAAAGTAATATTTTTTGCAGTTTTCGATTTTTTCCAGATTTTTGTTTTTCAAATTTTTTTTTTTTTTTTTAGCATTTTTTTTTTTTTTTGCTAACAATTTGTTTCATAACTTTGAAACTATTGATCGCATTAAAAAAATTTGTACACGTTATTTAAAGATATTGTAAACCTTAATTTTTGTAAATTTAATTTGACAAAATCGGACTAGTTGTTTTTGAGTTATGACAACATAAGTGGAGAAATGTCTCAAAATATTGTCAATTTTACTTAAAAAAATTAAAAAAAAAAAATTATCCATAGAATTGAAAAATTTTACCATTTTTGTACTTAGGCAGCCATGATGCATCAAATCTATATAGTGGTTAGTCAAGCCTTTTTTTGCTGTTGACCTGTGTTATATATCTTAATGTTATCTCAATTTTTGTTAATGCACACAGATGAACATTTATGATTCCTGATATGAACATATACGAATGGTTTATGAACACATATTAATCAGGTGTGAATGCATGTGGATATGTATGAAGCATGTATGCTCATGTATGGATCCATATCTGTCGATGCTTAACAGGGAAGTTTTTTTTTGTTTTAATAATAATTTTTGGTGTTTTTTAATCAAAAATTGTAAACACTTAAGAATTTATTCGTATGTAAAAAAAATTTAAGATTTTATTATCAGATGAGTATCTATGTAAACACGATGGCGTAGTATGGTGCAGTATTTTTATGTATGAAGAAAAACTTTTTTTGAAAAACTTCAATTTATTGTTCAGATTATTGTAGTATTAGAGCTAAAAGTTATTTGTTGCAAATTTGAGAAAAATCGTATAACTGTAACCAGTAGATCCCTGATATCAAAATTTTCGATTTTTGAAAAATTTTCTTAAATTCTTTTATTAAAAATATGTCTTGCGACACACCCATTTTTATTTATTTTGGCATGCTGGACACGAATATTTTAAAATTTTTGAAATCGGGCCAACGGTTTTTGATATATTGGGATTTGATTTTCACCAAAAATGGCATCTTATTCCTCTGTTCTAGAAATTTTTCACAAAATTATCTTAGAAATTTTTATTTTTGCACACAAATAATACAACAAACATGTTTTCATTTGATCTTATTTATGCCTAAAATAAGAGATCATGTTCCACAAAATATATTTTTTTTTAAAGTAATTTTAATTTTTTTATAGTTAATTAGTCCGATGTATCTTAAATTTCTCACCACTAAACAATTCGCTCTAGTGCTACAACAATCAAAGCATTAATTAATGAATATCAAAAGATAAAGTTAATATTCCTATTGAAAACCATAACAATTTTACTATGTAACTTCTCTGTTTTCCGAGTTATCCTTAAATCAATATTGACATAATTATCTTCAAATGAAAAGTAGCTTTGTCCGCTCTAATATGGTATCACTGTATAAAATACCAAGACTCACAAAATATTTGTTTAAAAAAAGAAACTTTGAAAAATTCGTTTTTAGAAGTTAGAAAAATTAAATACTTCAAATTTTATTTTTTTCCGGAAACATAAAATTTGGTTTTATTAATTTATTAAAAATCAATAAAAAACCAATAAATTAAAAAAGGTAATCACGACATAATATTTTTGCATACATTGATTTCTAAAGATAGTTTACATCTTGATACATTTTTTGGAGAAATTTATAATATTTTTTTTACATTGTTGTTTGGTGAAGTTGTATAATATTTGTTGGTAAGAGATTATAATCAACTAAAAAGTTAACTTGTAATATATCGTGTTTTTCACCATTTTCTAAAATTGATTAATGGCAACCCTAAAGTCATGATTTTTATAAGTTTTGTAATATAGTTTCAGACTGCGTGTATTTCAAAAATTTATCGTCCGATCGGTCAGATTTTAAAATCTTATACAATCAATAAACTAATATCTAGCAAATAAATACATTTTATATATTTTGTCATCAACAGAACAACCAAAAATGTAAAATATTTGGATTTTTAATATTTTTAAACAATTTTTAAAAAAAGTCCCTTAAAAAAAGATCAAAAATAGTTTTTTTTAAAACCACTTTTTGGCAGCTCTGGATAACAATTTCCCACAATGGTAGTCAAAATGTTGAATTATTTTAAAATCTTCTATCTTCAGCAATTTTTCTGCAACGCTAATTTTTAGTTAATTTAAGAAATTTCAATGGAATTCGTCCATTGAATCTTTTCGTAAAGCAGGGCAGCTATTTTCTTGCAAATGCATGTTTGTAACTGATAGAAAAAACTAGTAAAAATGTTTGCTAAAACCACTAAAAATTAGTTAAAAAAAATACTTACAGAAAAAGCTGCTGAAATTAGCAGATTTTTTTGCTAAATGTTGGTAAAAAACCAATAGCCAAAAAAAAATGTTGAATCGACAAATTGTTAATTATATTTGAGCTAAATTTTAGTTAATTAAAATTAACAAATTAATCTGCGACAATCAGCAAAAAAGTGTTTTCTAAATATTAGTAGAATACAAAATCATAAAAAAAAATTTTAAAAGTTTTTTTTCTATAAAAATTATTAATTCGAATTAAGTTCTCTGAAATGAGCAATTTACAATTTTTTATAAAAAACTTCTGTTGTTTTAGCAAAATATAATGTTATTTGCACTCTACTAAATTTAAGCTAAATATATCAAAAATGATGTTTGCTGTTTTTAGTCTACAAATATTTATTAAATGTTTTTCCTAGTTTTAGCAGAGTAAATTGCCGTTTTTACTCTGCGATAAATTAAATTTGGTAAAGTTAACAGTTTCATATTTGCTGTTCTTATTTTATTAGTATTTAGCAAAAAATCAGCTAATTTTAGCATTTTTTTTTTTGCAAAGAAATTTTTAACTAATTTTTAGTAGTTTATCCTGCTATTAAGTTGATTATGACTGTGTGAATTGAAATGTCTACAAAAAGTTAAAAAACAAGTTGGAATACGCTTTCATGCAGAATGTTAAAAAAGGCGATTTACGAATTCAGAGATTTTTTCGAATAATGTTACGCGGAAGCCTCGCAGGAAAAATTTGAAATATATTTTGTTTTGAGATTCAATGAATCAGATTTCAATGAACATTTTGTATGAATCATAAAATTTTTATATTTTTTGATCCTGTACTTTGATTTTGTAAAACAGAATAAATAACTTCCAGCAAAAAATTTTTCTAATTAAAAAAAATTCTTTTTTTACAGTTTTATTTGTTTTTTGATATTATATACATCGAGATTATTTTTGCGTTCTTTCAATTTATAACGAGCTAGCTTTTCTGAAACTACGGGTTATGATGAGATCTTTAGTAAAATTCAAATAACTAGTTGTAGAACAGCTTATACTGTATTATAACAGGTTCTAATTTCTGTTCTGCAACTGGTTCTTTTTATATGGAGTTCGTCCTATTTGCAATAGGTTCTTTACCAAAAAACAAGAACAGGTTGCTTAAGAACCGGTTCTAGAACCAGTTATAGAACTGGTTCTGGGGCAGTGACAATTAACAAAAAAAAAATAATATTGATTTTACCAAGTCGAGTTTAAGTTACACTAAACTAAGTGTCAGCAAAAAATTTTTCTTGAATTTACTAATTTTTTTCTCAAATCAGCTAGCCGATGTCCGGCAAAATACTTTTGCAGATATTAGTAATTAGTAAATTCAGCAAAAATTTGGCTGAATTTCACTTTAAAGACTTTTTTTAAGTGTAGTTGTCATTTTTTGGATTTAATTTTTAAACCAAAGCTCTCGAGTATAGATATTTAAAAATCCACAAATTTTAAATTCATATTTTTTTGTTTTTAGTACAAATTTCGATTTAAGTGCATATTTTAAGCTCATACTTTGGATTTTTGACTGCATATATTAAGCACATATTTTAGATGTTATTAGCACATGAAAGTTTCTTCCCTGGTTATTTCCAAAAGTTTTATACACTTAATGAAACTGGTTCATAAAAACGATAGTTTCATAGCAAGTTAATATCTTTATTTAAAGTTTGAAGTTTCATCCAGTAAAATTCTCTCAGTGTACCTTTTTCTTACTTATCAACAAGTTTATTTATATTGGTATAGCAAAGATATTAATTATATGGTTGAACATTTCTGTTTCGAAATTTTAGAGATACAGTTTTAATCAATTCATATGTTCGTGAATGTATTATAAATATTTTCAAAACATAAGTGGATCAATTCATTAAACAATTTGTCAAGTACTTGTGTGGATCATTAACAAGACTCAATTAATTATAACAAAAAAAAAAAAAAAAACTCGTATATAAATATTTTGAAGCAACTTGAAATTAGGAAAATATATTTGATTTGAATAGCAGCAACATGCAGTCTAGCAAATTTGAAAATCTCAATATTAAAATTAGACTTAGTGGCTATAACTAACTGCATCCACCTACTTTTTTCTAAGGTGTTAACATGATCTACACACTTTTAGGGCAAGGGATTCCATGTAAATTCATGTTTTTTTTTTCGTGATTATCCAACATATATGAACTTAATATACAGTGGCTGTCATAAATAAATAAACAAACTCATCATTTACTTATGCTTCAAATAACGGTAAACGTAACGGTCAATATGTCTTAAGTTACACGTTTCTACAATAATTAAAACTTTTTCTCTTATACGGAATAAAAATTGTAGTTATTTAGCTATTTTTTAGTTATCTTATGAGGAAAGTTTGAAAAACCCCAATTTTCGGGCGTGTCAAAAATAAGTTGCTTGGTAACAATGACTTAATTTTCTTAATTATTTGTTTAGAAAAGGGTAAGTTTTAAGTAGAAATCGAGTTTTTAATATTAGCATTACAAATTCCTTACTTCTTAATTGAAACAAGAGCACTCCTTTGAGCTAGAATTCTTAACTTTTTTTTTTAATTCAGAGATAATTTTGTGATTAATGGCCCTGGTTAAGTACAGGAAAACGAAAATAAATAATTAAATTACTCAATGAAGGTGAAACATATAGAAATGTTGCCATAATTTTGAATAAAACACCAGCTGATATACACTGCGTTGCATAACTATAATTACAAATTACACAGGCCTACAAAAAAAAATTTTTTGTTTGGTGCCGCTAATTCTATGTTATAATTTGGTTAATTAGTCCGCAAGACGTCATGGTTAGCTGTCAAAATCGCGAAGCTACGTTCAGGTTTGTATCGATCGGTCATAACCTAAAAAATGTATTTTATTATACTTAATGTCATTATAGTCAATTAATTTCTTTGATTAAATGATAATATCGATATGCCGTCGTCGAGAAGGTGTTGTGTAAATAATACAAATACATTTTGTTATATTTGTGGTGAATATGTAGTAAAAACAGTTTAGAAAACCTATAACAGATGCAGTGAAGAAGACATACGTTGATTACTTTAATATCCTTGCGAAATCTCGAAAACTACACGTAGCATTAAAAAAGTAAGTATCAATTTTTTATCAGGGTACCGAACGTACTTGAAATCTGTTTTATTTTTAGCGGCACCAAAATCATTGTAGGCCTGTGTTATTTTTGCTATTTTTTTTTAATACTGCAAACACTTTTTTAAAACTTACTCCTATTTTTAATAGTGTGATAACTGCCAACCCCAAAATGATAACACCGGGCAGAGCTTGGCCGTTTCTTTTTTAAAACGTTGGCAAAGCACTGGTAATGAGTGTTTCGCCACTACCAAAATCATAATTTTAAAAAGTTGGCAAAGCATTGGTAGAACAAACAATAAAATGCTTTTTTAATGATAAGATAAGTGCTTTGCCAACCCCAAAATGATAACACCGGGAAGGGCTAGGCCGTAAAACTTTTGCAAAGCACTGGCAATGATCGCTTTGCCAGTACCAAAACCATATTTTTGGCAAATCATTGGGAGAACAACCAATAAAGTGATTTTTTAATGATAAAAGAATGCTTTGCCAACCCCAAAAATGTTAACACCGGGCAGGGCTTGGCCGTTCCTTTTTTTAAAACGTTGACAAAGCACTGGCAATGAGTGCTTCGACAGTGCCAAAATCATAATTTTAAAACGTTGGCAAAGCATTGGTAAAACAACTAATAAAGTAAATAATAAATTAATAAAAACTGTGTAGTTATTATAATATTTTTATAAAATTTTGGTTTTATTATTTAAAATAATAAAATTATGTAAAAAAATAAACATACAAATTAAATTTCTGCAATATAAATTAAAATAAAATTCAATTAAAATACAATAATCATTTGTATTCTGACTGTGAACTTGTAATTTTTCATAGAGAAAATTGAAATTTTAAAAAAATGAATTTCTTTTAAAATTGGGTAAATTAAAATTTTTAAATTAAAAATTGTGATATATGAATATATGATAACGAGATTTATTTATGAACTGTATAGTCCTACTTTGTAATTCACTTAAAGTAAAGAGTTGTATTATTTCTTATTGAATGATTTGGTAATTTGAACAGAAATAACAATAGGCTTCAGCTAAGTTAATTACAAAATAACTGAATATTTTTTTATTAAACAATTTGTGTGATAAGTTAGCACCAATTACGATTTTTTACTACAATTTTACTAAAGAAAGAAATTTGAAAATAAATGTCTTAAGTAATATTTTAGTACAAAAACTATACTTTGTGCTTACTAGAATAGGAGACCTTAATTTTCTTAACTTCAAATCATAAATTGCAATTTAGTTTTGAATTTTTCCAATCTTGTAATTTTAAATTTTATAAATGTATAGATTAGAAAAGTTTTTAAATAAGATTTGAGTAAATACTTATTATACACTCAAAAAAAAATCGGGAAAGCATAACTTTTTCTGGGAGAATACTTGCAGAATAATTGCTAATATCAGCAAAAAAATTTGCTAAATTAGCAATTTTTCTACAAGGATCCTTTGAGCAAAAATTTTGCTGACTTTACAGACTTTTTTTAGTGTATGAATTTGATTTGAATACCATATGCTTATGGTTATGGTATGGTATGCGTACACTCAAAAAATAAGTTAGTACAAAAGTTAGTAAAACGTCTTGTAAATCAGGTATATTATTTTTTAGCAAATTTTTTTTGCTAAAATCGTGTTTTCAGCTAAAATTTTTGTTATACTTATTCAGCACTTAACTGTTTTATACTAATGCTTTACTAATATACTAATATTTTACTAATTAATTTTGCTAAAAAAAATTGTGCTGATAAGCACATTAATAGTGTGGACGACAACCAGATTGAAAGATATACGCAGAATGAAGCAGATGTCGCGGCATGTCAAGATGTAGTAGAGAAGAGGAAAATGATACTAAAAAGTACAACTCTAATAAGACATATAAAAAAATCAACCATGGAAGACTTTTGTATCTGTTTTTCATACATAAAACAAAATTGAGGATTAAAACAACTTAAATTTTGCGTTGTCACCGGCTTGTGAAAATAATTGTCTTTTAATTAAATAAAAGACAAATAAAATATTTAAATTTAATATGTATTTCTATAATAAATGTTAATAGATTAATAATCTAGTGTGGTCAAATTGCAAACAAACAAACATACACATGTAGACAGAGTAAAGCGAAAGACAAAGACACACATCTTAGTATGGTTCCTTTTTCTTATTGCAAAAAAGGGTTGTTTTTTTCGTTTCGTTTGTTTTTCTTATTGTAAATTATTTTTAAAAGAATCACAAAAATATGTTTTATGATTTTCAGCAAATATATTAACTAAATTACAATTTTTTTGCGTTTTTTCAGTCTACTAAAATTCAGCAAAAAATTTATTAATTTTTAGCAAGGCATTTTTATTTATAATCTACTAAGTGTTAGCAAAACTTTTGCTGAATCTACTAATTTTGTTGCTAAAAATCAGCTCGCTGATTTTCAGCAAAAGATTTTGCTGACATTAGCAATTTTTTTGCTAGCACCCTCCTGACTAAAATTTTGCTGACTCAGCAAAAATTTTTGCTGACTTTACAAACTTTTTTTTTTGAGTGTATGGTTCATTTAAGATTTGAAAAAAAGAATGAAATTTTAAAGTATGTAAAATAAATTAAAAAAATACTATTTATTTGTTAGTTTTATTAAAACCTGCTAACTTACTTTAAAACAAGTACATGCATTAAATTCCGTTTTTATAAACGGTTGTAAATTTAGTAAATCGAGCACTGGCAAAGCACTTTTGGCCAGCGTGGGGAAAGCGTTATAAACAATGACTGTGCCACTGTTTTTATTATGCTAACGGTTGTAAATTTTGTAAATAAGTACTGGCAATTCATTTTTTGCCAATGTTGTGAAAGCATTCTAAGCCAGTGCTTTTTTATTTTTAGGGTTGTAAATTTTGTCAAGTACTGGCAAATCACTTTGTAGGAACGTTGGCAGAGCGTTCTAAGCCAGGGCTGTGCCAGTGCTTTTATTATTTTTACTGTTGTAAATTTTGTTAATTAAGTACTGACCAAGCACTTTTTACTAACGTTGACAAAGCGTTGTTAAGCATTGCTTTGCCAGCACTTTATTTGTTGGACCATTGGTAATCAGTGCTCCGCCAGTGCTTGATTTTTCACACCATTGGCAATTTCTGGCTGGGTATGCACATTTTCTATTTATTAGGATTATTATGATTGCGTTTTAAGTGTATTTTTTTTTTATAATTTGTTGTGAAAATTTTGTTTTATATTTTCAATTTTTAAGTGCATGAACTTCCTCGCCCTGGTGATTACAAGTGTATCAAATGAATTCAAATGTTTACAAGTTTTATTTTTCAAATTGGACGCAAACATTAAAATTTTGTTAATGATACATTGTTTTATTATTGTACTTTTTAAAGTGGAGTTTATCAGCAAAACTTCATTAATTTTCCTCTAAAGGATACATCATTTAATGATGGGCTTTACCCTGTGGTGTGGCCAAGCAGTTAGCACGCATTTTGTTTGTTTGTTAAACTTACCAACTACTGGTAGACTTCTTGGCAAATTTGAAAATTGTTTAAAAATATTTAATGATTTTTAGTTCTTTTTCGAAATTTATTGTGGGAAGGTGTTACGTTAATTCAATATTACAAAAAAAAAACAACTCTTACAAATTCGAGTTGAAATCATTAATTTTGAAAATTCTTGTTGCGTTTTGTTATTAATGATGTTCGACAAAATGTAGAATATTAAAGTATTTAGTAGGACTATTTGTTCTTTCTGGTGTGGTCTTTGGATGTTTTGTTGTTGTTGATAAAATTCCTTAAATAACAATCATAATCACAATGTTGCTTTATTGTTTTGATGTTGCATATCTCAAAAGGATGTTTTCAGTTAATTTATTTTATTTTTATTTTTATTGTTATGGCCTGGGATATGGTGTGGTGGTGGTAGTGTTAAGATTCTTTTTAATGGATTTTTTATTTTTTATTTCGCATTATTATTGGTCTGAATGTTGTGAATGATGTCGTGGCAATGTTTTGACAGTTTCAGTTGTCTTAAACTGTTAGGGCATGTTTTAATAGGGTCTGGGTTCTCAAGTGATTAATGATTCGTAGTTTTAATTTTGAAATGCGTTAAATTAAACAATTCCTAATAATGTAATTAAATTTATATTTTTAATAAGAAGTTTGCACTGAAATGAATGTTTATTTTTAGAATACTAAAAGCAATTAATGGTACAACTAATATAGTAATATCGTCCGATGAAATGCAAAACTACGCAACTTACAATTTTGTCAAACTCGATTTTATAAATGATTATGATATATTTGGTTAATTTAGATATTAACATAACATTTTGGACTTATACAATTAATATATATATATATATAATTTTTGATTAAATGAAAGAGAATGGATCTTATATTGATAAATGTTTTATTTAATGTCGGCAATTATGTATGGAATGCAATATCAGATAAATGTATGCCTCTGTTATCCTCACAAATGCGAGCCCTTTTAAGCACATTTTTCATTACATTCTCACACATTTCACGCGGTATTTCATTATTTTCATCACGAATGTTTTGTTTGAGTTGCTCAAGCGTTTCTGGTTTGTTTGCATTAACCTTGCTTTTCAGATATCCCCACAAAAAGAAGTCCGGAGCAGTCAAATCAGGTGACCGTGGAGGCCAATCAACATCACCATTTCTTGAAATAACTTGTTGTGGAAAGAGGTCTCGCAGTAATTCCATGGTAATCCTGGCTGTATGCGATGTGGCACCGTCTTGTTAATACCACTGCATCTTAAATGGAAACAAATGCAAATCCTTGTGTAAAAATTTTGGCAAAAGTTGTTCTTTGAAGACCAGGCTCCTGAGCACGGCGTCGAATTGAGCCTGATGGATTGTTTTAAACACTTTCTTGAGCAGCAGTAATGTTTTCAGCCGATCTTGCAGTACGTTGTGGTCCATGCTTGGGCCTATCACCTACAGACCCTCTTTCTTCGAAATCATTAATTACACGATAAATAGTGCGTTTTGTTGGCACGTTGTTCCTCCCAAAATTTCACGTAACTTTGTCATCGTCACAGTAATCGATGATTGATTTTGATAAAATATTTTAATGATTAAAACACGTTGGTTTATCGAATATTTTTCTATAATAAATTTGCCACGTGTCTACTTCACGACTGCCAAATATGAACTGTCAAAACTAATGTTTACCAAAATGGCGGCAAAACAAGGTAGTATACCTTCCCGGCGGACACACTGTACAATAAAAGAAATAATTTTATGAACGAAATTCGGAAATAAAATGTATATAAGTACAACACTAACTTTGTTTTGGTTGCCCTATTAAAACTTAAAGGCGTCTGACTTTTATACCACGTCAGAGTGGTAAAATACGGTCATACCTCTAGAAAATCTTTGTTTATTAATTTATAAAGGTGAAATTTTGTAAGGATACAGTTTAAAGAAAGAGCCAACGTTTAGCTGTAAAGTTAATGTTCGGCCATCGAATTTTTGCGATTTGGCCGAACAGTGAATTCATTGCTTAACTACAAACTTTTCTTTAAATTCGACTCTCATTAGACCAATAAAGATTTGTGAATTTCCCTAACTGGTACATATTGCATCTGGCCAAACTATTCGGTCGAATACTAATATTTTTACTTCTCAAAAATCTTCATGCGAATAAATTTGTTTAAATTATTGATTTATACAATTTTTAATTATTTATTTTAATAATGCGAATAGAATTAATAAAAAAAAATAATGTTAGTATTGCTATTTAAAGGGTAACGATATTTTAGATTATTTCGGTAACTGTATTTTAAGGATATCTTCATTTCAGTTATATCGGTAACGGTATTTAACGGATTATCAATTATTTTGTTAACGGTATTTTAGGCATAACGATTGTCAGTTGAAAGGGGGTTTGAATCGAAAACGGTATTTTAACGGCATGTCGTGCTATCCCTGTTTGCAAAACATGAAATCACAATAATGCATTCAGTTCTATGAACGGCAAAAAGGCAACTCAAAGAGAAAAACAACAATAATTTTCATAAATTTTCGTCAAATGTTACAATTTGATCAATATTTATGAAACATTTCATAAACAACAAGTATTACAATTACTAGGGCTCGGAAATCAATGCATTTATATTTGTGTTTTATGTAAATAAAATAAATCATGAAATATGTACTTAAAATTTAAAAATATGTATTTATTATTGATTTTTTGAACTTTTTCAATATTATTTCCATAATTTTAGTAATTTTTGTTTTAAAAAGTGATTAAAAAATTTAAAATTGCGAATAAACGTTGTCAGAAAGTGATTGCATTTTTCTGTTCTTTAAAAAAAAAATATGTGTATAAATTTTAAAAATATTTCATTTATAAAATTTGTAAATTGTGTAAACATCAAAAAAATTTTAAAAAACATGCATTTTAATGCAAAATACGCTTTTATAGCAAAATATGCAACAAAAAATGTCAAAATATGCATTAAGATATGTATTTATAGCAAAATATGCATTTATAGCAAAATATGCATTTATAGCAAAATATGCTTTAACGAATAGATGACATTTTGTTGCAAATTTGTTGATTTTGCAAAGATATTTGGTTAAAATTTCTATCCAGCTAACTACAACAAACATGCATTTACATGAAGTTGCGAGCCCTAATGATGACCATATTGAAAGTGGTATGAGTCTATTTTCATAAAAATGGATATATATTGTGGTTCCATAATTTTCAATGGCTCAACATATTTTTGTCAAAACTTTAAAAATTGCTGAAATTTTAACGTTATTCTTGTATTATAAGTTATTTTATATACCACGGATATCCCCCACATAAAAGTATTGCCTCGGTCTTCTAAGAATTGATCTACAGATTCTAAATATGATCTTCGAGTTTTCCAGCACATACCATATTTGCGAAATTCTCAAATTCGTTGCTTTTTCAAAATGCGTTTTTTAAGCAAATTCTATAATTAAAAGATTATGTTCAGTGTATGTAAACTAATCATGTGAAAAAACTCGCTAATTTTCCAAGTTCTTAGAAAATTCTCAATAAAACTAAGAAAACTGCTACGCTTATGTACAGCAATTTTTAAAAACTTTTTATTTTGAAAGTCATATTAGTCCATTCATTAACGACAGACATGGATTTTCGCAATAAATATATAATTTTTTATGCATGCGTAAATTTAAAGTCCCTTGATGAGATGCGTATAAAAATATTGCAAAGAATTAGCATTTTACAGTTTCCATAACTTTAAAATGCAAATCCCTTTATATCTCATTGTAAAAACAACGGACTCATACCACTTTCAAAATAAATAGTTCATATCAAATATAATGAAATCGCTACTAATACAAAATATCCTTCATATATAGTAAAGCATTTCATAAATATGATGAAATTGATTTTATTTTTATGAAATTTTTCATAAATACTATAAAACGTTATATTGGGCGAAAATCTATAAAATATTTCATAAATATGATGAAGCTTTTGCTTTGAACGCACTAATGACAATTAATAGTATCAAACAATAGAAAGCTTCAGTATCCAAGAAGGCCCCAACAACTTTCTGGAACTCATTAAAATTTGGTAATTTTACATTTCTTATTTCTTAAAAAGAAAATGTTTAAGGATTCTACGATAAAAACAAGAACAATGTTACTAACATTGCAGCCTGACGATCTATTATCTCGCACAGTGAGGGATTATACAGTGTTTTATAAGGGCACCTCCCTGTAGCCAGTGTGGCTTACCGTAAAGAAGTTGGATGCAGTTTTTGATAACACTATGCGACAAGAAATTTTTAACCTCATGGATCCAACACTTGATATCATATAATACCATATAATTTGAATCATTAGGCTTGGATCTATCTTTATAAATTAGTGTCCAAAATTTCATAAACTCAATCATTCCTCGTCGGAAGAGAATTTAAACCAAATGTGCGAACACCGAAAATGGCTTTTCCCTGTGTAGAAAAGTATTACCATATAAGTGTTTATATAAGTACATATTTGGCAATGGCAAGTACTTGCAATTGTCATTACAAATCTCATTATGTGGATGTCGAGCAAAAACAAAATAAACTTACTAAACACCATAAGAAAACCCAAAAAATATGTGGTTACCTAAATGCTTACTAGTATGGACAAAAATAATGAGTCTACAAATAAACTGACAAAAAACTAAATATTTTTAAAAACAAATATTGTATGTGAATAAAGCGCATCATAAAACGTGATAATTACTTGTGAAAAAGAGATAGGATTCAGAAGAAAAAGCATTCTAGTTGAGAAATGAATTGTGCATTGGTATTAGCTAATTCTGTCTCTTCTGATCAAAACAATACTTGTGTGTACGTAGTGTGACCAAACTCCAATTTAGTCGCAGTCAACGCTGTGTCGACCGTGGCTCAACTGTTTAAGAGGTGAGATTACGATGCATAGCTTTGATGCTAAGACTGTGAGTTCAAATCACAGTACGACACCAAAAAATAAAAAGTTTTTCATATAGAGCAAAATTAACAATATAAAATACTTTGTTCAATTGACACATAAATTAACCACTGACGAGTCCCAGGAGGGGGACGAAACTGCGGCAGTCTGGTGTATCCCTTGTGTCCGTAAAAAAAAATTTTCAACAAAAATGTTTTCTTCTTCTTCTTCCTGTAAAGAGACTAACTAAAGAAATATTCTACAGTAATTAATATAAAAAAATTAATTACGATTGTCATTGTCTGACGGTTGCAAAACACTTTCTAACATAAAATTTGAATAAACTTGCTTAACGGCGACTCAATCTCTAACCTACACTTGGTATCCAACTATTGTATGTGAATAAAGCGCATCATAAAACGTGATAATTACTTGTGAAAAAGAGATAGGATTAAGAAGAAAAAGCATTCTAGTTGAGAAATGAATTGTGCATTGGTATTAGCTAATTCTGTCTCTTCTGATCAAAACAATACTTGTGTGTACGTAGTGTGACCAAACTCCAATTTAGTCGCAGTCAACGCTGTGTCGACCGTGGCTCAACTGGTTAAGAGGTGAGATTACGATGCATAGCTTTGATGCTAAGACTGTGAGTTCAAATCACAGTACGACACCAAAAAATAAAAAGTTTTTCATATAGAGCAAAATTAACAATATAAAATACTTTGTTCAATTGACACATAAATTAACCACTGACGAGTCCCAGGAGGGGGACGAAACTGCGGCAGTCTGGTGTATCCCTTGTGTCCGTAAAATTTTTCAATAAAAATGTTTTCTTCTTCTTCTTCCTGTAAAGAGACTAACTAAAGAAATATTCTACAGTAATTAATATAAAAAAATTAATTACGATTGTCATTGTCTGACGGTTGCAAAACACTTTCTAACATAAAATTTGAATAAACTTGCTTAACGGCGACTCAATCTCTAACCTACACTTGGTATCCAACTATTGTATGTGAATAAAGCGCATCATAAAACGTGATAATTACTTGTGAAAAAGAGATAGGATTAAGAAGAAAAAGCATTCTAGTTGAGAAATGAATTGTGCATTGGTATTAGCTAATTCTGTCTCTTCTGATCAAAACAATACTTGTGTGTACGTAGTGTGACCAAACTCCAATTTAGTCGCAGTCAACGCTGTGTCGACCGTGGCTCAACTGGTTAAGAGGTGAGATTACGATGCATAGCTTTGATGCTAAGACTGTGAGTTCAAATCACAGTACGACACCAAAAAATAAAAAGTTTTTCATATAGAGCAAAATTAACAATATAAAATACTTTGTTCAATTTACACATAAATTAACCACTGACGAGTCCCAGGAGGGGGACGAAACTGCGGCAGTCTGGTGTATCCCTTGTGTCCGTAAAATTTTTCAATAAAAATGTTTTCTTCTTCTTCTTCCTGTAAAGAGACTAACTAAAGAAATATTCTACAGTAACTAATATAAAAAAAATTAATTACGATTGTCATTGACTGACGGTTGCAAAACACTTTCTAACATAAAATATTTTTTGATTGAACATTTTTTAAATATAATGTGCCCAACGGGATTCAAACCTGGGACACAGGTTGTCAGTCAAGTGCTCTACGATCTGAGCTATCTCGAAATGTTATAATTGATAGATAGAAACATAAATGACTTGCTTGCACAAAATGTCATTACTTGCCAGCTTACAAAAAATCAAAAATAGTTGGTATATATGTACTTAATTGAGTTAAACAAATAATGAGCCTAAATTTGACTTTTAAAAAACTTCGAGACATTATATTTAAAATAATGATAAAAAATAAGTACTGATGGGTAATGCATTATTTTTTGTATTAAAATAATGGGAAAAGTCCATTTTATTTTAAATACAAAATATTGATTTCTTAATAATGGCCTGTTGTAGTGAATATGTTTAAGTTAAAAATCGTGACTTACTCATAGTAATTTAAATAAGCACTTCGAAGCAGTTAAATTTTATATATGGTACATTTCTTTTGAACGGGAGACCCCCTGCTGACCAAAACTGAGATTGACGTACAAGGCTGTATATTGACTTAACATTTTTGTGCATATCTCTACTTTTGAAAGTCGAGTGGCGCAATATGGTGGTGCGAGTTGGGATACTACTTTCAGAGACGCTTAAAGATAAGCGCAGGAGTGTCGGAATCGGCTTCAATATTTTCATGAGGGGGGGCTTTGGGGTCGCTGAGCTCGAATCAGGCAGCATATTTTTTATATACAAAATGGCAGCTCCAAAGTTTCGATTGATCGAAAAAAAGCTTCGAAATTTTCTTTGTAATTGTTTATGGAATCGCTGATTAGGAAACTGGCAGTAGATTTTCAAAATTAAAAATGGTGTAAGATTTTTTTTTAATTTCAATCGGTTTTATTATATATTATTAAAGTTACAGTTTTTTGGGTAGCTAAATACGAAGCTGAAATTGGATTTTCTAAATTCAAAATAATGGATTCAGTATGGCGAATAATTTTTTTTTCAGTCATCAGGTTTGCATCAAATATTTTTTCGGAAAGCTTTAGCGGTCGCTGTGTGCGAATCTGAAATGAGATTTTAAAAATTCAATATAGTGGAAATTTTTTTTGACAGGTAATCGTTTCAAATATTTTCATTGAAAGTTTGGGGGCCGCTGAGTACGAATCTGAAAGCAGATATTAAAAATGGTGGATCTAATATCGGGTATAATCGTTTTTAGAAAATCGTCGAATTATATAAAATATGTTTTCCAAAAGCTATTGAGATTGCTGAATACAAATCTTAAAGCAGAACTAAAAAAATCAAAAAGGCGAATCATTTTTCTAAAAATGGCTCGGTGTGTGTAAGTTTTTGAAATCTGACTTCAGATTTGTATTCACTGACCTCTACAATTTTCACAAAAAAATATTTATATTATTCGCAAATTTCCAAAAAAAAAATTTGTCGATGAATATTTCAAATCTGGTTTCAGATTCGCGCTCAGCGAACCCTAAAATTTTCGAAGAAAATATTTTATACAAAACTTGGTGCTTAAAAAAAAAAAAAAATCCTCCGTTTTGTATTTTTAAAATCTGATTTCAGATTCGCAATCAGCGACCACCGAAACTTTCCGAAAATAATTTTGATACAAATCCGATGATGTAAAACAATATCATACGTCATACTAATGCTGCATTTTGAATTTTGTTGTACATTTAATAATGTACAACAAAACCTATCACATTTTAAAAAAATTACCCACCACTTTGAAAATCTAATATCAGATTCGTAATCAGTAACCTCAAGCAAATTCCGAATTATTTTTAGATTATCCGCCGGTTTGAATTTTAAAAATCTAATGCCAGATTCGAACTCAGCGTCCCCATAAGCCCCCGTGGGCCAATTTTTAAGCTGATTTCGTTACTCCTTAACATATTTTTAAGCGTCTCTGAAAGTAGTATCTCAACGCGAGGCTCCATGTTTGCTAAACTATCCTTACCTCCATATTGCGCCACTCGATTATTGAAAGTAGAGATCTCACTAAAATTTTAAGCCAATATATAGCTCTGTACGTCAAGCTCAATTCCCGTTCTCAAAGAAAGCCCCATATATAAAAGCTTATCTTCTCAGAGAAGATAAAACAACATTTGAAATAAGACGAATATTTTTTAAATCGTACTACGCGCTCAATAATTACGACAGTTATTTTTATACATTTTTTAAACGAATTTTAAACAATGAATTTTAAAAAATACTGTTTGTCAAATTGGGTAAACAAGTTAATAGTGTCGATTATTTTGCTTGAAAATGCATTTATTATAATAACAAAATGAATTGATATATTATTCAAAGTATTGTCCATCGTTAGCCACTACTTTTTCCCATCTTTCTGATTGCATATAGATTCCGCGCCAAAAGAACTGCTCCGGTTTTGAGGTAAAGAATGCATCATGCCAATTTCTGATACCCTGTTCTGAAGTGAAGCTTATTCCAGTAAGGGCGTTCTGAATCGTTCGAAACAAATGGTAGTCAGAAGGGGCAAGGTCTGGGCTATAAGGCAGGTGAGCCAAAACTTCCCATGCACTATTTTCCAAATAGTTTTTGATCGGTCTTGCAACATGTGGCCGACCGTTGTCATGATGGATGATTATGACCTGGTGTCTGGTCGAATATTCTGGTCGTTTTTCGTTGAATGCACTCTTCAATCAATTGTGTTCGGTACAGGTCCCCTGTGATCGTCTGACCCGATTTCAACAGCTCATAGTACAAAACACCCTTCTGATCCCACCAAATACAGAGCATTACCTTGGCGCCATGGATATTCGGATTCCGCATTGATTTGGATATGCTCTACATTTTGCGCTTGGGGTTATCGTAATGTATCTATTTTTCATCACCAATAACAATACGATGCAAAAATTATTTATTTTTGTATCGTTCATGCAGCATCTTCGACATGCGAAATAGCCTTTCAACGTCTCTCCGCTTCAATTCATATAGGACCCAATTTCCTTGCTTTTGAATGAATCCGTATAATGAAACGTAGGGAAATGGCTTCTTGTGTGTTTCCCAATGATAATGCAAGTTCTTCTTGCGTTTGACAACAATCTTCGTGGAGTAATGCTTCCAATTCCTCATCTTCAAACTTTGTCTTCTGTGTCGAAATCACCACTTTTGAATAGCGCAAACCATTGTTCACAAGTTTTTTTAGTTGGTGCATGTTAACCGTAAGCTTCTACCAACAATCGACAACTTTCAGCCGCCGTTTTCTTCAAATGAAATAAGGTTATCAGACTTCCCCGCAAAACGTCTTTTTGAAAAAAATTTGTGTTTACACTTTGGCGTCTATCGAATACTGAATTATAATGACAGATGTTTACCCTCCAAAATATCATATTTGTGATTATTGACACAAACCTATAGTTATGCCATATGTTGTCCAAATCGACATTATTAACTTGTTTGCCCAGTACTAATTAGAAGAATTCATATACCAACCCAGGCAGCTACTGCCATTGGTACAAAAAATCAAGCACTGGCAGCCCACTGGCTAGCCGAGAAATATTAAATTAATTACTAGCAGAAGACTTGTGTAAGACGCTTTACCAGCTTTACCAGTTTTCAAAAAGCTTTCGCCAGTAATTCGATTCACAATAATTTCATTGGTCTACAAAAAAACACATTGGCAAAGAATTGTCTGAGACCACTATGCCAAAGTTGGAAAAATTGTTTTTCCAGTGCTATCCAGTCAGAAATTGCCAATTGCAATTTCTAAAAGTAAAAACTATTTTCTAAAAATTAAGATGCTTTTTTTTAAAAACAAGTTTCATCCCGGTTACAGGCATATATTTTTTTGTGATTTTTTTATACTTTTTAATATTTTTTTATGTAAAATTGATCAAACTGTTATGGCTAATGCATTACTTTTTGTTTTGAAATAATAGAAAAAGTAACTAGTTATTAGTAATTCATTATTATATTTTTTAAAGTAGTGCAGAGAGTGAGTTAATGTCATTACTTATATTCTAAAAAATAATGACACCTCATCACCGTTTCTAAACTTGGAATATTTAATAATTAAAATTTAATTAAATTTCAAACATTTTTCAACACTATAGCAAAACATGTCCATATTCCCCCACCCAGAAAAGTTTAAAGCACCGAAAACTTTCTTCACGCATTAACATCATTTAAACATACTTATACACTCATAGAAAAAAGTTAGTAGAATAATTAGCAAAGCCATTATTAATCCAACTTTGCAAGTTTTAAACAAATTTTAATTGAAATTGAGATTTTAGTTAAAACTGTTGCAATTTTGACTTGCTGAAGTAAACAATTTTTAACTAATTTTGTTTGCTGAATTGGCAAAAGTCAAACAATATTATTCTGATATTCAAAACCAGCAGAGGTCGTTGTAATGCGATGTTAACGTTTCAGTAATTGCTTAGATTTTCTATTGTCTTAGTATAAAATAGACAAGTGAAGACGTCATATTAGAAAAATATTTTGAAACAGTTCTACAAATGGTTTTATTATAAACTAATAACAGTTAAATATAACTATAAAAAATATTCAAGAGATTTTTTTCTGAATTAAACGACTATAGTCAAAAAAATAAGTTAGTAGAAAAGTTAGTAAAACATGTTGTAAATCAAGTATATTATTTCACAGCACACTTTTTGCTGAAATTGTATTTATACTTATTCAGCACTTAAATGTTTTGAACTAGTGTTTTACTAATATTTATTAATGTTTTACTAATTTATTTTACTAAAGCAATTAAGCTAATAAGCACATTAATAGTGTGGAAGACCACCAGATTGATAGATGTACGCAGAATGAAGTAGATGTTGCGACATGACAAGATGTCGTAGAGCCGATGAAAATAATACTAAAAAATACAACCCTTGTAAGACATATAAAATTATCAACCATGGAAGATTTTTACAGAGTTCGAATTTAAACACTATCAAACGTTTTTCTATCGTTCTGTTTTGCTTTTTGCTGAAACTCAACACAATCATTTTGTTGTGCACAGTAAACATAAACAGAACATTTCTTTATTTTCATTTTGATTTGTAAACAGAACACAAACACTTTCACCAACTAGTTTTCGATGAGAGACCGAACTAAACGATTTTGTTCTGTTTGGCCAATATTTCAAACAGTTTGATTTTGTTGTGTTTATGGAATGGAACAAAACTATTCGTAACCCGTTCTTAGTGTTTATGTCATATTTCAAGTGAAAAAAATTTCCTTTAATTTTATGAATAATTGCATTAGTTTAATAAAAAGTTTCAACGGAGGAGTTCTAGTGAAATTTTTATAAAACTAATGCAAAAAAACATTGATAACATGCAGAAAAAACATTTCTTTATTCTGCCAACCACAACGTTAAAAACGCGTTTTAATGTTTAAGTTGAATGAACACTAAAAAATAACCACTACGAAATAATAAGGTTTGACGAAAGAAACATTTTCGTTTTGTTCCGTTTGTTATATTACAAAAAACGATTTCAACAATTGTGTTGTGTTTATACCCTGCAGGGAATGTGAGTAGTAAAACTGTAGTGTTGTACTAGTGACATTGTCACCAGTACTACTGACCAGCTATGCCCCAGCCAATGTAATCTACTATTGACATCTAACACAGGCTTGTCATTGAAAATCCACCAGTAGACCTTATCACTACTGACGTGGTAGTTCTTTTAGGACCACATGGAGACATTTGAACCACAGATTCACTAGTGCATTTTAGTAACTCTGGTCTACATATTTGGCGCTTCTCAGGCGATCCTGGTGCTAGATTTTTACAGAGGTTAAGGCGATACACTTAAACACATATATTTTTTGTCTGAAGGAAATTTTTTATTAAGAAAATAAATTACATAGTTTTTTAATAGAACCTTATACAACTAAAAATTATTTAAATCAGTCTGTTTTTAATATTATTTAAACTTATAAACTTATTTTCACTGCGAGCACGTGTATAATCAACAAAAGAATATGACGCAATAATATGCAAGAAGAGAAAAACTGTTGCTCAGTTAAAAAAATATGTACCTATTGAAAGAGCAAAATAATAAAAAACACAAACTGTCGACGACTTCGTTGACAGTGTCACCAGAAATATACTAGATCTGTTGTCTGTAGCTAGTTTCTACTCGTGCGTAGAAGGAAAGTTGTCGACTTTTTCACTAGTGCAGTTGTCGCTAGAGAAAAGAGTGTTGACAAAGGGACACTTGACCCCAGGCTGGCTGCAGGGGTATATACGAACGAAACAATAGAGATCGTTGTATTGGTTTTTTTGATAGCAACGTTATGTTAGTGGTACATAAATTTTCGAACTCTGAATTTTTCTATCTGTTTTTCATACAAAATAACTCTAACAATAAAAATCTTTATGTGGATTAAAAAGCTTTAATTTTGTGTTATTACCCGGCTTGTCAAAGGAATTGTCTAGTAATGAAATTAAAAATAAAATAAAATATTAAAATTTAGTAAACATTAAATGTGTATTTGTAACCTATATCTTTTAAGCTATTATAGTATTCTCAAATTGTAAACAAATATACGTCAATGTAGACAGACTATTGCCAAAGACAAGGACACATATCTTAATTAATTTTCATGTTTCCGTTTTCTTATTGCCAAAAAAGGTTTGAATATTTAGACAACCATTGATGTAAGTAGTTGAAAGATAATATTGTTTAAGTTATATATAATTATTTCTGTATATTTTCAGATATTTAATTAATTCATGTCGTCAATGTGGGAGTATGAACGTTTTTGAAAATATCTAACGTATTGTAAATTATTTCTAAAAGAATAACAAGATAAATGTTTCAGATTTTCAGCAAATAAATTAACTAAAACATAATTTTTTACAAATTTTTTGACTTTTTTCAGTCTACTAATATTCAGTTAAAATTATATTAACTTTTAAGTTTTAGTCAACTAAGTGATAGCAAAAAATTTTGCGGAATCTACTCATTTTATTGCTACAAATCAGCAAAAAATAGCAATTTTTTTGACAGCGCCCTTATGACTAACATTTTGCTGACTCAGCAAAATTGATGCTGACTTGACTAACATTTTTGTGAGTGTACAATAAGTAGGTTTTGTGTTTATAAAATAATTTATAATGTTAAAAAAAATTAATAAACTAATTTAACAAATATTTTTTATTTACAAATTTAAATTTTGAGCAAAAAGTTTTTACTAATTTTACATCTTTTTCCTGCAACGGAATTTCTAGTGTTTCTGCTATTGTCTGCTATATTTTTACAGACTTATTTGTATGGCTGTAGTAACACTCCTCCTGTAGCTGAAAATCGTGTAATAGTCAATGTTTTGTTGTAGTTGTTTTTTGTGTTTGATGATTAATGCTTTTATCACCGCTCAGAGTTCATTCAGTCATTGCCAGAAGCTTAATCTGAATGCCATCGTCAACTGATGGCATCACATTAGTTTTGAGCCAACCATTACTACTACTATTTATTCGTAGTATTTGTCGTACCAAGTATGAAAAGACGAAAGTGGGTGTAATATTTGCTTGCCAACAAAATCACAACAACAAGAACAACAACAATAAAGAACACACTGTAATAATATGAACCATCCAACTTACATAAAGACTCATTTTCAAACACCGGAAGTTTCATTATTATTCCAAAGGAAATGTAACTATACCGTGTGTATGAGGTTTTGATTGTATAAGTGTAGGTGGTTGTTGGGCAAATACGAATAAAAAGTATGTATGTGTGTGTTATTCGTATTTTGTTTAAGCGTTTTGTGGTGAAATCGATGGGTATCTTGAATGATAATTTGCGGTATGTGTTGCCAAAGAAATGTAATGTACCAACTAAATGCGTAAACTTTAACTTTTGAAAACCATAAAAATAATTAACACTTTATTATTATACTGGGAATTTTCAACACAAAATGACTAACGTCTTATATTAGATTCTTTTCAGTTTGGGAAAAAGTTTATCAAAGACAAATTAAGTAAAATTTGCAATACTAAAGAATTGAAAAACCCGCGTAAAAATTATCTGATCTGGCCAGACCCAGTTAGATTTGTTTTACCAGAGTTAAACAAGTATTATAGCATATATGATCAAATCTAATTAGATCTCAAAAATGGGGACAAATCTGAGATCTAGTTATGGGCAGATTTGGAGAGTTTCACTAGATTATAAAATTTCCCAGTGCATTCAAAAAATTAATGATTGCTCAAACACAATTGCATTGGGAGACGCAATCCAACACTAAAATATAACAAATATTACAGTATTCTCAGGAACACTGAAGTCTGATGCAATTGAAAACCCGGTTAAAAATATTTTTTTTAATCAGATATAATAAGAAGCTGTAATCACTTCTCTATAATTGGATCATATAAAATAGAATAATATAAAATTAGATATAAAAATCTGTCATTGGATTTTCATCTAATTCATCTCATTTTGGTCTCATTTAATTTTATCTAATTAATCCAATTTCATAGAAATTGATATAATTTATATGGTCACATATATTTATATGCTGATCCATATAGGCCACATAGCAATATAAAATAATATATGCTACCATATAAAACTGTATGGTACATACACAATGATATCAAATTGTATACGTGGATATACTAAAATATAAATTAATTTTTTACCGGTATTTACAATGTAGTTATGATTTTCCTTCATAATATTAATGAATCGATTTCATTAAAGTGGTTTCATTTATTTAATGAATAATTTCATTAACTGAATGAAAGCTCATTAATAATGTTAATTTTTTCATTAAATTTTTTATAATTTTTCATAATTTCATAAAAAAAAATTTCATTTAAACAATTAAACTTTTTTGAACTTTATCGAATAATAATTTTAACTTGTAATATGGAAAAAAAACTTAGTTAAGTCTAATTTTTTGATTTTTTTTTGTTTTCTGTAAAGTACATTACAAAAAAATGTTTGCTAAAGTTAAACGCCCAATATTACAAATGACATACATTTTTTATTAAACAGAATTGACCAAAACTTTGAAATAATTTAATTTGAGGCGCTGTCATATCATTTCGTGTATAAATTTGATTTGTAATCTTGTGTTTGTCCTTGATTGTCTATACATTTTTTTTTAAATTTTTTAATTTTTAATTTTTATTTTTAATTTATAAACTGTGCGTAGTATTAATGAATTCCTTCATTAGTCCAATGCATTTTTTCATAAAAAAGTCCCCAAAGAAACGTTTCATTGAGTCAATGAAAGGTGTTTCATTAAATCAATTTTAATGAATGTTTTCATTGACCCAATGAAAATTTCATAAAGTATATGAAATTGTTTTCATTAATCCTATCCTAATCGTTATGAAAGTTTCATGTGTTTAAATGAATAAAATTCATAGTTTGTATGAAGTATTTTCGTTGATATTTATTAATTTGCACTTTTTATGATTATTTTAGCACAGCATTAATTTGGTGGTTATTGAGAAATTACCATTCGTTGATATTAGTTATAAGGTCTGGTCTTTATTGGATCTATAAAATATTTTTATAAAAAAAGTTCGAAAGTAATCATCACAGGCTGTTCTGCTAAAGCGATGGCAGATTTTTATTAAACTCAGCCTCATTCAGCAAATTTTCCTTACTTGGAATAGGATGACATGTAAAACAGAAATCTAACAAGAAAGGTTTTCCCGGGGCCACCCACAAATGTAGCACAGTGGGGAAAATTCTATTGTTCCTTAACAAATTTGCTAAAGCTCATAATTTTTGACGAATTCGAAAAATATAAAATTTGAAAAGTAGCTGATTAGATTTCAGATCGAAAATTAAAACATTTAAATTTGCACAAGCAGGTGCTTGTGCAAATTTAAATGTAACTGACACTAATAGAAAACATATGATTTTCTATTGTTGATTTACTTGAATAAACGTCACTACATTGCTAGGTCTGTCAAAAAAACAGAGTAGTATTTGGAAGATGACAAAGCCAATTGTGACAATTTTTTGTTGTTGTTTTTGTTTTTTTTTTGATATTTTAAGTTTTGAATCTCGCTCCTAGACGAGGACAAGAATTCTCATTGAGTTTGTGATTTAACATAACAAATATCTCTAGAAATTATAATAACAAAGTCCCCTGAAGATTTCCTTAGGCAGGAATGAAATCCGGATAGGGACAACGCCTACATCAGATTGCTTTTCACAATTTGTTAAATAAGTTTTGGGACTTTAGCACATTTAATTACTATAAATGCAATTAATGTTTATCCCGATGAAAATAAATTTAAATAACAAATATGCAGGTGCTTGTGCAAATTTAAATGTAACTGACACTAATAGAAAACATATGATTTTCTATTGTTGATTTACTTGAATAAACGTCACTACATTGCTAGGTCTGTCAAAAAAACAGAGTAGTATTTGGAAGATGACAAAGCCAATTGTGACAATTTTTTGTTGTTGTTTTTGTTTTTTTTTTTTTTGATATTTTAAGTTTTGAATCTCGCTCCTAGACGAGGACAAGAAATTCTCATAGAGTTTGTGATTTAACATAACAAATATCTCTAGAAATTATAATAACAAAGTCCCCTGAAGATTTCCTTAGGCAGGAATGAAATCTGGATAGGGACACGCCTACATCAGATTGCTTTTCACAATTTGTTAAATAAGTTTTGGGACTTTAGCACATTTAATTACTATAATGCAATTAATGTTTATCCCGATGAAAATAAATTTAAATAACAAATATGCAGGTGCTTGTGCAAATTTAAATGTAACTGACACTAATAGAAAACATATGATTTTCTATTGTTGATTTACTTGAATAAACGTCACTATATTGCTAGGTCTGTCAAAAAAACAGAGTAGTATTTGGAAGATGACAAAGCCAATTGTGACAATTTTTTGTTGTTGTTTTTGTTTTTTTTTGATATTTTAAGTTTTGAATCTCGCTCCTAGACGAGGACAAGAAATTCTCATTGAGTTTTTGATTTAACATAACAAATATCTCTAGAAATTATAATAACAAAGTCCCCTGAAGATTTCCTTAGGCAGGAATGAAATCCGGATAGGGACACGCCTACATCAGATTGCTTTTCACAATTTGTTAAATAAGTTTTGGGACTTTAGCACATTTAATTACTATAAATGCAATTAATGTTTATCCCGATGAAAATAAATTTAAATTCTTTTATATATAAAAAGGATTACTGATGAAGGTTGTGTTACCAGAAACTGCGCAGTCTAATTCAATAAAAAAAATTACAATGTAGTTATGATTTTTAGAAAAGTATGCTTAATCTTCTCTACCACGCCTATCTCAAACAATTGAAAAATATGTGCATATTAATTATAGTATTAATTGCACACTGTCTAAGAAGACGATGAATAAAATTCAAAAAAAAATCCCCAATAATATATATCAAAAATTTGCTCCCTGGCAACTCTTCCCCAACTACGTGAATAGCCAAACTACCGTATGTACAAAAAATACATCATAGTTGCGCCAACTCACAACATGTGGGAAATAGTGGAAATTAGATTACATATGATTTTCTAACAATTGTGAATTGTTGTGGTGTTTGTCTTAGCTATCTTCTGCAATTACAATTAAATGTAAAATCGACCCCGTGTAATTGAAACTGGTTTTAAGCCACTGCAAAAATCGACCTACTTTAGATCAATTGGTTAGAGCCTCTGTCTTAAGTGTAGTGCGAAGTGCATGTGGCAAAGAAAGTAGGTTCAAGCCACGGTCAGGATTGCATTTAAAAAAAATAAACATTTCATATAGATGCAATCAAACAATAAAAACCATAACAAATAATTACAGTATGGTTAAAAAGGATTACTGATGAAAGTTGTGTTACCAGAAACTGCGCAGTCTAATTCAATAAAAAATTTACAATGTAGTTATGATTTTTAGAAAAGTATGCTTAATCTTCTCTACCACGCCTATCTCAAACAATTGAAAAATATGTGCATATTAATTATAGTATTAATTGCACACTGTCTAAGAAGACGATGAATAAAATTCAAAAAAAAAATCCCCAATAAAATATATCAAAAATTTGCTCCCTGGCAACTCTTCCCCAACTACGTGAATAGCCAAACTACCGTATGTACAAAAAATACATCATAGTTGCGCCAACTCACAACATGTGGGAAATAGTGGAAATTAGATTACATATGATTTTCTTACAATTGTGAATTGTTGTGGTGTTTGTCTTAGCTATCTTCTGCAATTACAATTAAATGTAAAATCGACCCCGTGTAATTGAAACTGGTTTTAAGCCACTGCAAAAATCGACCTACTTTAGATCAATTGGTTAGAGCCTCTGTCTAAAGTGTAGTGCGAAGTGCATGTGGCAAAGAAAGTAGGTTCAAGCCACGGTCAGGATTGCATTTAAAAAAAAAATAAACATTTCATATAGATGCAATCAAACAATATAAACCATAACAAATAATTACAGTATTGTCAAAAAGGATTACTGATGAAGGTTGTGTTACCAGAAACTGCGCAGTCTAATTCAATAAAAAATTTACAATGTAGTTATGATTTTTAGAAAAGTATGCTTAATCTTCTCTACCACGCCTATCTCAGAAATATTTTAATTATTGTACTTTTTTTAAATTATGTATATTAAGAACTTTAATGATTGAAAAAATCGTTTAAATATAACTAACAGTCATTAAAATATTAAAAACTGAACTAAAAAAAACAATTTTAATTTATTTTTTACAGTTATATTAGTTTTTTGTTTTTATATACATCGAGATTATTTTTATGTTATTTTCAAATTATAACGAGCTTTCAACCTCCGTATATTTACAAAAATAAAGCAAATCAAACATATTAGCTAGGTTGATATTAGTATTTCGATCTGGCTAAAGATCTCATCAGAACCCGAAGTTTTATTTGAAGTACATGAAGGCTAACATATAGTAAAGCAATTATTACAAAGAACACATAAATTACATTTAAGATTAATCAAAAAAATTAAATAAAATTAAAAAAATTCATTGTGTTAATGAAGGAATTCATTAATACTACGCACAAATTTCTATCAGTGCACAATGTCTGCCCCAAATTTTTCAAATAAACAAAATAATAAACACAACCAAAATGAAAAAGAAAATTTTAAATTTATACATATGTCAGAAATAAATGAAAGTACATGTGAGGTACCAGATCTGGACAAAGGGATTTAAAATCTTTGAGATATGAACAGAACTGGCACCAAATATAATACGAAAGTTATCAGAAATTCCAGATCCCTGCAGATATGAACAGATGTGGCACTTGATCTGATCAGATCTGTTCATAAATTGTATCACAATTGCCATATCTTATCATATATGGTCAATATATGGCACTATACCTATTATATTCAATCATATCTAATTAGATTCAATTATATATATTTAGATCGGCTAATATATAATCTTTTTACACCGGAAGCTTTGATTTCGATATTAAATATTTATAATAAGAATTTGAATGTAATAAGTGAATGCGAATAAAAAAATGGATAACAAACACTTAATATAAGGCCCGATAACTTCAGATAGGAGAAGTGCAAAAAAAGCGTGTCGTAGTTTGAAGACTATATGAAATCCAAATTAAAATCAGAATCCGGATTTAGCAAAATTCGGAAATTTCATAAATTTTCATTAAAATTAAGCTCAGATTTGAGAAATTTGTTTAAGACTTAAACAAGTTTGAATTTCTCCTAAATCGTTTCAGAAATTTAACAAAAATATGTATTTTTACGCATAATGTAAAAAAAAAACACTAATAACTGAAAAGTTATTTAAATGTTTTAACTTCTGATTCCATATTAATTTCTAAGTATTAATTTATATCGCGTAGGTTAAGCAGGAATTCAATTTATAGTCAATCCTAATTTTTTAACGAATGTCTTCTAGAGTAAAATTACGTATTCTTCTTTTTTTAACCTTTTACCAAGTATGTTTCGGGTTTGTTTCCATTATATATAAAATTAATATATATGATCCCAGCAAAAAACACTGCTTGCTTGGAAGCAGTTTCGGCAGAGAAAGTGAACAGTTAAGCGCTTGCATTATTGATGATATAATGCATGATTTTTGTTCGAGATAGCTTGCGTGAATGCACTTGTTTCGATATCCAAAATGCGCTTATTTCACAGCTCTAAATAAATATACGAATTCACTGATTTTAGCAAGTAAATTTGGTTATAATTACCATTCTTCCATGCTTTTGCAAAGCGATAAAGTTTGGTAAGCAAAGCGTTATTGCTTTTTTTTTAACACACTACTGTCATCTATTAATCTTTAGAAGCAGTAGAAGAAGCAGAAATGAAGCAAAACGGAAGCAGTTATTGATTTTACCGCTTCAGAAATTCTGCTGGGATATTTTGTTTTTTTTCAGTTTTGAAAAAACTTTTTCTGTAGAAATAATTTTTATTCTAGCCGATAAATTAATCGATACATCGATAAAAATTTTTTTTCAAAAAGTTTTGAATTTCTAAATTGGTTAAGAACTAGCCAAATTTTAAAAAATGTCCCAGACCAACTATCACTTCACCACGAAATTCGTGTGAGACTAAAGTTTACACACAAGAACAAATTTAGCCATTTACCAACTAAAATTCTGTTACTACAACTGGAATCGGTTGGCACAACTATATATTCGTTTCCCAAGAAAATTCGGTTAACAGAACAGAATTTTAGTTGCAACGCCCAAAATATTCAGAAATCAGATTTGAATATGATTGCATTAACAGATCATATTCAAATCTGATCATTTAAGATTCACCGAATTGTTAAATACATCGTAGAGCACCGGTTACCAGGGGGCCCCGCAAAAAGTTTCGACACAATGATTGTTTAAAACAAATTTGTAAAATTAAAAAATCGCAAAAATGGAAAGTTAAACTTCATGGAATAGTTAAATACATCGCAGAGCAACCAAAGCACAGTGGCACCATTTGAGTTTTTCGTTGCAAAAATCATAACTTTTGAACCAAATGAGATAATTAAAAATTTGAAGGGCATATGATAACATATGAAATTAGTCTTTGAAAAGGGTTCTACGCCTTTTAGGTGCCTACTTATGGGTTGTCAAAGTTGAAATTGTGGAAAAATCAATTTTATGGAAAGTAAAATAAAATAATTAAAAAAAAAAATAAAATCAAATAATAAAAAAAAAAAAAATTTTTTTTAAATTTTTGATTTTGTGTGTTTCTTTTTAAAGGCTTTTAATGTTTTAAAATTATTCCACAAAAGATTTAAAAAAAAAAAAATTTTTTAATTTATTTTTAAGTTTTTTGTAAAATATTGCTCACAATCCGTAAAAGAAGGTATTGTATATCTAAAAGACTAATCATTTCTGAACTATAATTATTTTCTAACTCTTTCCGTGACTTTATATGCCGCAGTGATGAAATAAGTGGATCGATAGATGCTGCTAACATGTTGCAGAGGTCCTCATTTTGTCTCACCCTTAATGATTTGAAAGTGATCAGCAATCTATATTTTTTATAAAATTTGTTTAGGAACTCCTGTCCTTCTTCAGAAAGCTCTCCAATGGCAAAGTCTGATATCCAATTATATCTTTGCCATGCGGCAATATTTTATGAACTGTCGGGTTCAACTTTTTCTGTTTATATAATTCTGCTAAAAGTTATGCAGTTTTCGGGGCAAATTCTCCATATTTTTCAGAATCAACTTTTTCCTTGCAGTTTAAAACATTCAAGATCGTTTCCAATCTCTTATCGACTTGATTGTTTATTCCAGTAATTAGAGATGCAGCCTCATCATTTTCAATAAATCTCCTCGAATTCCGTATCCGTGCTTGTTGTAGTCTACTTTTAGTCCATCTTGTTTGAAAAACGCATCTTGTATTCGATTCTTTCTGATCTTTTCCTTATCTTTGTTTGATGTATTTTCATCAAAATATTCCCCCGCTTGTGGAAGAACTCCCTACACCTTATTCTTGCGTGCAATGGTAAGATTTCATATTCAGAATTCTCTTCGTTTGAATCGTTTAAATTGCCGAAGTTCTTTTGCGCCTTTTTGCAAATGGGGCATGACAGTGCATTTGCCATTTATAGTCTAATCTACCTAGAATGAAAAACAAAAATCATATATGATAACAATAATGAACGAAACAATAACAATAAAAATGCGTTTTCGCGGTTATATGTCATAAATTGCACAAAAATGCATGCAACACATTTTTGGAACCATGTCTTTTTTGCAAATTTTACCTCTAGCAAAAAATGATGCAAAGACGGGCAGCTGGAAATTTTTGCATTAGATAAATGATTAATCAACGAATTTATTTTGGAAATATGGCAAATACAGAAATTTATAATTTTTTTTATTTCCCATCAAAGTTGAGAAACATTGAAAAAAAACAGAAGTTTGTAATGTCAGAACAAAATTTTGCTGAGTCAGCAAAATTTTAGTCAAGAGGGTGCTTGCAAATGAAATTATTTTTGTATTAATAAATAACATTGCACTGCTATTTGTTAACAAAAAACTAATCATCTGGCCAGGGTCATAATTTATGACAAAATAGTCCAACGGCGTTAAATCGCACGAACTTGAAGGTCAATTCACGGGTCCGAAACGTGAAAATATGCGGTTACCAAACGTTACCTTCAATAAATCAATTGTGGCACGAGCTGTGTGACATGTTGCGCCGTCCTGCGCATCATAGTTGTTCAATTGATGAACGAAAAAGTCAGTAATCATGGCTCTATGGCGGTCACCATTGACTGTAACGTTCTGACCAGCATGTGTTGCCAACTTAAAGTTCCATACCTGTATAAAAAAACACCTTTTACTACTAAGTAAGAAATGGCCATATTATTTCCAAAACTTGTATGATATATCCCACTGTGCAGGTTGGGTAGTTTTCGCTCAACAAATTAGAAGAAAATGAGCTTTTAAATTAAAAAAATTAAAGTTAAGATGTGTAAAATTTTTAATAAAAGATAATTTTTCCTAAAAAATTATTAATTGAGAAACGACAGCGCTTAAAAAAAGTATCGATTGATCCCCCTTCTACCATACAACCACGACTTTTCTTACCAATTACAGAATTAATGAATGAAAATTTTAGCTTAAGCGTAAGGAGAAATACAACACCTTGTAGATGAAAACTTTTTTTATAAAATAAAACGTTTCAAGATACAACACTATCCCCTACAGTTCCTATATTTGAAAGACTAAATTGAAAAATTTTAAGTTTTATTTCATTGTTTAGTGTATTATTTTAAATCTTACATATTTCAAAGACTGAATTGAACATTTTTATTTTAATACTTTATGTTCCCAACAATATGCAAGACCATTTTCTAAATAAAAATTTTTGATACAACACAAAATTAGACACCGTTTTCTTCGTTAAATCAAGTTTTGAAAATGTTCAGAATTTTTTTGCAAAATTCAGCTTTTTTAATCCGAATGTCGTACTTTTTGCGAATCTGGATCTGGCAAACCCTAGGTGCACAGACCTCTACGTAAAGAAAATGCCGTTAAAAGTAGCCAACACGCTGAAAAATTTGGCAAAATTTTACACAAGAATGTGATGAGTGTATTAGTACAATTCATAGCAACTGTTTTTACAGCCTTATTTTAAGAAATTGATATTATTCAGACCAAAAAAGAAGTTATTTGGGACAAGTACTCTATGAAATATACAACAAAAGGGCAATGCTTTCAAGAACGACAAAAAATTTCTATGAGCTACACTCAACAAAAAAAAGGTAGTAAATTCTAGTCAAAAAATTGCAAATGCCAGCAAAATCTTTTGCTGAAAATCCGAGAGCAGATTTTTAGAAGGAAAGTTATCAGATTCAGAAAAAGTTTTTCAAACACTTAGTTGATTCAAAATGAATAATACCTTGCTAAAAGTCAATAATATTTTGCTGAATATCAGTAGACACCATAATAGTGGGCGGAACACAGTTTTTTTTTGCAAAAAAAAAAAAATTTTTTTTTCAACATAATCTGCTTTTAGCTCAATACACTCAGTCCAACGTTTCTCCAATTGTTGTCTACCTTCTAAAAAAATATAATTTAAAATAGGTCCATAAAATAGGAATTTGTTTGATCAAGAATTTCATCGTTGGAGCTTTATCTCTTTCCACCGAGCCATTTCTTTAGGTTTGGAAATAGGAAATAGTCACTGGTTGCTAAATCCGGAGAATATGGCGGATGAGGAAGCCCAATTTATGGAATTTTACCATTGAGACTGCACACTTGTGCACCAGTGCATTATCTGGATGAAAAAGAACTTTTTTCTTGCCTATATGGGGTAGTTTTTTTTGAAATCCTCGTTATATCGGTCCAATAAGTTGGCATAATATTCGCCGTTTCTTGTTTTTCTCTTTTGAAGGTAATCGATGTGGATTATCCCGCGTGCATCCCAAAAAACTGTTGACATCACCTTATTGGCCGACAAACTCACCTTGGCCTTCTTCGGAGCCGGTTCACAATGAGAAACCCATTGTTTTAGACTGCTGTTTGGTCTCCGGATTGTTGTAATGGATCCATGTTTCATCCACAGTCACAAAACGCCGCAAAAACTCATTCGACTTAAACAACTCCAAACAATCCTTTGAAGTTGTCACACGATTACGTTTATGGTCAATTGAGAGCAAACGCTGCACCCATCTTGCAGACAGATTTCTTAAACCCAACTGATCATTTAAAATCGAAACCACACTGCCATTTGAAATGCCTGTGGCATCAACAATCTCACGGACTTCTACTCTTCTATCGGCCAACACCATATCGTGGATTTTTTCGACATTTTCGGGTGTATTGACCTCAATTGGCCGTCCAGAACGTTCAGTGACATTGTACTTGTGCGACCACAACGAAAGTCAGTAAACCACTTTATTACCATTGAAATCGATGGTGCAGAGTACCCAAAGTATTTATCAAGCTTTTCCTTGGTTTGATTGACGGGTTTTTTTTGCAAAAAATATTATTATTAATAACACTCGAAATTCACTTTTTTCCATTTTTAAAAAAATCCACTAGGTTGTATGTTTTGAGCAGCTGTTAAACGCTATGTAAATGACGGAACTTGCTCAAAAATTAGACAGTAGTCTATTAACAGGTGATACTTGATGGGAGCAGTGTTGCATTTCATATAACTATGAGTGAAGTTCGAAAAGTCACGGACTTATTGATCCGCCCTCCTATATAACTCTTTTTACTTGGGTATTTAAAACAATCATGACAAAAAGTATAGATTTACAGGCTTATTCCTACTTGTGACTTGTTATGACTGTCATTTAACGACTGAAAGTCAAATTTTATTTCTCATTTTATGATGATGTCAATATAAATTTTCAAAATAAAATTTTTTGTGACTTGCAACAGCAAACACATGGGGAATACATTTATAACTAGAATAGGCCTCTTAAATGTTACTAAAATAAATTAACTAAAGTTAAAATTTTATACTTTTTTCTAGTTTTTTTCAATCGACTAAGCTCAAGTAAAAATGTTGTTGATTTCAACAAGTCGATTTCCAGTTGCATTGAACAAAGTGAAATTTTGCTGAATTTACTAATTTCTTTGCTAACAATCAGCTCAAGGATTTTCAGCAAAACACTTTTGCAGATATTAGCATCTTCCTCCAGAAGGATTCCTTCCAACCAAAATTTTGATGACTCAACTAACTTTTTTTTGCTAACTTTACGGAACTTTCTTTTGTATGTATTTTTTCCGATTTTACGTTTGAGTCACTGTAAGGAACACCTATAATTTTTCTTTATAAACACATACACATATGTATGTACGAATTTGTATTTTATATAAAAATAAGTTTTTCGGTTCTTTGTTTCTCTATTTCTGAAGAAAACTGAAATAATTTATTTTTTTTTCAGAAAAAGTTATTCTTTTGTTGTTTGGTTAGGATATATTATGAAATATGTGCGTTTTCGTTTAGTCATATTAAAGATTTTACGAAATACGACATAACACAGGGGTTGACTGATGTGACGGACAGGCGTCATCGTTTCTCGTCATTTTCCCTGTGCTGTTGTTGTCATTTTCGGGTGTACGCACTATTATGCGTATTCATTGCCCTCCATTGTTAGACGACAATAATTGTGAATGTGTATGTGTGTGTTAGTCAGTGTGGTTCAGTCGAGTAGTCTTATGCCTGCCAATGATTACGGTATGATGATCACGATGATGGTCGTAGTGGTGGTGGTGGTTGTTGCTTCGTTTTAGTTTATTTGTGCGTATTTTTTGTGTCACATTCCAATCTATATCAATCTTGTGTTCGCAATGACGGATGGCATTTGTCAATGTCAGACATTTTTGTTTTTCCATTTCTTTGTACTATGAAGAAAATTTCTAATGGCAGGAGTGTAACTGAAAAACATAAAAAAAAAAATTCACGAAAAAAAAACAAAGTAAAAAGTGTCGTCGGGGGTTGTTGTTGTTGTAGAATTTGAAGTGATATTAAAGTGTCGTGTCTAACGGTAAGGACAACTTCAGTTAGTCAATATTTCAGAATTCATCAAAAATGCTTTTACCGTATGTTTCTCAACAAATAAATACAACCACTGGCACTATTATACTGTTATTTACTTACACCGTGTTTAAAAAGTAGCCATTCAAAGTAAATTATAGCACATTTCGCACACCTAGTTCAAAAGTGACTCAACTCAAAATTTTTCATTTTTCAGAAATCGAAAAAAAAATATTTGCAACTTTATACCAATTCAAACATAAAGAGAGACATAACTGTTTTTTTAGCAACAGTTAATAACAACAAAATGCACTGATATTTTTTTATAGATAAACAAGTGTATTGTGCATATAAACAATACACTTGTTAAGCATATAAACCAGAAAAATTTAAATTTTGAGTTGAGTCACTTTTGAACTAGGTGTGCGATTTATTTGCACAAAAAATTTTCTACTGATTTTTTATATCCTCTAGCCTATTTTTCTTCCTTTTAAGCAAACTTCAGGGTCCAACATCCTAATCCTAACTATACTTTTGCTAATGACACTATCATTTAGCGATCAAGAGCTTTCGAATGCTTGATGACTTTTCTTGAGATATTTAGCAAAAGATAGATTTTAATACATTACAAGGAATTGTTTGTTGGCTTCGCCTGCAGTAACAGAATGGAAGTAACGTTGAAACTAAGTTGTGTAAATTTGTAATGGAAACTGCTTGACATTACATTTTCATTACACACAAAGTAGCGACTACTGCTGATTTGTCTGATGCTGGTATTTTAGATCAGTTCCTAAACTTAACATATAATGTCATCATATGAAAGGCTAACTAGTAGAAATGTCACGAATGTTCGGTTACTTTTATTTGGTGTTTGGCATATTCGAATGGAACCGGCAGTTTGTGTCTTTTACAAAATATTTTCTTTAATCTAGATATTGCTTTGAATTAGTGTTTTCTTACCTTTAAATTCGAAAAACAATGATTTCAAAATATCAGACTCAACAATTGTTTAGTTTTCTTTCTTTTCAGTTGAACGAAAAACTATTATTCGCTTTGTTTTTAAAGCTAGAAAGCTGCTTTTTTTTTAATTACAACATTTTAGGAACTACTACAGATCCATATTATCACTCAGTAAAAAAGATGTGACTTGGCATCACACCTTAACCACTAATCAAAAATAACAAATTAAGTTCTATGAAAAAGAGCACCCCAAAATACAATCTTTCATAAGCTTACACGTAGTACTTTTGATAAACTGAAGTTTGAGGAATTTGCATTACATCCGTCCTATACCAACCGCATATTAAAGTCATGCGTGTTTCAGATTAATTTGCACCACATCTGAATCAGTATATATGATGAGTTTACTACATCTTTCTCCACTATTTTTTCGCTGGCATTGTACTGGAATTTAAACTCTGTTGAAATTTATGCACTGAACGCAGTGTTTGAACGGCAACGTTTTCTTTCCACACTAGTGAGAAGATTGGGTCTGAAAATTGTTTGAATGTACACAATTGTTTTTTTTTTTACCAGGTTTACTTCTACGACTCTCTTTTATGCGGTTGGGATTTGCAAAACAAAGTAACGTTCGACGACCGACAGAAGGCACTTGTTTCGAAATCGAACACTATACCCAGGAAACAGACTCGGTGATGGCTACCGTATTTGGTGTCAATCTAATGTTTCGGTAACTGCCTCCGAATTAACAATCATTTGATTAAAACAACATAAATTATGACACGGCAATACAATTTCGATCCCCTTAACTGAAATTCGGTGATAACAAAATATTCGATAGCTACAATCGAACCACGATTTTCTACAAATATGGTTATATCTACCGAGTCCGTTATTTGACATTGAGGAAGTCAGTGTAAAATATAACTATTATAATTTAAACGAGTTTCCTTAATGATCCCTTTTTCTTGTAATAATAAAAACAAAATCAGGTCCCAACAGTAAAATATTATTTTCAACATAAAACTTTTCAAGCATAGTGTATAATTTTAATATCCACCACCCTTCACTTCATGAGTTTGACGAATTTGTTGTCAAATATTTTTTTGTCGTGCTGTATTTATTTTATTTTTTTATTAAAATTATTTCCCAGAATTGGCTTCTGTCTTCGTCTGGATTTTGGGAGTGCCACAGTGTGCTTTAAAATTCTCGTGGGGAATAAAAATCGCTGGATGTGTTTGTTTTAAGTGTTTATATATTTTACTCTATCGTTTCTTATACAAATATTTGCATTCTTTTGGGCTGGCAAACACCCTAGCAGATTATACGTAAAGTGGTATTCGAATATTGACTTAAGGGGGGTCTTCGACATGTGTGTGATATTTGTCATTTCTCTTTGTTTGAGTAGTGGTATATGTAATGTTTTGTATTCTAGGATAACACTTCTATAATTTTAGTCCCCATTTTATAATCAATTTTTTTTTCTATCAATGCAGCTACTTTGGCATAAGTAGTACAATATAGCAGGAGATTGGACTTAACAGTTGTAATTGATGCGTAAAGTGTATTATTTGCTACTGTGATTTTGATAAATGTGTGTTGTCAATCGATGTATTGAACAACTGTCGAAATTTTATCAATTGTTTTTCGGAAACTTGAATTGAAGATATTCTCCTGGTGTTTGACTCTAAGGCATTGTTCAAAATTATAGCACACTAACAGTATGTATTTTGTTGTTGTATTATCTTGGTACCGACTTATCAGAAAATTATAATTTTTGGCATTTAAAAACATATTTTTATTGACAATTTAAAAATACAGATACTAAATTATTTCCCTGCTCTCCAAAAAAAAGGTTGTAAAGTCAGCAAAAAATTTTGCTGAGTCAGCTGATTATTAGCAACAAAATTAGTAGAATCAGCTAACGTTTTGCTAACACTTAGTTGATTAAAAATTAAAAACTCTTTGCTAAAAGTTAACAAAATTTTTGCTGATTTATTGGTAAATTGAAAAAACCCAAAAAATTTGTAGAAAATTATACTTTAGTTAATTTATTTGCTGAAAATCCTAAATTTTTTTTTTGTAATTCTTTTAAAAATAGTTTACAATAAGTTGCAAAATATAAAAATGTTTATACTCCCGCATAGACGACACGAATAATTTTATATATAAGATAAACAAAATTATCTGTCTACTACTTAAAGAAAGCCTTAGATAACTCTAGAAATTAAACGAAAAAATAACAAATTATGACATAGCCAACCCTTTTTTGCAATAAGAAAAAGGAAACATAAAAAATTACTTATAAGTATCAGTTCCCTCTTCCCTACTACATATTGACATGCCGCGATATCTACTTCATTCTGCGTATGTTTTTCAATCTGGTTGTCGTCCACACTAATAATGTGCTTTTCAGCAAATTTTTTTTTTTGCAAAATAAATTAGTAAAACTTTAGTAAAATAAATTAGTAAAACATTAGTGCAAATCAATTAAGTGCTGAATAAGTATAACAAAAATTGTAGCTAAAAACATAATTTTAACAAAAAATTTGCTGGAAAATAGTATACCTGATTTACAAGACGTTTTACTAACTTTTCTACTAACTTATTATTGTTTTTTTGAGTGTACCTATGAAGAAAAAATTGCAAGTAGGTGATCTACCTCCAAAAACCTGTGTCAAAATTATAGGGCATCAGCAGAACCTTAAACAAAAACTCTAAATATGGTGAAAAAAATTGGTATTTTGATTGCAAATTTATAACTTTGGTGGTGTTTTTTATGACGGAAAGTAGTTTTTTACCATAGATTTCAGAAAGTAGTGTTATTTTTTCTTTAAATACCAAATTGTTTTAGAGCGTTGGACTGTTACACTGATGGTCCCGTTTTCGATTCCCGGTGACGAAAACAACAATTTAGAAAAATAATTTATATGGGTTTTCTATCCCTCATATGTATCGCAGCGCCCGCCTTCGGTGTTCCCATAGCACTTAACACCACCGAACTAAAATAATGAGTCAGTGATATGAATAGGGTTGCATTATTTGAAAAGTAAAAAAAAGTACATTGATGAAAAAAAACAGTACTTTTCAAAAAAAAACAGTACATTTTTGTATTTATTGTTAACATAACTTTTACTTCAATACATCACATATTTATTTAAAATAAGTTAATACACCGAACCAAATAGCGTAGGTAAAATCAACAAAAAAATGTTTGTAGATCTTTAACGAAATTTTGTCAATTTTTTTTTTAAGATTTAACAAATATTATTCAAATTAACAAAATTTCGTCAAGTTTACATCCTCTAAAGAAGTAAAATTGACTAAATTTCATCAAATTGACTAAATTTCGTCAAATTGGCTAAAATTATTAGTTTGGATGCCATTACTTTTTGCATTGGGCAGTCTCATGAAAAAAATTGTGTTTACAAACATCCATTGCTTGAAAAGTAAACAAACCAAACTTATATTTGTACAAAGAAACGAAATGGAATTAATACAGGGAGATTCAAAAAATTTATATAAAAAACTATTGTACACACGAAAAAAACCATGGTTAAAAAAATATATATTCTTTGTACACGCAAAAAAACTTGTTTATATAAAAATATGTAAATTTTGGGGGCTAGAATAATAATTTGTATCTTTTTAATTAATATTATTTTCAATTACATATAGTTTTATTCACATCTATTAAAAATTTAATTGAATATTGTTTACTATTGGGAAAAATTACAAAATTTTAAAAAAAGCACCAAAATTGTTAAAAAATCGCCAAAACTTAAAAAAATCGAGACCATTTGAAAACATCGCAAAATTTGAAAAAAATTGCCAAAATTTAAAAAAACAATCCTCAAAATTGCAGAAATTTAAAAAACTCCCAAAATTAAAGAAACGCCAATTTTCAACTTTAAACGATTTTTTTTAATTTTGGCGACTTTTAAATTTTTTGCATTTGTTTCAATGTTGTCTTTAATTTCCCGAGTTAAAACGTTTGCACAAAATAATACAATATTTTATATACACTTATAAGGTTTTGTCTGCCAGTGCATTTAACCGGACATAATTATATAAATTCATATAAAAAATTAATTTCGTAGAAAAAATTTAATATGATGTCATATATAGTTGCGTATAATTGTTTATTGCATTTAGAATACGCTAAAACTAATCCAATTAATAATTACGTTATATTTATATACCTAGACATTGCAAAATAATAAATATTTTGATATTATATCATATTTTAAAAAACACAATTTTATTTTAGATAAAATTGTATATTACCCCATGCAGAGTCACACTAGAAAATTTGTCAATTATATTTTGGATGTAAATATGTATTACATCAATACAATAGTACAATTAATTGCATCATTTTGTATATAATTTTATACACAAAATTTACCCAAATTTTTGTCTTTTGAATTGATTTCTTTCTGGTTCTTAACCCTAAAAAAAGAATTAGTTTCATTTGTAACATTATGAGTTCTTAATTTACTCTAAGATTTTTTTCAATCTAAAACTCTAAATTTAGTTTCAACATTTTTTCCGTGTTTGTTATTCAATGGTGTAAGTTAATAAATTCCACAAAATCTTCATTTTCATTATATTATTTTATATTTTTTATTTTTGAATATAATAAAATTTCCAAATGCTATGGAATTGTTACAAATTATAAAGTTGTAAACCTATATTAAAAACTATAGCTTATTTTGTATATATCAGTAGCAGTTCAGACATAAATTTATACCGCTGTATAAAATCGTATTAAATTGTATCGCGTCATTATTCGGATGTTATTTAATCTGATATTATCAAATTAAAAATAAACTAATGCAAATATAATTATTATGCCCATTTCTCGGATAAAACTGTATTAAGACTCATATTAAATTTCATATGATTATATAAAGCATCATATTAATTTTAATCGGGTTATTAGAAGTTGAAACTTTTTTACTTTTTTTACATTTATCAAGTTTACGCTACCCTAGACGTATATTAGCACATAAAAATATAAAGTAACGCAATTTTATTTTTCGCGGTATTCAAAAAGTTTTCCGCATAATCCTTTTTTCTATTTAATTTAACTAAAAATTAATATTTAGCTAAAAACTTAACGTAATAAGACAATAACGATGCATTTCCAACTTAAAGTACACAAACGTTTTCAAATTTGTGATCAAACAGATTAAAGCGTTGTTTCGCGATATAGACATCAAAATTCGCAAAATAATGAACACAATAAGTAATAAATGAAAAAATGCATTTTAAGGAAATGCACTTTATGCGGGAGGTTTTTGTTTCAAAATGACCTGAGAAAGCGATTTCGATTATTAATACATGATTGCCCATTGCGTGTACACTTAGAATACTATGTAGGTAAAGACCACTGTGAAAAGATTTGGTAAAATTTTTTGAAAACATTTTCAAACTTCATTTTCGAAATAGAATATGTTTTAATTGAAACCACAACTTCTTTCAATAAAAGTTATTTCTCAAATCTAAACATTTACACGTGATTCTTTTCACACATTGTAATTTTAATTACAAACAATCATCATGAATTTGTTAAAACAATACGGGGAAGAGAAAAAGACATGATAAATTCCTTTGAAAATTAAAATTGTTATCGAACCAAACCCGAATAACGAAAATAGAAATAAAATCAGCTTAATGCCTAACCAAAACCACCCTTAGATCTCTTTTTGGTTATTTGGTCGATTCTTCGGTTATTTCATTGTAAACCCTTGATATTATTATTATTGTTACGATTTCCGTCTTTTTCTTTGTATAAACAGCAGTTTGGTCATAATACGAATTTCATTTTATTTTATATGTATAGAATGTAACAGCCAGCAGCACCCAGGAGATGATGGTAGGATTGAATGTGTATGGTTTATCCTTTTTATAGTATTTGAGCTGTGTACGTCATAGATTAATGACAGCGATTCATCAAAATCACTGGATGGACATGACGAGAACAAAGTGAAAAAAAAAACCAGGAAAAATTTCAAGAACAGCAAATGTTGTATGTTTAATTTTTTGGGTTAAATTTTTATTTGGTATTATGTATTTTTGTTAAATATATTCTACTATGTTTTTTTTATAGTGCGAATGTATCTTTTTATAGTAATTTTGGGTTAATTTAATTTATTTTTTGGTGAGCTTTAATTTTGTATGATCCACTCATAAAAAAATGTTAGTTCATGAGTCTGTTAAACGGGTTCCAATGTAGTTGAGCTACATTTTTTCTGTTGTTATCGTTTAAATCAGTTCTTTAGCTAAAGTTATTACTCATCAAGTTTGATATAATTTTTATTAAAAATAAAAATTATATTTTTTCGACCTTTAATTGTGCAATGAAAATGAAAATTATTCAAGTTCGAGGCCATACTCTATATTTCTTTATTACGATATTGTCCTAACAAATAATCTATAGAGTTTTTGTTTTCAAATTGATTAATTGATCATTATTAATCATATCATTTTACCTTAAGAACAAATTTCATTCGTGTGTGAAAATATCTTTAGACCTAAAATTTAGCCAGTTGATTTAAACCACAATTGTTGCCAAATCATTATAACAGGCTCACTTGTAGATGGCATTATTTTATTATAATTCTTATTTCATAATCATAAAATAGGCTATATCTTGGAAACAAAGCAAGATAGAGCAAAATAGATCAAAAAGCGCTAATTCGTAGCTATTAAGCACTCTTTATTAACAACTTATATTTCCGGAAATATATGGCCTTGGCTCTGCTTTTAGCAGAAATTTTCTGTTGATTCAGCTTAAAAATGCTGTTAATCTGAACTCGGAACATTATGCAGTTTACTGTTTGTAGTTTAATAAAAATGTTTCAGTTGAGTTAAAAATAAAGATAACATAAATTTTAAAATAGATATTTATGTTAGTTGAAATTTGAGTTGAAATTGCATCGATTTGTTAGTGTTTTTTTTTTTTTTGTATTTTTTGCTATGAATACATATTTTGCTATAAATGCATATTTTTATTGCATATTTTGCTTTAAATAAATATTTTTATTGCATATTTTTTTTTTAGCTTTTTAAATGTATATTTTTAAAAGAATTGTTTCAGTTTCTCGTAAAAAATCAATTTCATTTTATAGTTAACAAATAAATACAAACTTTTTAAGCGCTATTAAATGTAATCCATGGGATTTTGAAAAGGCACATTAACTTTAAATTAATTCGTTTTTATGTTTTTAAGACATTCTAATTACATTTTTAAGTTAATTTGTATTGTCTAATATATCCTCTGTAAACGTTTTGTACAATTAAGACAAAACATGTTAATCACTGCTGATTATTTTATACATTAGTTTGAGATGATTAGTACTTACTTACCTTCAGCATTACGTTAAATAATAAAATAATGGTTACCAATAAGAAACTTATAATGTATTTGTAGCAAAAAATAATTGGTGAGCAATACTAGATTATTCATATTATTACTTCCAGTCAAAATATAATGATACAATATTTTTCTGGATTCTATTTTTAGGCTCATTATAATTTGTCTTTTTGTAAGCTAAATGGTAAGGTGATAGTTTTGGTATGTCTTTAACAAATTTACATAGAAGAAAAATTCGTTTATGGTTTAAACTATCAAATGTTATATACCCCGGTGGCTTAGAGTCTAGAGCAGTCGACTGTTAATCTAACGACCCGGAATCGATTTCCGGCTCAATCATGTTTTAATAAAAATTAATAATATTTTTTTTAAATTCGTATTTTTTTGTAATCTATTTTTAGATACATTATTTTTTCCTCGTATATTGCATTATAATTCATATTTACGTAAGGCTGGCCAGTAATGCATAACTCATTACTTTTGGGACATTTAATATATAAAAAGGTTAGAGTTATATAAAGGGTATTACGTCCAAACTTTCGAGTTTAGATTACTAGATTCATTATTTGGTAAGAGGTCTTTTGCTGGGTATGTTAAGGTTAACTGTATTTAGTGATATTTGAAGGTTAACGAAAGTTAATGTTTGACCTATTTGGAACACATAACTGTATTAGTCCTCATGTGTGTAAATAACAATAATATGGAGGTAAACGCTTTCTTGAAATTTGTTCTATTGTATAAACCAGGGCTAGCAAAACTATGACACTCATGTCAGTAGTGTCACACACGCGGATTTTCTGGAATATTTTCAAATATCTAAATTTTATAAGAAAAATTCTGTTAAAAAGTTATCAGAGGTGAAGCTGTTTATGTTCGCTCTAAAAATAAGTTCTTTAACATAAAATGTTTCAGTTGTTTATAAAGGTCCTAAATCGCCTTTTAAAATGATAAAGAAAAAAAATTTTAATAAATTCTCATTTGCTTTATTATTCTATTAAGTTAAATAATACAATTTCAGTAGTTTAAATATGAATATCTATTATTTCAAAACATTATCATTAAATTGATAATGCAATATTTAAGTAAAATTTGTTAAACAGAAAAATGCTAAAAATAAATTAAAACTTATTTAAAAAAAACTCTGATTACAACAAAAGGGCTAATTTATGCAAAAAATTAAAAAAATCAATTTTTTTTTTGCGTAGTCCCTCCTTTTCGGAAGAAAGAAAAAATCTAATTTCAGTGAGCAATTTGTTCACATACATCTAAATAAATCTACTAACTAAATAAGAATTATATGCATTAAAATTAATGTTATTAAATTCAATCAACACAAAATTTGGTATGACAACAACACCCTTTCAAGGTCTTCTTAAGAGGTATACAATATTGATCACTTTTTAATCTAATCAATTGATTTTTAATCAAATTTATATATATAGGAAATATAAAGGATACAATATTGAGTAATTCTTAATCCAATCAATTGATTTTTAATCAAATGTGTATGAAAATATAATAAAAATCATAATCAAATGTGTATTAAAATGTAATTGAAAATAATTAAATAAAAGAGTTATATATTTTAAATTGAATGAGACACTTTTCGTTGTTTTCGGAATTTCAACAATAAAAATAATTGAAGCGGCTATTTTCGTGATTGAAAAGAGTTTTTATTTTTTGTATGGTTAATCCCGCATTGAATTTGCCCGGCTTTTTAAACCAAAATTCTTCATGTATTTTACAACTTCCTAATAGGTTCTTTATAACCAATTGTAAAATGGCAAAATGACCAATTGAAATGAAGTTAACAGAGCCAGTGATAGGGTTGCCCGAGATGAAATCTACAAAAAAGTATGTCGAGGATAAAATCAGTACAATTAAAAAAAAAAAGTTCACATTTATATCTAAAGAAAACATAAAACTCTGTACATAAAAGTTACAATTTATGTAATTCAGAACTAGAAAATTAGGCTGAAGTAAACTTTTTCGGGAACCTCTCAAAACAAACAAAAATATTTTTCCTTTTATCGGTTTAGGGGGAAGAGGCCAATGTATATGTATAAAATATAAAAGAAATTTTTATTTCGATTTCAGAAATACTTTTTATTTTAAGATCAAACGTGGCTCGCTTCAGGTATATTTTAGACCAACTGGGAGTCTAATATAGCAAATTAAACTATTCATGACCTTTATTTAATCATTCGTGCTGCCAGGCGAGACATCTCGAACAAAAATCATGATGTTTATCGATGCTAGTCGGAGTGCCGCACTCTTAAATTACCCTTACGAGACCGCTTCCACATAAGCAGTATTTTTTGCTGGGTAGCTATTACACAAGAAATATATTTTTCTTTTATAAAGTGTTATTTATACGATGAATTTTGGAACCATTTAATCATGGACTCAAGTAACTGAATTATGCCTAAGTCTAAGTCATCCTAAGCAGATTAATCAGCACAGTTTTACCGCCGAATGCATCACCGTCCAGGATTACAAAGTTGGTAACACCATCGGAGAGTTGCTATTAATCTTCGGTTTCAAAACTCTTTGATGTGGTCTCATTAGAATAATTAAGCCATCCCAGGCTTCGCTTTTCTTAGCAATGCATTCACCTACCAACTCCTTTGAGAACCCTTTGAATATCGCGTTCAAATATATGACATTTCTGAATGTCGCAAGATTCGAAACGGGGTAGCAGTCTACCCGGCTTAGAGAGCATGTATTTTATAACCAATTTTGACACGATGCCATTTCATTACTTTACGACATGGGGCAACTGCCAACAGCTATTGGTCTTCAACTCTTCTAGTTGATCTTATACCGTTTCGACTGCTATCACCATTAGCTTGATAGCGATTTCGCTTAGCCTCACCACCATTCTTATTTACTATTTTAGATGTGTTTCAGGTAAAATCCTTGAACTTGAGGTATCCCAGCAAAAGACAGTGCTTACACAGCAGCGCTTCCGGAAGGCATTATTTAATTACGAAGCGCTTCCAAAGCAATTCCAGAAGGCATGATTTTTGTTCGCGATGTCCCTCTTGGTATGTCTCTTTTAAGCAGGTGAAAAGCGCTTCTTTCATGTGCTCTTAAAAGCAATAAAATTCATGACTTCTTAGGCAATAAAAGCGATTTTTTCTATGTTGACAACATTAATGCTTAATGGTATGCATTCTTTATTGCTTCATTGTAAGCATTATTCACTACTTCAAATAAGGTATTTTGGGAAGCACAACAGAATGTCTTCGCTAATTGCTTTATTGTATGCAAGGCGGTGAAGCGCTATTATGGAAGCATACAAATGTAGTTCTGCTTACCAAATCCATGTTATTTTTTGCTGGGATTCGTTTGCCTTATATTTATTACGGCCCTCCTCCACACTTTTGTGATGGGTTCCATTTGCAGCATTCTTTCAATCTTCACACATTCGCCGGGCACTGCTTCTTTTTTGACGCTTCGACTGGTTGTCATACTTGACTCGTTTGTTGCGTAAGTCTGATGTGGAGTAATACAGGAGTTCCAAGAGTTGTAAATTTTAAAAAATTTAAAGCAAAAGTTTATTTTTCGATCTTTTATTATGAATTATGATGTGAGTCGGATTATTTAAGTTCAAGATTATTTGTTTTTTGTTAAACACCAACCATAAAAATATTAGGACCTGTCAGTAGATAAAGTCTGCATTAAATTGGAGGATGATGACATTTTTTAATAATAAACATTGCACGGTTTTTTGTTTAACAAAAAAACAAATGATCTTGAACTTGAATAATCCGACTCACATCATAATTTATGATAAAAGATCGAAAAATAAACTTTTGGTTTTAATTTTTTAAAATTTAAAACTAAAACTTTTTATAAAAATTTCTAGAAAAAACGTCCTCTTTGATCATTTCCACTAAAACCTGGTATCGGCATTACTGTGGCTACGGCCCTCGGAAAAAAACTAAGTTTGGTCACACCGTAGAAATTATTACCCTTAACCAAATTTTTTTTTTAAAGTCTGTTAAAACTTTTGCAGAATATTTATTTTTTAATGAATAAGAAATCGCCAAGCGCCATTTGGTAAAATTTCGACGCTTCTTTTTTAGTGTTTTAAGATGTGAACATACTTCAGCGCGGCAAACTAACTTCGGAACTATTTAGTTGTAACGATTCTGGTAGTTTTTATTACAAAAACCCCTACACAGATAGAATTTTTTGGATGAGTTTTAATGAAATTTGTTCACTACACTGATGAAGTTTTTTCACAGTGGGAATGGAAAATTTCTTAAACTTTAAGACTAAGATTCATAGTTTTAATGTTTGAACGTTCTCTCATGGAATGGACGATATATATATATATATATATATATATTGTATATTTATGTTAAAAAACATAAAAATTTTAAATACAATTATTTTTGTTGTTTTTTTTTTCTTTTAATTTTAATTTAAGCGAAAATTCTGTCTGATCACAGAAAGCAATTAATCAATTAGCGGAAGAAGAAAAAAATAACCATATGCTCAGATATTCATAGTTATTGGAAATTGAAATTCAACAAAGTACTTAACTCAAGGAGACAAAGTGCACTGAACCATGTATTTAAAAAAATGTGACAGAAATGTTTCATTATCGACAGACATAAGTTGACAACAAGTAACTAACGATTTGATTACACAAAGCGATAAGGATGCAAACTGCCATCAGTATAACTGAGAAGCTGTTTGATATGTTAAACTCATGTGGTAATGCAATGTAAGATATGAGACGGCAACGTATGACCATCGACAAGAATTGTTGAAAACACTGTGTGACTACATATATTTTGTTTTTGTATTGCATGTATTTTGTTATTGGTTTTTCGTTCGTGTGAAGAAAAACGTCATCTAGAAACAGGGTCTTAGTGTCGGCCCGGAATACGAGGATTATGTACAATGATTGTCGCTGTGAAAGAAAATGCGGCCCAAAATAACGCTAGTACACTAAGAGCACATACGAACGTTAGAATATCTCTGTAAGTTTTACTCATCATATGTTGTTTGTTTACAAAATATACATTCTAATTAAGTTCTCTTGAAATTTACCAAACTTATAGTTCGAAACTGTACTCCTACTATAGGTTGGGTAAATTTACTCTATGTGTGTAAATGAAAAAAAAATACACACATTTCGTGTAAGTTGGTAAACAAAACGAGTGTAAATTTACTACGCAAGTGCGTAAAAATTTTATTAAATTTAGAAATAAATGAACATGTTTAATGAATTTTCGTGTAAAAAACATGTTTTACGTGTAAATATAGGCATGAAATGTGCATAAAAACGGCCCAAACAATGTGTCAAGTAAAACAAAAAATTATTTAGATTTTTTTTGTTTTTAGTGACCAATTTTATTTTGTTTATTACTGCTTCTAAGGTATTTCCTTGGGGCTAATTTAATCAATTGTCTGATAATTGAATTAAAATAAAATACAATTTCTTTCATTTTTCACTCGACGTTTCTTTGGCTTATTTCCAATTTCCTCAGGAAATATTTATTAAATTGATTTTATTTTGTCAGAAATATCATTAAATTAAAATTTAAAAACAGGACTTCACGACACAAAATTAATAATTAATAAAATAAGTATTTACGACACAACAATTATATCACAGAATAAAGTTTGTTATTGGAATCACAGAGCTTTAAAGCTTAATAATAATAATTAATTTAACAATCAATATTTCTTATAAGTTGTTGCTACATATACAAATCTTCGAAGATTAAATTCTATTTTAATGAATTCCTTAAAAATCAAATCAGATTTTTTTTAATCGAATAAATTTTTCCTTAATCAATCGCAGAGAATTCATTATTTTGTTATTCACTAGTAGTGAATTGAATAAATTTAGCTCATTGGGAGTTCAATCGTTGGGAATTTACAAATAACCGAAATTGCCGAAATCTCCGAGATTGAAAAAATCGCTAATATTTAAAAAAGTCGCTAAAATGAAAAAATCCCCAAAATTTTAAAATCTCCAAAATTTAAAAAAAAATCGATAAAATTAAAAAAAATCACTCTAAATTAAAAAAATCGCCAATATTTAAAAAAAAAATCGATGATGAAGGAACGCTGAAATTAAAAACAAAACGCCAAAAATAAAAGAAAATCGGAGGAAAATTAAAATTATTGCTGAAAGCGAAAAAAACACGAAAACTTAGAAACCCTAGAATTGAAAAAATCTTCAAAATTGAAAAAAACGCAAAAGGCTAAAATTTAAAAAGATCAACGAATTGAATAAAAAATCGCACAAATTTAAAAAAAATTGTACTTTTACAACTCTGTTAGTTTTCGAAACATAGGCGAATAAATGCTATTTGTGTTCTGAGATGCTTAGTTTTCGAAAAAAAGCGTAATTTACGAATCTAGCCACTCAAGTCGAAATGTAGGACCGTTGGAGGGGTAATGGGCTTGAGATTTTAACAATGGTGTAAACATTTTTTCTCTAACTCGTTAAGTTTTAGAGTTATGGACTTCTAAAATATTACTTAGGCGATTTTTGAAGAAAAAAATTTTACAAATTGAAATAAAGTTATCTGTGTACATTTATCTCTGTTAATTGTTGCAACATAGGCGATTTTCCAAATAAATGCTCTTTTTGCTCTGCATTGCTTGGTTTTGGTTTTCAAAAATAACGAGATTTAGGAATCTATCCAATCAAGTCGAAATTTAGGATCGTTGTAAGGTTAATGGGCTTGAGTTTTGAACAATGGTGCAAGCATTTTTCCTCTAGCTCCACTATTTTTTGAAATATGGATTTCTTAAAAGAGCTAGAGGAAAAACGTTTAACGGTGTTCAAAAATCAACCCCATTAACCCCAATACCGGTCATAAATTTCGACTTAATTTGCTAGATTCTTAGATCGCGTTTTTCTGGAAATCTAAGCATCGCAGAGCAAAAAGAGAATTTATAGTAGAGCAAAAAGACCATTATCGCCTGTGTTTGAAAATCAATTTTTTTTTTAAATTTGTATCGATTTTTTTCAAATTAAGGGCTTTTTTATTTTTGGCGTTTTTTTCTTAATTTTTAACGGTATTTTTTAAATTTTAAGGATTTTTTAAATTTTAGCAATTTTTTTGATATTCTGTTTTTTTTAGCGAGTTTTTTAAATCGATTGAATTACCATCGATTGAATTCAGTGATCGAAGGATGAAAAACGATTGAAGCCTCTAGAAATAAAATCGAATGAGGCCAATAAAAATTTCATTCGATTTGTAAAATTGTGATTTGAGATTTTTTCAATTTTAGCAATTTTTGGCGATTTCTCTTAATTTTAGCGAGTTTTTTAAGTTTTAAATATTATATTTTGAAAATATTTTTCCACAATTAGGCTAAAAACACTGGGAAACTTCGTTTAGTTTATTGAGATCAATTTATCTAGAAAGTGCGCTACTCAAACGAACTATATTGCTCAAGTCTAATTAATATATATCGTCCATTCCATCAGAGAAAGTTTAAAAATGGTAAGTTTTTTGCCTCCAGCCCTTTGATTTTGTTAAAATTTTGCATATGCATACTCTAGAATGTCTACTACACACTACCGTTTTCGTTTCCACAAAATTGTGTGAACTTGCGTTTTTATTCGCATATTTTGATTTTTTTAAAAATTAAAAAAATTCTAAAAGTTATGACACACAAAAGAATAAAAACCCATTTTAATCACGAAAACCACCAATTCTATAACTTTAATTGCTGAAATTCCGTTGACAACGAAAATGGCTAATTCAATTAAAAATTGATAGCTCTTTAATTGAATTATTTTTCAATTAAATAATAACTAATTTAATTAAAAAGTGATCAATATTGTATACCTTCTCAAAAAGCAAAAAATAATTTGATGAAGTGCTGTTACCACACTAAATGTATTTTTATAGATTGAATTTTATAACATTGAATTTAAACCGACATGTAATTCTCATTTAGTTAGCAGACTTATTTATACTTATGTCAACAAACTCACACATAACATTTTTATATTCTATATTATACTCCCGATAGCAAAAATGTAAAAAAAAAAAAATGGTTTTTATTAAGCAAAATTTAACTTCAAAAATTACATTATCAATTTTATGATAATGTTTTAGAAAAAATTAATATTTAGTTATAATAAATTAATTTATAGTTAATAAACCATTGAAAAAAAAATATTTCACTTCTAATGAGAATTAATAAAATCTAATTGAAATGAATTTAGAATATTTATTACTAATCCATAAACATTTATAAAAAACACCTACATATATAAATATTACAAAAAACAACAGTGCAAGCAAATTCCGAATTTGAGGAAAATTTTTAATTAATTCAATAAATTTTTAATTTACAGCTTTTAAAATTTTCAACAAATCGTTTTAATTGAAAAAAGTAGGGTAAGTACTTGTTTGCTGTGGAAGTTTAAAGAGCCATATTTCCCAAAGTAGATGGACCATTTAAAAGATTTAAAAAGCATAGGGAGGCTAAAATTGTCTTCTTTACGATATGTAGTTAAAAAATAACCACTTTTTTGCGAAAATGGATTCATAATGCAAATGAAATTTTTTATTGCATTTTGCACTTCTTCCGACCCTTCGATTTCTAAAACGTTGTCACTTTAACTATTTTCAATAATTTTTTTCAAAAATAGCTTCCTACATTTTTCCATATAAAAGATTTATTTAGTATTTTAAAGTTTTTTTAAAATTAATGTTTAGTTATATCAATAAAATCATAAAAGCATTGAAGTTTTAATATCATTATCTTTTTTTTTTTTTTTTTTTTTTTATAATTTAACCAATACTCAGTGGATGCCCCCTACTCATGCAGTGCATTGTATTGATCAGGAAAATAAGGTATGGGAAGGAGGAAAGAGGGAGTAGTGTTTGTGGATATTTGATTTAAATTTTTCTAAATTGTAAGTAACAGGGAAGACTTCTGCGGGAAGTTTGTTCCACATACGAATCGTTCGACTAAAAAAGGAATTTTCTCTGTAATGCGTTGTGCGAAACACAGGACAATCAACTACAAACGGATGTGCTCTACTAGATAAGCGAGTATTACGAATAAAAACTCGGGCTCGTGGAATAAGTTCACTTATCTCAGATGAGCATCTCCCATGGTAATATCGATAGAAAAGTGTCACACAACCCACATTCCGACGATGCTCCAATGAATCAATAGAGTTGGATACACTACTGTCATTGATAAGCTTCACCGCCCTCCCCTGAACACGGTCCAGAAGCTTCAGAATAGACAATGGAGCCCCTGCCCATATATGAGAGTTGTATTCCATTTTGGCCGGATATAGCTGGTATAAATAGTAAGGAGATCGGATGGAGTGAAGTAAGTCTTGCACCGTTTTAGAAAACCGAGACACTTGAATGCCTCTTTCGACACTTGAAATACGTGCTTATTCCAACGGACATCACACTGTATTCTCATGCCCAGAACATCAAGAGTATCCGATTCCTCAATACCTATACCATCCATAGTTACAGATGACAATGTCAATTCCACAGCCCGTCTGTGGGTTAACATACAACATTGGGTCTTGCGTGCATTAAAATCGACCTTATTCGCGCGACCCCACTCGGAGATTGTAGAAAGGTCTTGATTGAGTGTGTCATTCATGTTCTGCCGCATGCCCTCTATCTCCAAAGAGCTTGGCCTGTGATCGAATGAAAATGAATGACAAATGTTGCTGTCATCTGCAAAAGAGTAGATAGGGTTGATGGTCTGACCAAGAAGGTCATTAATAAAAATAAGAAAAAGGGTAGGAGAAAGAACAGAACCTTGCGGTACCCCTGAATTTAGCTGAAACTCGTTTGATGAGACCCCATCTAAAACAACACGTATAGTGCGGTCTCTGAGAAAACTCGTTATAAATCGAGAGAAGACATTACCGACACCAAAAGCAACTAGCTTAGTCACGAGTGCCCCGTGCCACACACGATCGAACGCCTTAGAAATATCTAGAGCAACCACTTTACTCTCACCAAAGCGGTGGATTGACCGGCTCCAACGTTCCGATAGAAACGCCAACAGGTCTCCCGTAGATCGACCACTACGGAAGCCATACTGTCGATCATTTAAAAGTGAATTGGTCTCTAAATATTTCACAAGATGGTGGTTAACCATGGTCTCCATCACTTTGGAGAGCGCAGAGCAAATTGCGATTGGGCGGTAATTTTCAGGGTTGTTAGCCGCACCCTTTTTAGGGATAGGCTGGACATTGGCCACCTTCCAGCAAGAGGGGAAAATTCCCGCATGGTACGAAGAGCTGAAAAGTTTTGCCAATGGACGTGCCAACGTTAAAGAGCACTGTTTCAGCACCAGTGCTGATATGCCATCCGGCCCCGGTGACTTATTTACGTTGAGATCCGCAAGAACCCTTTTGACTGCCCGGGCCCGAAAGAAAATCAAAGGCATAGTATAGGATACCCTTTCGAGAACGGGCAGTGGTTGATCGCTTTCCGGCAAGAAAGAATTTCTTGCAAAAAGTTCAGCGAAAATGTTGGCCTTATCAACCGGGTCAGTGAATGATTGATCGTCCTTTAAAAGAGTTGGAATAGAAGAACTAGCATTATCCCTTACTCTTTTAACAAACGACCAAAAGGTCTTACTGCCCCGAGGAGCAGAAAGAACTTTGGCACGTAGACGCTGTTCGTATAAAACCTTTTCGCGTCTAAGTACCTTGGCACACTCGGTTCTCGCCTTTTTGCGGTGCAGATCAGTAACGGCGTTCTTATTCGAGCGCCAATTACTGAACGCTGCCTCTCTGGATGTGACTGCATTTTTGCACGTCTGGTTAAACCAACACTTGTGTTTTGATTTAGCCGAAATATGCTTCGTTGGAATAAAAAGTTTCATTCCTAGCATAATAATATTGACTACCATTTCTGCAGCGGCATCGACGTTGTCGTCGAGAAAACAGATTTTCCAGTTAAAATGCCGAAAGAAATCGTTGAGCTCGGCCCAACGAGCTTTTTCATATAGGAAAATAGAGCGTTTTGGCGCTAAGTTGGAAACGCTACGAAGAGTAGAATATGAAAAAGATGCAGAAATAGTACTGTGATCCGAATTGCCGAGAGGTGCAAGTATTTTCACTTCATACTTTTCAGGGTGAGAAGTGAGGAAGAGGTCGAGAGTGTTCCGCGATTGCCCTTCAACACATACATTGTGTGTTGGCTCATTCACAAGTTGCGCAAGATCATTATGCGTGGCGAAAAGCTCAACGTATTGGCCCTCGGGAGTTGTATGACTCGAATGGCGAATCCAGGATGAGTTGTGGATATTAAAATCACCAGCAACTACGATTTCACTATTCGGACAACTCTCCAAGATTTTCGAAATTGAGTCGGAAAGGGCATCGAAGCCATCAAGGGATTTAGCCAATTCCGTGTTTGGACTTCTATATAGAAATCCGAAGTGCAATATGTGTGACCTGATCTGGAATTTAACCCAAAGAGAGCTAAATTCCTTATCATTACAGTGCAGCTGTTGCTGATACTGGTACACAACATCATCGCGAATGTACATTGCAAGGCCCCTATGTAGAGAAAAAAGTGATAGAAGGTGATACCCAGGTATGTGAAAATCCTGTGGATCAGCATCCTCACAAACCTGAGTTTCACATAAGGCGAAAACATCCGGCCTATGAAAACGAATGTGAGCATATACAGAAAAGTAATTCGCTCTCAGTCCGCGTATGTTGCAGAAGTCTATACGAAATCTGCCTGTCATAACAAAATAAGAAAAAAATAAAATCAATATTCCTTACGAGTGTATATGGGGCACAGTAGTCAAAATTGTTGCTGTATTTGGTTATTTAATGGCCAGTGTTATACCTTTGTCAGTAAACAACCAAACAACAATTTGACTCCCCGCCCCTTATACACCGTAGACAATATAAATGGCAAGGAAAATAGCAATGACACTTATTAAGGAGGCATAAAGCCCCTCGCTTGGTCATTATAAAATCTGAGCCGTATGACGAGGAGTAGGTGTATTTTTATGTATTGTGATGATGTTGATGATTCTTTGAAGTAATATTGTTTTTTTTTATTATTTTGTTTTATGGTAGGGTTTTAGTTATTATTGTTGTAAATTTAGATTTGTTTATTGTATGTGTTGTAGTTGTTGTAATGTGTGTTGTTGTATTTTTGGCTGTGAACAGTTAGTTATTATTTGTGTTATTTTAGTTTAGTTTAGTTTAGTTTGGTTTTGTTTTTTAAATTTATTTTCATCGGGATAAACATTAATTGCATTTATAGTAATTAAATGTGCTAAAGTCCCAAAACTTATTTAAACAAATTGTGAAAAGCAATCTGATGTAGGCGTGTCCCTATCCGGATTTCATTCCTGCCTAAGGAAATCTTCAGGGGACTTTGTTATTAGAATTTCTAGAGATATTTGTTATGTTAAATCACAAACTCAATGAGAATTTCTTGTCCTCGTCTAGGAGCGAGATTCAAAATTTAAAATATCAAGAAAAACCAAAACAACAACAAAAAATTGTCACAATTGGCTTTGTCATCTTCCAAATACTACTCTGTTTTTTTGACAGACCTAGCAATGTAGTGACGTTTATTCAAGTAAATCAACAATAGAAAATCATATGTTTTCTATTAGTGTCAGTTACATTTAAATTTGCACAAGCACCTGCATATTTGTTATTTAAATTTATTTTCATCGGGATAAACATTAATTGCATTTATAGTAATTAAATGTGCTAAAGTCCCAAAACTTATTTAACAAATTGTGAAAAGCAATCTGATGTAGGCGTGTCCCTATCCGGATTTCATTCCTGCCTAAGGAAATCTTCAGGGGACTTTGTTATTAGAATTTCTAGAGATATTTGTTATGTTAAATCACAAACTCAATGAGAATTTCTTGTCCTCGTCTAGGAGCGAGATTCAAAATTTAAAATATCAAAGAAAAACCAAAACAACAACAAAAAATTGTCACAATTGGCTTTGTCATCTTCCAAATACTACTCTGTTTTTTTGACAGACCTAGCAATGTAGTGACGTTTATTCAAGTAAATCAACAATAGAAAATCATATGTTTTCTATTAGTGTCAGTTACATTTAAATTTGCACAAGCACCTGCATATTTGTTATTTAAATTTATTTTCATCGGGATAAACATTAATTGCATTTATAGTAATTAAATGTGCTAAAGTCCCAAAACTTATTTAACAAATTGTGAAAAGCAATCTGATGTAGGCGTTGTCCCTATCCGGATTTCATTCCTGCCTAAGGAAATCTTCAGGGGACTTTGTTATAAGAATTTCTAGAGATATTTGTTATGTTAAATCACAAACTCAATGAGAATTTCTTGTCCTCGTCTAGGAGCGAGATTCAAAATTTAAAATATCAAAGAAAAACCAAAACAACAACAAAAAATTGTCACAATTGGCTTTGTCATCTTCCAAATACTACTCTGTTTTTTGACAGACCTAGCAATGTAGTGACGTTTATTCAAGTAAATCAACAATAGAAAATCATATGTTTTCTATTAGTGTCAGTTACATTTAAATTTGCACAAGCACCTGCATATTTGTTATTTAAATTTATTTTCATCGGGATAAACATTAATTGCATTTATAGTAATTAAATGTGCTAAAGTCCCAAAACTTATTTAACAAATTGTGAAAAGCAATCTGATGTAGGCGTGTCCCTATCCGGATTTCATTCCTGCCTAAGGAAATCTTCAGGGGACTTTGTTATTAGAATTTCTAGAGATATTTGTTATGTTAAATCACAAACTCAATGAGAATTTCTTGTCCTCGTCTAGGAGCGAGATTCAAAATTTAAAATATCAAGAAAAACCAAAACAACAACAAAAAATTGTCACAATTGGCTTTGTCATCTTCCAAATACTACTCTGTTTTTTTGACAGACCTAGCAATGTTTTGTTTTATTTTTTTTTATTTTTAGTATGTAATATGTGTGATTTGTTTTTAAAAGATTTGGATGTTTTTTTTTTTAATATTGTTTATTTCATTTTCCATATAAAAAGATTTACTTAGTATTTTAAAGTTTTTTTTTTTAATTCATTTTTAGTTATATCAATTAAATCATAAAAGTACAGAACTTTTAATATCATTATTTTCGGAAGTATATTGACTATTTCGATAATTTTAAAAGTGTCTGAAAACTTTAGTTGTCTACTTTACTATATTAATTACAAAAATAATATTTCTTTTTCAAAAATGCATTTTAAAAGCTTTAGACAAAGCCCTGATTTTTGACCTGCGTAAGAGCAAAATCCATTCAAAAGTTGCATTTGCATTATGAATGCATTTTCGAAAAAATATGGTTGTTTTTTAATTTAAAATCGTTAAGTAAATTATTAAATCTTTCATATGCTTTTTAAATCTTTGAAATAGTCCACCTAGTTTAGGAAACATGACGTTTCAAATTACACTACTTTTAAATTTTTTTTTGATTTTTTAAAAACTGAAAAACGCCAATAAAAACGCCCGTTTACAAAATTTGCAGAAACTGAAACCGGTAGCGCATAAGTGTATAAAACATTAATTAATTTAATTGACCCAAGATCAGATTTTGGCCAATCTATTATGGAATGGACGATATATATTTACTTGACTACATATTAATTTAATACCAGAACAACCACAAAATTGTACTAAAAATACATTCTCTCTCACTTGGTACATGTAGTTTTATTTCAAAAACTTGTCGCACTTAATTCTACAATCGAAATGTGATTAATAACTATTGTCACACTACAGTCTTATGAAACATGTATTAAAAAAAAAAAAAAAAACTTATAATAATCGAAAATGAATGTCTGTGTTATTTGATAAAAAATTAAGAACAAACTCTATGTACAGTAGTCCCCGTTTAAATGCGCAGTAAAAAAAAAGCAGAATTTTCATCGCATTTAAGCGGGTATCATTTATCAGAAATCTCGAATAAATGCGCAGTAACGCAATTAAAAAATATTACATAAATGCGTAAAAAACGCATTTACTTAAATTAGTTTCTTTAAACAAAAAAAATATTTTTACACTTTCTGCTTAAAGTTTTTTTTTTCTTTTTAGGAAATTTTGCAACATTTTTGAAGTTTTAGTTAAAAATAAGTTAAGTTTTCCACATAATTTTGTGTTAAAAAAAAGATTTTGAAAAAAATGTATGAATTTTATGAACAGTTTTTAGGCAAAAATTCATGTTTTCAAAAACGGATTTAAGTGCTCAATTTTGTTCTAATTTAACTCAGCCTAAGAAAATAATTAAAGCGGCGAACGCATTTAAACGGAATTATTTCCATGCTTTTTGTATCAAATAGATTTCAGCCAACACTTTTTGCCCATTCAAATGGGGTACGCACTAAAGTGGGTCGCTTTTAAGCGGCAACTACTGTATACAGAAATATTTAGGATTTATTTTTCACTTTTATTGAATAAAAAGTTTTGAATTTCATGCGACTTTATAAAAAAATAAATATACTCCAATATACGTGGCGCATCGTGGACTTTTTTTTTTTTTTTTTTTAAGGGATTGAAATCAAAACTCTGTTGTCCCTCGTAATTTTAACACAAAATTCTGTAGACAAAGTCATTAATAATAATTTTTGTAGTTTGTTGCATGTTTTTTTTTTTTGTCATGGTTTGTATGTTTTTCGGCTTGTTTTACATGCCAAGAAATAAAAATATCTACATTATTTTGAGTTTTTTTACAGCTTAAGATTTGTATTTTATTTATTAATTCAAAAAAAGATAATTTTTGGTGAATACCTAAAAGAAGAAGTCATTAAAAAAGGGGCAAACAAATTAAAAGTGTTTTTCCTGAAAAGTTCTGAACATTAATTTTATTAAGTTTCCAGATGCTGATCAAAAATCTAAATTAATTTTTGGAAATGACACAGGACTCACAATTGGCTTTTAAACACCTCAGATCATGCTTGAATCCAAAATGTAGAAAATGTTTTGTAAATATATACAGAGAGCGTCAAAAGAAAGTGTACACATTAGATTAGCATGTTCAAAATTATATGTCAGTCTTTTGCAATTATATGTGGATAAGCATCAGACTTGGGCAACATCAATTACATTTCACAATCATTTATTTGCGAAATTTTTTTATATCATAAATAATTTTAAAACTACTGCAACACTTGGGGGCTTCAACACTTCTTTGGAAAATTTGTAAAATTTTCAATACCGAACATGGGGGTTAGTAATAAGATCTCTATCACAGGGCTTTTACTCAACTACATCCAACTAAAAGTAATTAGACGTAAAAGGAGTAATTGGTTATCAAAAATTTATTTGATTTCTAACATTGCAAATATACTATTTTTGGCCATGCACACAACACTGTGTGATGTACGCTGCGTTTTCTTCAGCAGGTATGCTGGAAATTCAGTTCACATCATTATGCAATGCATTTAGTTGACATTTTTACTAGGACAACGGAATGGTAATTAGATTTTCTAGCAAGACAATGCAAGAATTCATAACCAACAACGAAACTAAAATGTGGTTTCGCGAAAGAAACATTTAATTTCTTGATTGACCTGAGTGTTAAACAGGTCTGAACGCCATAGAAAATCTGTGAGGGATATATTGGTTCGTAATGTTTACTCCAAAGAGAGGCCAATTAACACTGCTAAAATCCGAAAGCTAAAATCCGAAATTTTAACAGACTTGTACTAGAGAAATTGCCCCCCCCCCCCCCCCTCCTGACCTTAATCGAAAAAGAAAAAAATGAAAAAAGAAGAAAAAAAGTAAAAGAATTGAAACAACATTTTCTATTTTTTTGGCTTTTTTGAAAATGACAGGATTCGAGTTGTTCGAAAATCCGTATTTTTTTGTCTTGAATAACTCGGCATTAACGAATATTTTCATACTAATTTTTCCATTAACGTTGATTTCTTTTTTTTAAATTAATTTTTTCTTGTTTTTTACTTCTCCGATAATAACTGTGTAAGATTTACAAGCTTTGTCTTACAAAGAACGACAACCACCAATTTCGATGAAAGGGATTATATCGTTCGATTGTTTTTATGTGATTTTTATTTACAATTTTTGTTCTAATTTCACATTTCCAGATTTAATCCAAATCAGTGGGTGTCGCGGTAGGGGACCCTCAATGTAAGTCAAACATAAGTTTACTACTTTAAAGTCTTTCCAAATAAGTTTCGGTGAAAGGTCAAACACTATCGCTATCTGTTTTTAGTTTTATATGCCAACATTTTAATTTTTAATATTTTTTTTTAGTTCTTACAAAAAATTTCAGATATCAACAAAAACAGTGATATCAAAAAACCGAAAAACCCTAATAAAAACCGGGTTAAAAGAACTAATAGTAAAAAACGCAAAGAATTTTGTGTAAATCTGAGTTTTTAACATTAATTATACAATAAAATAGCTATTCTAACGTTTTAGTAGTAAAAATTGGCTGAGAAGTTTAAAAAATTTGATTTTCGGATCCATTTTTATATGTAAACATTTTTCTTTATAATTTGAGAAGCCTAACAGGAATCTAATGTCAAAATATAAATATATCCACAGATAAAAAATAGGTACTGAAATTGTTAAAAAGTCGAAAATTTGTTTAACATCCTTGCTAAAACTTGGAATATTTATTTACGTAAAATTTTTTATGATGTGAGCAATTTTTTCCTATTTTGTATTTTATCAAAACAATATTTTGTTAGAACTATTTTAGCAAATATTTATAGACTATTCTGCACCCCAAATAGTATGCAGGTTACTTGTCAGTTAAAAATATGGTAACATGAATTTATTTTTTCAAAATATTTTACTACTCGTACCATTTAGTTTAATATATTATTTTCATTTATTTAAAGTTTCATACAAATTTAACCACAAAAACGGAATGTTGTAGTTTAGTTGTTTCCGTTATAAAGGGTGGTTAAATTGTAAGGGCCGATGTTGAATGTGAACCAAACCTAAACGCCAAGTTTTTTTCCGAATTTTATTTGACATTTCTCTATTTCAGACTTACTCAATTTGAACCATGGAGAGATACACAATCCAACAACGTGTTAAAGTTATCCAGACTTATTATGAAAATTTGCGTTCAAATCAAAATGCATATCGTGCACTTCGTGATTTTTTTGGTCAATTTGATCGTCCAAATGTGCGTACAATCGCAAAAATCGTGGAAAAATTCGAGCAAACCGGGTCTGTAGAAGATGTGAGAACACCAGTGCATGCTCGTACAGCTCGTACTGCAGAAAATATTGCTGCTGTTCGCGATAGTGTGGCTGAAGAGCCGTCCACCTCAACTCGTCGTCGTGCCCAACAATTGCACCTCTCACGCTCGTCGTTGATGAACATTATGCATAAAGACTTGCATTTACACGCTTACAAGGTGCAATTGGCTCAAGAACTAAAGCCTCTTGACCATTCCAAACGTCGTGAATTTGCAGAATGGTGGCAAGAAATGGCAACAGTGGATGATCAATTTTCGAAGAAAATCATCTTCAGTGATGAGGCACATTTTCACCTCAGTGGATTCGTCAATAAACAGAATTGCCGTATTTGGGCGAATGAGAATCCAAGAGTGATTGTCGAAAAACCAATGCACCCACAAAGAGTGACTGTTTGGTGCGGTTTATGGGCTGGCGGCATCATCGGGCCGTATTTTTTCCAAAATGAGGCCGGTCAGGCAGTTACTGTGAATGGTGTTCGCTATCGTGAGATGATAACGAACTTTTTATGGCCCGAATTGGAAGATATGGATGTGGACGATATGTGGTTTCAGCAGGACGGTGCCACTTGCCACACAGCTAACGAAACAATGGCTCTTTTGCGCAACAAATTCAATGGCCGTGTTATCTCACGTAATGGCGATGTCAATTGGCCGCCAAGATCATGTGATTTGACACCGTTGGACTTTTTTCTTTGGGGTTATTTGAAAGAAAAGGTGTACGTCGATAAGCCAGCAATAATTCAAGAGCTAAAGGATGAGATAATTCGGCACATTAACGGCATAGAACCTCCATTATGCCTCAGCGTCATCGAAAATTTGGACCATCGGATGGAGGTGTGCCGCCGTGGTCGCGGCGCCCATTTGGCCGATATTTTGTTCCATACATAATTGAGTAATACCAATATATCATAATAAAATAAAATTACAATAATTTCCTAAATAGCTTGTGTTTTATTCAAAATCAACATCGGCCCTTGAAATTTAACCACCCTTTAGTTATTATTTTAAATTTTTATTTGTTGCCTGCTTCATTAATAAATATTCAAAAAATTCCAGTCTGTCTTTTTTTATAAAAATGGTTTGTTTATAAAGGGTCCGCCATCTAACGTTTTTTTTTCAACTAGCGCTTATTTCATGAATGGTAACACTTAGCTCATGTCTGATTTGACAGATAATTAGTTTTATCCTTCCGCTGAACGAATATGGTCCGTATGTTCGTTATCTTGTGAAAAAAGTGAAAGAAACTGGCATATATATCGATAAACCAAAGCGTGAAAAGCCAAAAACAGTGCGTACACCCGAGAATATTGCTGCTGTGGCAGAAAGTGTGCGTGAAGCGCCATCAAAGTCATTTCACTGTCGTTCTCAACAATTGAACATTTCGGAGACATCATTGAGACGAATTTTGCATAAAGACCTTGGTATGACGCCATACAAAGTCCAATTGGTTCAGGAGTTCAAAAAAAAAGTTATTTGGCTGACCCTTTATATTATTTTAATTATCTCAATTCATATTGTAAGAAATTGAAAAAGTTTATACAAATTCTACAGCCATTCAAACAAGATATGTATTTAGTGTGTGTGTCTACATTTTGTTGAACAAGCTAAACAAAAACTGAAAGAATTTCAAATCTCTTAAGCGAACAATTATTTTTATTGATCTGAAGTTAAAATTTTACCAATTATTTTTAATTGTTACTACGGATTTGTTTTAATTTACAATATTTAATAATAAATAACAAGAAATATTTTATTTAAATGAATTATCATTTATTTTAAATTATATTTTCAGTTAATTTAAACTAAAAACTATTTTTAGTGTACTAAATTGTTTTCTCTGATGGCACTTTTTGGTTCAATTAAACGTAATAATGAACAAATCGATCAAATTTTGTGATTATTTTGAATTCATGCAAAGAAGCATTAGCTTGTATATTAAAAAAATTAATAAGTTTGATAATTTTTTTTGGCATTTACCACGACTTTTAGCGAAAAGATTCTTGGTTGAATATCCGAAATTTTGTACATATACACAGAGAAAAATTTAGCTCTTTGCCAACTGACATTCGGTTACTTCGACTCAAGTTCCGTTATTGCGAATTTCAGTCGGTTGGTACAACTAAACATTAGTTTTCACAACAAAGTTCGTTTAATTCAACAGAATTTTAGTTGCAACACACAAAATATTCAGAAATGTAATGTAAATATCGTTGTACTACCTTAATTTATAGACTGTTACCATTAAAATGCACTTCTCAATTCGGTTGGCAATTTATTTCTCTGTGTGTATCAATCAAAACTTACCATAGATTATTTTTTCACATATAATTGGGATGTTCATATTTGTTGAAAATCGGTTGATATTAAGACAAAGTTAACCTACTAATGCAAATTTTAGGTAAAGTTCAATAAGGTAAAGAACCTATTTAATATTAAAAATACACATCTGTAGTTGATCAGTGCTGGAATCGTGTTTTCGATTACCACCAGAGGCTCTGGTCTGCTTATTTTTTTAGAGAACAAGACACTTTTATTGATGTTTTGCTTTCTTTAGAAAGAGGATAGAGGAGCGGTGACAGATGGCGAAAAGTTAATGGCATCAAACATTGATCGCCATCTGATGGGGATTTGACGAACTCGTTGATGTTTTTTTAGTTCACAGACAAGTTAAGTTGTTTTACTTTGTGAATGAAATTTTTTTTCCTAAAAGCCATTTAATGGATGTCATTCTTCATAATTAGAAAAAACAAAAATTTATAAGTCATACTTCTATTTAAATAATCACTCAGTCGAAGTTGGTTCACCCTGTAGTTCTTACAGTTTCGAGATTTTGTAAATATGATATGTAGCCAAAAAAACGAAAGATTATTACACAACCGGATTGAAAAGTGTATTTTGGTGGTAACAACCGATATTAAAATTAGATTTCTGAATATTTTAGGTGTTGCAACTAAAATTAAATTGCAGTAACCGAACTGTGTTGCGAAAACCAATATTTAGTTGTAGAAACCGAATTTTGCCTAGTAACCGAATTTGAGTCTTAGTTGCTGAATTTCAGTAGACAAATTACAAAATTTTTCTCTGTGTGTACCAGCGGTCAATATCAAAATATCTTGATTATTTAAAATTTTATAGAGCTGCAATGTATGACTTCATACATGGGTTATAAATATGAAAAGGACTTTATTTTTGTTTGAAAATTCTAACAACAAATGTTATTTTCGGTCCCTAGTTTTTGTATACCTTCAGCTTGTGTTTTCTACCAGGTTTTCAGGAGAGCGAACATCTGATTTATATTATGCTTTTAAGATATTTTTTTGACATCATATGCCTTAATGATTCACGACTTCATTTAAATCAGCATGTAATATCTGTTTCAGAGTGGTGTGTGGTTTTTAAGAAAAACTACACACAGAAAAAAACGGGTGGAATATTATCGAAGTGCTTAGTAGCTTAGCTTCAAGTTAGTTTTACAAAGTTAAGTAAAATATTAGAAGCCGATTAAAAAATTCATATATTTTACAAGAAATTTGTAAAACCAGGCACGGTTCCATGAAAAGGTGTTTCTACAAAATTTTCCATTATTTCTTATATTTTTGTATTTAAGAAATTAATTTTGGTGGAGGAAATGTCGCATTTTTCCTCCCCATGGATCCGCGCTTAGTAAAACTAACTTGAAACTTCTGCGTGTACACATAATACCTTTTGAACGAGCCTTTTTTCAAAACCTGTTCATACCAGTTTGTACACATAACACTTTTTGTTCATAAAAAAAAGTAAAGTTTTTTTTTTATATATGGGTTACACATAACACTTTTTGCTGATAGAAAAAATTTAGTTTTTTTATATAAGAGTTACACATAACACTTTTTGTTGATATTTAGATACATAGTTTACTGTTTTTTATATATGAGTTACACATAGCACTTCTTGCCATCTTCTACACCTATTAAGAATTCGCAAACCCGCTTGGTAGATATTTTTATGACCAATCGAGCTTCTCAATGGGGCAATAAACAAAACATATTGAATATAAAACACATGGCACTAATTACTGGCTAGCCGACCATATGTTTGTACAACTTTCTTCTAAAGCAATTAAATGGCGCTTAACAAGTTTTTCCAAGTACATAAAAAATATATTTATATGAATTGAACACAAATAGAGACAACATACAAACATGTCAAAACCAAATTACCACGTTTGGTCATTATCACAATACCTTTAATTGACGAAATTAATCTAAATTTTTTTTTGACTGGTTGTCTGTTTTAGTCAGAAATGTTTTAAGTTCAAACAGCAGATGAATACGACGTATTCTATATATTTTTTTTAAGATTTTTATCAAACTAAATGTTTGGAATGTACTATATTTTATGCTAAATTAGACAAAAAAAATTAGACAAAAAAAAAACAAAAAAAAAATCATGATAAAAAATGTTATTAAACGCCATGTTTATTTTCCTTCTTTTTTTAAAGCAAACAAAATATTTTGTTTGAAAAATTCTCAGCCAAAGTTGTAGATTTGTTTTTATTTCTCAAACACAAGGGATGAATTTGTTTTGTTTGTTATGCTTTAAAGCAACGTTTCCCAAATGAGTGTCGGCGGATCCCCAGGGGCCGTAAAAATATTCCTGGGGGTCGGCGAAGAGTTCCGACAAAACGATTCTTAACACCAAATTTAAAACTAACCAGTTAAATTTTTTAGAACAAATTACCTTTTAACTTGTTCTAGAACAGATTCTTTTACCACCAGTTACATGGAACCGCTTTTGGAACATATTCTTTCTAGTCATAGTGTAAGTCTGTACTCTCTTAGAACCAGTTCTATAACTGGCTCTAGAACCGGTTCTAACGCAGCCTGTTCTAGTTTGGATGTAAAGAAAATATGCAAATATGACAAACTACATATAAAAGGAATAGGTTGTAGAACAGAAAGTAGAACCTGTTATAATACAGTATAAGTTGCTCTGCAACCTGTTATTTGAATTTTACTATTTTACTGGGTAAATTCAGAATAATTTTTGCAACTTTTTAAATAATTCGAATAACTCAAAATTAAATTGAACTTTTTTGTACTTCAAAAAGATTTTTTTTATTCAAAAACGCTAAAAAAATTGTATGGCTCAAATTTTAAAAGTTTTGTTTAAAAAATTATATAAATTTTCCTCATACTTTTGTTGATTTTTTCTACATCATTTCAAAAAAGCACACATCAATTTCTAAAACTAATAATTTTAATATCAAACTTGCAATTGATTTTCCGAAAATACCAAATGTAATTCAGAAACCACAATTGTAATTTCAAAATTGCATTTGTTAATGAAAAAATGTCATATGTATTTCAGAAAATACGAAATGTTATTCAATAAATCGCATTTGTTTTTCATAAAATCGCATTTGTTATTCCGAAAATACCAATTGTAATTCAGAAAATACCATTTGAAATTCGAAATAAAAATCCTACTGTAATTCAAAAAATTTCAATAAAAATTAAAAAAATACCAAATGTAATTCAAAAAATATCATTAGAATTTCAACTGATATTTTTTGAATTACTCGTACATTTGGTATTTTCTGAATATTAATAATTTTTTTTTGTAAAGAGAAGCAACGAAATTCTTCCTATTAATTAATGTGTTGCTTTCTTTGGAAAGGGGATAGTAGAGAGGTGACAGGTGGGGAAAGAATAAGGGCTTCATTGGCAACATTGTAATTGCGCGAGATGACAAGTCTTAGAACAGTTGTTGCTAGCCACCTGATGAAGAGTTGGCGATCTAATTGAAGCTTTTTAATTCATAGCTCTGATTCATTATTTTACTTCGGTGGAGTTAAGTGCTATTGGAACACCGAAGGCGGACTCTGTGATACACATGAGGGATAGAAAACTCATATAAATTATTTTTCTTAATTGTTGTTTTTCTTAATTGTTGTTGTCGAACCCGGTATTTTTTAAATAACATATGTTATTTTTCGAATTTAAATTGATATTTTTTGAATTTCATTAGTTTTATGAAGATTATCATTAATTATACAAAGCATTTCATAAACATTGACTTTAATGAAACATGTTGTCTATCAAAAGTTTCAATGGACGAGTTCCAGTGACAAAAAATTCATTCGATTTCATAAATTATTCTTTCATAAATTAAATGAAAATTTTCCTTAGAGCTATGAAATAATTTCAAAGACTTACTTTTTTATTTTTTCATAAAAGTTCATCAATTTTCATACATTTTAAATTCACTAAAGATTTTTTGGATATATAGTGCATTTATATATAGTTATCAACGTAGCAAAAATGTTTAAATTGGTAAATCCCCTTTCTTTTCAGGGGGTGAAATGTCATCTTTCTTTGTCACGTTTGGGATCCGTGAACCATTAGAAGTGCCTAAGGAGGTCCGTGAGGCAAAAATTAGTGGGAACCACTGCTTTAAAGCCTACTGTATAGAACAGTAAAATGAATAAATGCTATATGGAAAGCTATATGAAACATTTTGACAAATTACCTGATTGGACATTGAAACATTTTATCTGCCAATGCGTTACCATTGGGATTTTGACGTGCTATTTTGGTCATTTATATGGACACTCCAAACCCAACAGCCCTTTTCCTTTAGTTATGTATATATGGATGATATGAAATGGCAGCAAAAATGGAAGGGTCAGTTTAAAAGAGTTTGTAGACCAAAAAAGTGCTTTAGGCTGATTGGTAGTAAACCGAAAACAAAAAACACAGCAAATGATGAATTGTCAAATTCTCAATGGATATTTATAACAAAACTACTATGCATGCATAATATTGTTAACCACTCAACTGCGTAGTTAAATTTAAAGTTAGTTATATTTGGATTATTATTACATGGCTTATATAGTTATATATGGAGTAAGATTTGGAGACATATAATAATATCAAGTACCATATAAAAAATACTCTCAATAAAAATGATCAGATTTATTTGTACATTATTATATAAACCGCAATGTGACTCCATTCAAAGTCTGATATGACTTAGTCATAATATATAGGACTAGATAGAACTATTTTTACCCGGGGTGTTCCAGATATATTGGACATACACAGTTAAATGGTTAAAGTATTAGATATTTCCTAATCAAGTACAGATATTTTTTATGGGTACTACACTCAAGGAAAAGAGTTTCATAATATTGATGAAACTGTTTCATTAATCGATTTTCATCAATTATGAAGTTGTCATAGATATGATGAACAGTTTCATAAAAATGTATGTAAAATGTTTCAGAAATCTTTATCATTTCTTTAAAAAAGTTCCATAAGCCGTGCGAACATTAGGGGCGTTCTTATTATGAAATATCTGATTTTAATATACCGCCAGACAGATTCAACTGGTAAATGTTGGCAAAACATTTGCATATTTGCATATTTGTACGTATTTGTCATTTATTAATTGCAGTTTTTTCATAACTAATGTCGACTCGGCATTAGTCTATTCGACAAAACACGATTCACTTTGTCATTGCCGATTTCTCACGTTTACCGACCATTATTCGCTACATTCTAAAACACGCGTGAATAATTATCGATTACAGCTATCACCTTATTTACCATCTCTAAAAAAACACACAAAAGCAGAGAAGAAAGAGCATAAAAACCATATAAATGTTAATTTATTGATTATATTGCAATTTAATACACTCAAAAAAAGCCAGTAAAGTCAGCAACAATTTTTCTAGGCGGACCCTTGCAGAAAAATTGTTAATATCAACAAACAAAAATTTTTCATTATTTTTTGCAGATATTAGCAATTTTTTTGCAAATATCATCCCAGCAAATATGTTGCTGTCTTTACAGATTGTTCTTAGTGTAGTTTTCATATTAGATTTGGATATACTACACGCAAAAAATAAAAAGTGTAAAATCAGCTTAAAATAGCGTATAAGTTACCTACTTAAGTTTTTTTGTAGGGGAATGTTTTCTAATGTGGCCCTACATGTGGTATTTGAGCTATATATAAGCCCATGAAGGGCATTTTTCGGCTATAGATAATGGAGGGAAACACATAAAAATTTGTATTTAAATTAAAAATTCTTGTAATTTCGTTTAAAGCTGCTTAAGGGTTTACGATTTGTAATGCTAACTGTTTTAATTGCGGTAAACCAGCGATATTTTTTTGTTGTGAAATATATTGAAGATTTAGCCAAAACTAACAAAAATAGTTAAAGTGATGCGTGAACGATTTCAGAAAGACTAAAACTTGGAGAAAAAATTCAAAAAATCAATAAAATATATCAAATGTCCACTTTGTGGAACATTATGAAAATTAATTTTTTCACATATTTGATTTATTTTTTATATTTCTTTCTGGAATCAATTAGTTTTATTAAAATTGTGAATAAAATTCATACCGTTTACAAAAATCAAACTTGTTTGTTATTTACTTTTTATATTTACGAAAAATTAGACTTCACATTGCGTTTTTTTCGAAATGACAAAATAAAACCAAAAAAAATGTGTGCATTCAAGTCGAAATTTTTTAAAATAGAGATGGCATAAATTAAAACAAATCATTCACAGCCATTTCTAAATTAGAGGTCAGTTTGCAATGAACTTTGTAACAGGCATAAGTGACGTAATATAGAGCTTAAGTTTGATTTTGAGCATTCCAAACCCCACGTGGGCGCCAATATGACCACCCAAAATAGGGAACTTTTTGCATACAAAATTTTGAGTACTAGCCAATTTTTTTCGAATCCCATTTTCAAAAAATCTGCTAGTAGAGACTAAAAAGAAACATGCTTACATGTGTGGGCTATCTCTAATAGTTACCAAGATATTCCCATTTGAAAATGTGAAATTCCAAATTTGGTCCGACTCAGGTCCAGTTTTTTTGCGAATAGCAGGACGAAGGCGGTTCCAATTTCTTCTTTAAACTAAATAAATTATTTAACTAAATAAATTCTTGACTAAATAAAAAGCAAATTAATGCAATATTGTGTTGCACAAAAAAACTACATTCGTTTAAAGTAGAAAATAAAAAGAAAAAAACTAATTTTTGCGATTTTTTCCGCGAAAAGCACAAACAGTATTTTAACTACAGATAAATATTTTCTTTCTAAACATATAAAGTGTGCATACTATTCTGAAAGGTCTTTTTATATAAAACCGATTTGTGTTAAAAAATTATTTGATTTTTAAATACTTTTCCGCCCAACCGCTTCTAAATTTGCCACATTTTTAAGGCAAATATTAATTTTAACCCACAGTTAAAAATAGTGCACTCCTCCAATTATGTAGCGGAAGTGGTTATATACGAGGGCGGAACAATAAGTCCGTGACTTTTTGAATAAAACACGGTTTTTTTTTGCAAATCTCCATAATCTCCTTTTAGCTCAATACACTTAGTCCAACGTTTCTCCAATTTTTGTATCCCTTCGAAAAAATAGGATTTTTCGAGGTCGATAAATTAGCAATTTGTTTGATCAATAATTTCATCGTTGGAGCTAAATCTCTTTCCACCGAGCCATTTCTTTAGGTTTGGAAATATTCAATAGTCACTGGGGGCTAAATCCGGAAAATATTCGTAGCCCAATTCATGGAAATTTGCCAGTGAGACTGCACACGTGTGCACCTGTGACAATTATGTTTATGGTCAATTGAGAGCAAACGCGGCACCCATCTTGCAGACAGATTTCTTAAACCCAACTGATCATTTAAAATCGAAACCACACTGCCACATGAAATGCCTATGGCATCAACAATCTCACGCACTTTCACTCTTCGATCGGCCAACACCATATCGTGGATTTTTTCGACATTTTCGGGTGTATTGACCTCAATTGGCCGTCCAGAACGTTCAGCGTTATTTGTACTTGTGCGACCACAACGAAAGTCAGTAAACCAATTTATTACCATTGAAAACGATGGTGCAGAGTCCCCATAGTATTTGGTGTTCGTTTCTTTTTTTTTAATATATTTTTAAATAAAATTCAAATTCTTGAAGTTTATGTTTAGTTGAAATCGAAAGAAGCTTATTAAAATTTTATATGTAATTATGTGTTTCTAAGGAAAAATTAATGAAATAAAATTATTCGAGTTACTCGAGTAATTTTACAATCTTACTTTATTAATCGAGCAAGTTAAAAACCTCAATATCGAGTTAATCGTTCATTCGAACAAAACCTAATCCGAGTAATATTAATACCCTACTAATTACTACGCAACAATGCAATATGCCCTCAAATTTTCGAGATAACGGTAAAGGAGTATTTTTTTGCGACTGGCATATTTCTTTAAATACTTGTAATTTTCTTTAAATACTGCTTAAAATTTCAAAATCGGTTAAAATATTACTGAAATACAAATGCTCAAATATGCTAGTCACAAAAAAATACTATTTTTTTATCGTTATCTAGAAAAGGTTAGGGTATATTTCTACTAAATAATAATTATTATATATTATATATTATTATAATAATAAGTAAATATTTATTTTGTATTGAGCCGCAGATTCCTCAGAAAAATAGGTCTTTCTAAATATTTTGTTATGAAGTTTACGTAATTTGCACAATTGATTCCGTGTTCAGCATGTCCATTAATCCAATGGTAGGATTGGATTGCGTTCTGTGTAATTTGCAGAAAAATCTAAAACTAAAAATCTAAAACCAATAAAAAGAGTTCCGTTTACACTATTTAAAAATCGAGTTCATTCCAAAACTTGATAATCCTTCTTGCAATAACTTAAAACATATTTAATTGTAAACAAAGATACAAAATTTGTATTAAAAAATAGTTATTATTTAAAAAAAAATATTTTATAAAAAGAATATTTATAAAAATTATGATTTCCACGGAACATATTTCGAACCCATTCTGAAATTTTTATATGATGTAGGTAACATGTCTAGTTAACTCTAAACAAAAAGAAAAAAAAAAAGAAATCAGGATATACATTTTGAGATATTTGCAAATCAAGGACATTTTAAATTTTTTTATCCTTTTTTAAAAATCAGTTTTATTTTTCCTTAAAACCGTTTCGTGAAGGTTGTATAAGTTTTATTTCGCGACTAAGTTCGTAGCGATTAGACGAAGCTTTTTACACTCATAATAATGCATGCTAAAAATACGAAAAAATACGATGTCAAAACAACGAAAAATTTCGTAAAATAAACAAATTTTCGTGTATTTAACGAAAGTTTTTGTTATTTTTACATTTTTTCTTGAATGGATTATTATCATTGTAGAGATAAGATGTCTTAAACGCCCTGTATTTTAATAAAAAAGTCACAAATTTAAACTGCGATAAAACGCGAACTACAAGGAATTTGGGAAAAACTAGAAATTAAAAACTTTGTTAGGTCCAAGAGAATACATATACCAAATTTTGTGATAATCGGGAGAGAGACGATTACGAAAAAGCTATGTTTTGTGTCTACGATTTTCCACAACTTTGTATTGTTTACTATACATGTATTGTTTACTATACATGATTGCGGCAACCAAATAATTAGGTTTTTGTAACCAAACTATTTAGTTAGTTGGCAAAGCAGATAGATTGTGAATACGACTGTTTTTTCTCTGTGTAAGTTTTTAAACGTGTTCTTGTCTTCCCCAAGATTTAACTACAATCAAATGCAGTTTCCATCGACATATTATAAATAGTGGGGTGGGGAGGGGGATTGGACCTATGCAAAAGTCTAATGTGTAAAGACACATTTAATTAATACAATGGCTACAATGAAAGATATAAATTACTTAAACAATGTTTTGGAATTAACCACTAGCCCTTTAGTTCTTATAATTTCCAATACAGGTACATATTCATATCGTTTATCCATTTTAATAAGGGTGGCCGACTATTTCTTGTATGGATTTTATTTGTAGTTACCCAGTCAGAAAAAATCAAGCACTGGCATACCACTGGCTAACCGAGGAATTGTAAATATATTACTGGCTTTATCAGCGTTTCCAAAAAGAGTTTTGCCAGTGTTTTTTTTTACTATTATTTCAGTGGTCTCAAAAAAAAACGTTGGCTAACAATGGGCGGAGACCACTTTGCCAACGTTGGCAAATAGTGTTTTACCAAAAAAAAAAAGTGCTAGAAATTTCCAACGGCTCAAAAGTCTAACCTATGGTAGAATATTTTTTTTTTTATAAAAATTATGATGCTTTGTTTAAAAAATTTTGTTGTCAGAATTTTCCGAGTTTTATCCCAGATTCAGCCATCAATTTGTTTCTGATTTTTTAATACTTTTTAGTATTTTTATACATACAATTAAAATTTTGGTTCTGAAAAAGATCTTTTAAAACCAATTTTGTTTTCCCAACATTGGCAAGTTGTTTTTAGTAAACCTTATGCCAGTTCTAACATATTTCAGCAACCAACGGTTATCCAGCAGTTATCACTTACTTACGCTTTAAGCTAACAATTTTCGATTATCATCAACAGGCATGTTGATGAACATGGAAAACGAAACGGATTTTCAATCAAGAATTTATTATATTTATTCAAGAAATTATTTTTTATTGCCTAAATTAAAGGTTTTATCTAATACAAAGCGACTCTTAGAATACTATGTAGATAAAGACCACTGCACATGTCGTTAAAAACATATGAAATTTCACTTAAAGAAAGGACGACTTACAATACATTTCAGTAAATTCAACTAACATTGTCATTTGTTTTTTAACCCTCCAACTGGCAAACGATGTTTCGCAACGAAATTCATTCCATGTGCTCCACTCTCAAAACAAATAATAAGTTCTTAGGCGATATGACTCGAAATATTTTAGGGTGCATTTTGAAAACTAAAGCATAAAAAGAGAAGTTTTCAACAAAATTTATTTCTATTACCAAGATATAACCACACTCCAAAAACAATTTTTTTTCTGCTCCTATTTGAGAAGATATCACGGTTTTCGCTTTTTGGAACAAGCGAAATTATGCAAAAAAGTATTGAAACTTCAATTTATATTGTTCAAACTTCAACGCTTTGCTATTAATACTTAATTTAATGTCTTCCTTTCGCCAAATTTCATAAAAATCCGTCTATTAGTATAAGTTAAGATGATGTCCTTTAGAGGAATCCTGATAAAATCCTGTGAGTTCTTGGACCAAAGTAAGGATTTAGTATTTAAGATAAAGCTTCAATCTTACTTGTATTTTATTATAAAGAGTTTTTAGTCAACTTAAATTGGTTTTTTAGATTTTTGAAAACTATTTTTTTTCAAAAATAATTAGTTTTTGAAAATTTACGAAATTTTTAATTTAAAGCTTTCTCGCTTCCAAACCGTGAACGGCACACGAAAACTTTGTTCACAATATATTTAGCAAAATTTAGTTTTCTATCAAAATATATTAATTTCTAAGTATAAAACGCTCATTTGACGAATTTGTGGTAAATTTTATGAAGACTGCCCTGAGGCTGCCTTACCCGTTAGAGGGTTAATGTCCAAAAGATGAACCACATATAATGTTAGTAAAAAATAAACAAACATTAATTTTTTTTATATTTTTAAATGACAAAAAACTACTGTAAAAAATTAATGTAAAATAATAAAACAGTCACTTGATGTGGTTTGTTTATTTAAATGAACTACAATATAAGTTAAAATATTAATTTATTTTACAAATGACTGACATCTCACATTTGAGTCTGATGAAGATATAAAAAAAATTTATGAAATCAAACAAATTCTTTCATCAATTATTACTATTGAGCCTGTACGAAACTCTAAATACATACCTCAATGCAAAAATTGCCAAGGATATGAACATACTAAAAATTATTGTTCAAAACCACCGAGATGTGTTAAATGCGCTGGAAAACATGCTTCATCAAACTGCGAAAAACCTCAGAATCTTCCTCCGAAATGCTGCAACTGTGGGGAACCACATCCAGCCAGCTATCGTGGGTGTATAATTGCAAAAGAACTACAAAAACTCAGAAATAAAAAAGAACAACAACTAAAATCCAATGATCGTATTTCATTTCAAAACGCTAACAGTTATCAGTCCAATAAGAACACAGAAAGCGAACATATTTATCTAAAAACTCGTAAACCTTCACAAAAATCAGTCACCAAAAGTCAAAGTACCCAAAAGAAAACAGACACCTATGCAAACATTATTAAAAATAAGTCAAAATCTGTTCAAGAAAACAATAATAATGCAACTACATTAGAAAAAATAATGCAAATGTTACAACGGCAAGAAAAATTTTTTAAAATTCTTGAGAGTCGGCTTGATTTGTTAGAACAATCATCATCAAAAAAAATATCATCATGAATAATATGCTTAATATAATGTTATGGAATGCAAATGGTTTACGGAGCCATAAAGGCGAATTAGAAATAGTACTTAAAACTAAACAAATTGATATCTGCCTCATTGCGGAAACTCATTTTACTAAACAATCGTACATTAGATTTGAAAACTATATAGTTTACTCCTCTAACCATCCCCAAAACAAGGCCAGAGGCGGTAGTGCAATCGTAATAAAAAATAACATTGAACACTATGAAGAAGAGAAGCTCTGCAGCGAAGAATTTCAGGCTACAACTGTGACAATCAAAACTAACCAGAAATTGCTTTCGCTGACTGCATTATACAGTCCACCAAAACATAACATTACGTCTGACCAGTACAAAAGGCTGTTCTTACGACACAAGCACAGATACATAATTGGGGTGACTTTAATGCAAAGCATATATATTGGGGGTCACGCCTAAACAACAAAAAAGGGAAAGAACTGCTTAAAGCTGTCAAAGACACTAGCGGTGAGTTTATTTCTACTGGCAAACCAACCTACTGGCCAACCGATCCAAAAAAGAAGCCTGATCTAATTGATTTTTTTATATCGAATAAAATTTCAAAAAGCTACACTCACGTCGAAGATGGTCTTGACCTTAGTTCGGATCACACACCTGTTTATCTTACAGTAAGCGAAAATGTAATACTACAAGAACATCCTCCTAGTATTTCTAATAAAAATACTGATTGGGAATACTTTAGAGAAACGTTGGACAATGAAATAAGCTCCGATAGTATTTGTAACACAGCAGACTTAGAAAAGCAAGCCTTATTATTTTCACAGTCCATTCAACAATCGGGTTGGAGAAGCACCCCATCAACTGCTCCTCGCACAGTTGTAAATACATATCCCCGTGAAATTAAAACTTTAATTGCCGAAAAAAGGAGATTAAGAAAAAAATTGCATCAATCGAGATCGCCATGTGATAAAACAAATTTAAATCGAATTACTTATCAAATCAAATGTAAAATAATAAAAATGAAAAATGATACATTAAATCAACAACTTCTTTGGCTGACGTATGATAAAAACACTGATTATTCCTTGTGGAAAGTAACCAAAAAATTTAAAAATCCTGTTCTACAAAAGATGCCAGTAAAAAATCCGAATGGCTCGTGGGCAAAAAGCGATTCCGAAAAGGCTGAAGTTTTTGCAAATCACTTAGGCAGTATATTTTCTGATAGTGAAAATTCTTCTGAGCAAGTTTCTAGAGAACTTATATACGACGATACTCTAATTGCAGATATTACTGTTGCAGAACTTAAACATGAAATTAAGATACTTAAACTGAAAAAAGCCCCTGGCTATGAATTAATAACTGCGGAAGTTTTAAAGCAATTGTCCACCAAAGCTCTCTTAAAGTTGTGTGATATATTTAATGCGGTTTTTTATTACAAACATGTTCCTATTTATTGGAAAGTTGCAGAGATCAAAATGGTGCCAAAACCAGGTAAATCACCATATGAAATAACATCGTATAGACCAATTTCACTCTTAACACAATTATCCAAATTATTTGAAAGATTGCTATTAAAAAGAATTAACCCTATACTAATTTCCAAAAATATAATACCCAATCATCAATTTGGCTTTAGAAGCAACCACTCTACTATAGATCAGGTACATAGAATTACTGATATAATTGAAAAATCATTAGAAGAAAAGCATGTCTGCTCTGCAGTATTTCTGGACGTCTCACAAGCCTTTGATAAGGTATGGCACAAAGGCTTATTGCTAAAAATTAATTCAATATTTCCATCACAAATATGTAAAATTCTGCACTCATATTTAACTGACAGATATTTCTATGTGAAGCATGAAAATGAACGGTCTAATCTGAAACCAATAACAGCTGGAGTACCCCAAGGTAGTGTGCTAGGTCCTCTTTTGTACCTTATTTACACCTATGACATGCCTATACCAGCCAATTGCACGATTGCTACCTTCGCCGACGACACCGCATTGTTATCAGTCGACAAAACAGCAGAAAAATGAGTGGAAAAACTGCAGTCTGCCTTAACACTAATTGAAGAATGGACCAAGAAGTGGAAAATTTCATTAAACAACTCCAAATCAACTCACACTGATTTTACAAACCAACGCATGACATACCATCCTGTTCGATTATTTAATAACATAATTCCATACTCCAATACTGCAAAATACTTGGGAATGACACTTGATACAAAACTTCGATGGAAAGCTCACGTAAAAAAGAAAAAAGAAGAGCTAGACATAAAATACCGAAAGATGCATTGGCTGCTAGGCCGTAATTCAATATTATCAATCGAAAATAAACTTATGCTGTACCAGCAAATACTCAAACCAATATGGTCCTACGGTGCACAACTTTGGGGTTGTGCGAAACGAACTATAATCGAAATTATACAGCGGTTCCAGAATAAAGTTTTGAAAAATGCTGTTAATGCACCATACTACATAAGAAACAAAGATATTCACAGAGACCTACATGTGGACTCTGTGCGTACCACAATAAGCAAGATTGCTGAATCCCGTAATCAAAGATTACTATGCCATGTCAACGAAGAAGCATCATCCTTAGCTACCAACAATGGCCCTACTCGTCGATTAAGGAGAACTAAACCCTCTGATCTTCGTGGCCTTTATAGAGACTAATCAAAAATCATCTTAATCACAATACTTTAGCTGTTTATATAAAATAGAATTAAATTGCTCGTTAGTTTTAAGTAACTAGTTGCAGTGTAACAAAACAATAGCTATAATAAAAATTGTTTTAAATATATAAAAAAAAAAAAATAATTTATTTTACAAATGACTGACATTTACATAAAAAATAAAGAAACTGTATTACAACCCAAACAACTACATATTTTTAAAGCAGAAGTTTCCTCAGTGGATATATAAAAAAACTATTCCAATTTTATTTTGAAAGAACTAAATATTTTAGATAGAAAAACTGATCTTTATCGATTTTTTATCACATCCCTGAATATGTCTTGTTATCTGAAGGGGGTAGTACTGTTTTCTACCAATCTGTCCGCCAGGGTTCGAATACCGGCAGGACCATACAAATTATAAATTAACTTTTTTGTAATTTTATTTTGGACAATCTATTTTATGGTTTTACAAACTTTTTTTGTCTAACGATGTTATCATTTTGGGATTGGCAAAGCACTTGTTGCCAGCACTTGTACCACCTGTTAAAGTGCCTTGTCAGCGGTGGCCCGTTTCTCTTTTTCTGATTGGGTATCTACATTTAATTGGCCCCACTCTGCAGTAAAAGGTGGTGTATTGTGTATTTAATGTGAAAGTAATTTAACAAAATCTTTCGATTATTATGGCGTTAGTCAGGTAGTATTTATTGTATGGACTCCTATTTGATCTCTTTCATATCATGCATGCGTTTTTAATAGAGTGAAAGTATTTTTGTATTCGAAGTTGCAATAATTATTTTGTATAACTACACACAGAAAAAAAATTTTATTTTGTTGGCCTCAACAAAAAAATTTTATTAATGCAACCATATTCAAATGTGATTTATAAGTATTTTGAGAGCTGCAACTAAAATTCATTTATTTTACCCAAATTTTAGTAGCAGTAACCGAATTTCCGTTGACAAATGGCTACATTTTTCTCCATGTGTTTCTTATGTTTTAGAACATTTGGGTGTACAAATGTATGTAAAATTTGTATTTCATTAATTCACTTTGTAATTGACCGCTATTGTAAATGAAAGGGAAAGTCAATGAGTGATTGGTATGTACTTGTGTAATTAGTTCAATAAGATTCATTTATTTGTAATTAGGTTTTATGTAATTACATGTGAATGTTTTTGATAGATTAGAAACCTCGCCTATGTACATATATGCATTAGAAATTTGGTAAATTATTTTCATCTTTCGTGATTTATTGATGAAAATAAACATTTAATTCGTTACTTGAAAATTTAAAACAAAAATACAATTTACCTTAAAACTTTACGAATCGCTGGGTTATTTAAAATTGTTTGCATAAAGAAGTAAAGCTTAAAAAATATACAAAATTAAAATGTTAAACATAATCCTAGGGAGAAGGTATCCTAAGGCGAACACTAATATTTTAGTGAAACTTTTATATGATGTAGAACACACTAAACTTAGAGACATTTGTTTGATTTTAACTGATCAATCTCATTTATATATCCTGCAGTCGAAAATTTGGTTATCACGAATCTAATTGGCACTTCAAATGGGACTGTCTTTTTAACGCACTTCTTTATTTTTGAACATTTATTCCAAATTTCATTTTCCTAGCTTTCCCAAAAATACCATTTTAACTCACCGCGCACAGTGGGATATATCACAAATTTTTTATAAATAATTCTGCCATTTTTTCGTTAGTAGTGTGATTGCATTTTGCAACAGCCATAAGTGACGTTATATCGATCTAACGTTTTTATTTTGAACCTTCCAGACCCGCCGGGGTGGCAATACGACCACCCAAACTGGGGTGGTCGTATCCGATTTTCACTAATCCGATTTTCACTATTTTTCATATTTATAATCTGACAGTAGAACATTTGAAAATGAGAAATTCCCAATTTGGTCCGACTCAAGTCCAGTTTTTTGCTAATAGCGGGACGAAATCGGGGCAAATTTAATTTTTTTTAGTCTTAAGTCAACTGTGATCTAAACATTACAAATAGAATTTACTGTGATATTTTTATTTATTTATTTTTTACAATTATTTTTTTTTTTTTTTCGTTTATTTTATGTTTGATAAGAAAATAGTACTGTTTAATAATTGAAAATAATGTAAAATTGACAGAGAAGATTATATATCAATAAAATATTCATCCCAGAAGATGTTGGAGAAAACACCAACGAAACGTCGGATGAACTATTAAATGAAATAATCTTTCATTTTATAAAATAAACTGGACCTGAAAAGACCGTTTTTAGACAAATCTAAAAAGCAATTAAGAATTTAAAATAGAAAAAGGTCGATAAAAAACATTTTTAGAATTAATTTTTACAATCATTGCTTATATAACCAAATAAATTCTTGATTAAATAAAGAAAGTGAATGGAATATCACTCAAAATTTACATTCGTTTACAGTAGAAATTAAAAAAAAATAAAATTTTATCGATTTTTCCCCTAAATGCACCAACAGTCTTTTACCTTCAGATACATATTTTCTTTCAGAACATATAAATTGTACATATTATTCTGAAAGGTCTTTTTATATAAAAGCAAGTTGTATTAAAAACACACACAGCCTCTTGAAAAGTTGCCACATTTTTAGAGCAAATATCAACTTTAAGCCACTGTTAAAAATTGTCCACGCCCCCAATTCGGTAGCGGGAGGGGGTTGTAGATACTCCAACATAATGAATACAAACATTCATAATAAGAAATATTTGCTTAAGGGATAACATTTGAAGATTTCCTGTTAAGGAGTTATTAACACATCATACAAGTGTTTGATATCTTTGGAAGGGAAATTACTTGTAGATTACGACATTTTAAAAAATAGTCAAATTTAGAGCACTTGGTAGAAGAAAAACAAATTTCAATTTTTGTTAAAGTGTAAATTTTTACTATTCAATAATATATTTATTAATAGATATAAGCCAATAATTTTTTGGACTTAAATAGACTTTTAAGTAACCAATATACGTCCGAAATTATAATTTGCTGAAAGATATCCCACAATTCCCAAAAAAAAAAAACCCAAAAATGGGATTTTTACCTTTTTTGTTGCTAGGGGATTGAAAGAGGCTTACAAAATAAGTTAGTTATGTTGTTATATTATGTTGGAGTATCTAAAACCTAATTGGAGGTGTGTACAATTTTTAACAGTGGGTTAAAGTTCATATTTGCCTTAAAAAATGTGGCAATTTTAGACGCGGCTGGCCGATAATTTATATACATATCAAACATTTTTTTTAACATAACTCGCTTTTTTAAAAAGACCTTGTAGAATAGTATGCACTCTATATATGTTCAGTACGAAAATATTTATCTGGAGCTTAAGGACTGTTGGTGCTTTTTGGGAAAAAATCTCTAAAATAAATTTTTTTTTAATTTCAACTTTAAACGAATTAAGTTTTTGAGTGGAACAAGATATTGCATTAATTTTACTACTTTATCAAGAATTTATTAAGTTAAATGACCATTATTTAAAAAAATAAATTGGAATTTGGTCCCGCTATTCGCAAGAAACTTTACCTGAGTCGGACCATATTTGGAATTTCACATTTTCAAAAGGGAACATCTCGGGCACTATTAGAGATAACCCACACATGCTTTTTTTGTTAGTCTCTACTAGCAGATTACAAATATGAAAAATATTGAAAATCTGATTAGAAACAACAAAATGTTGAGCACTCAAAATTTTATATGCTAAAAGTTCCCTAGTTTGGGTGGTCAAATTCCCGTCCCTGGTTAATTGGAAGATTCAACATCAGACTTATGGTCGATATTACATCACTTATGCCTGTTCCAAATTTAATTTTAAAAAATTTTGTGATATATCCCAATGTGCCGCTGCAGACACGAAAAGACTTTTTGTCTTTTTTATAACATTATAAATCAAATTTGCATGTGGAACAACAACAAAGTTTACTTATAAGACTGTTATAAGAATCAACAAAATGATTATGCATATGACCAAGTCTATATCATAAAGTATGTTGTGGTTCTGCATTACACATTTGGTAATCGACTAATATTATTCTAGAGAATTATCAATGTAACCATTTAAAAGCAACATGTCCGGCGTGTGAATTTTACGTGTTTTCGTTTTTAAATAAAATTTCACCAAATTAAAATTTACGACTTTCTAATTATAATTTTTAAAAAAGGTTTTAAAAATCAGAAGTGTTTTTATTTTTAAGTATTACACATCAGATTTTTGCAATATCTCTTGTATTTTCGTCAGATTTTTCATACGTGTTAATATGCTAATAATCATATTATGCTTATAATTTGACGAGATAATTTATTAACTTTCTATTTTCTTCATCACGTCATTGTTTTGATATCATCGCTGTTGAAAAGACGAACAATTGCTGTTTTGGCATAATATCAAGCTCATTCGAATTTCTTTACATCACTTAATATCAAGAATATTCTTAAAATAGGAGCAAAATATTGTTTGACAAAACTTAGTGGAAGTATAACACAGTGGGATATTTCACAAAATTTTTGAAAATACATAATTCGGCCAGTACTTACTAAGACGTATATTTTCAGATACGAATTTAAGAGATTGATTTCGTTCTTACTTTAGTAATTCAACTCAGCCTAAGCGGGGAACAAATTTAAACTAAATGATTTTCATGCATTTTGTATGAAATATATTTTTGCCAGCATTTTTTGCACCTTCAAACGCGGAACGCACTAAAGCATTTAAGCGGAAACTACTGTACTACATTTTTCATCATTTTAGGCATTATAACACTTTTAAAAATATAATTTTTTGTCAAACATTAACCCGAAACACCCTAGAATTTTTTTTTGTTGAATTTTGAAAATATATTTTGCATATGCTTTAGTAATGACCTAATACAAAAAAAAACTACAATCTCTTTTTGATCCTGCCTGCAGCACATTCAGAATGCCATGTTGCCATGTGGTAACTATGCAAAACTAAACGAATTTTATAAGTTGATCAGGTTAAATCGGAATTTATTTTGACTTTTCCAAAGCTTTCAATATCTATTCATTGTTAAAAGAAAAATATATTTTATATTATTTTATTAATTTTTTTTAACAATATAAATTATTTTATAAACACAGAGACCCTTATTATAGTACTTCAGTTCAGAAAAAAAAAATGTTTCCCCTTTTTAATTTTTAAAATCTCTTGAAAATTTCTTATATTTTTATTTTTTATAAGTTTATAATAAAACCATTTGCATAAATGTTTCTAATATGACGTGTTCACTTCACTTGTCTTCTTTATAATGACAAATTGTAAAAAATATACAAATACTGAAATACAAATATTGCACTACAACTGCATCTAGTGGGTTTGATTATCAAAATACTATTTTTAGATCTAAGTAAATGCAGCAAAAAAAAATAGTTAAAAAATGTTTTTAGTTAAATCTCAATTCGAACTAAAAATTATTTTAAAACTTGCAAAAAACCACTAAGGTCAGCTAAATTTAAAAAAAAATAGTAAATTCAGCGAAAGTTTTGCTAACATTTAGTTGAGTAAACATTAAAAAATCGTTGTTAAAAATTTATAAAATTTTTGCTGAATACGAGGGCGGATCAATAAGTCCGTGACTTTTCGAACTTCCCTCGTAGTTATATGAAATGCAACACTGCTTCCACCAAGTACCACCAGTTAGTAGACTACTGTCAACTTTTGAGCAAGTTTGAGCTGTTAAACGCAAAGTAAATGACGGAACTTGCTCAAAAGATGACAGTAGTCTACTAACTGGTGGTACTTGGTGGGTGCAGTGTTGCATTTCATATAACTACGAGGGAAGTTCGAAAAGTCACGGACTTATTGATCCGCCTTCGTATTAGTAGGCTAAAAAAAAAACTCAAAAATTTGTAGAAAAATTATTTTTTATAGTTTGTAGAAAAATTATACCTTTTTTTAAAGTTTGCTGATAATCCTAAAAAAAAATTCTGATTCTTAAAAAAAATTTCGTCCACATTATTAATGTGCGTATTAGCACACTTTTTTAACAAAATAAATTAGTAAACCATTAGTATAACATTAGGATAACATTAGAAAACTATTAGTAAAACATTAGTTTGAAACTGGTAAGTTGCTGAATAAGTATAACTAAAATTTTAGCTGGAAACACAATTTCAGCAAAAGATTTTCTGATACATGGTATACTTGATTTACAAGACATTTTATTCTTTTTTTTACTAAATGGTTTTTAGGAGTGTAATTCTAGTATTGTGTTAACCATAATAAATACATCCATTTTTAATACATTTACTCTTAAAGATCACTCTTGCTTTTATAATCAATGAGCTTCTGTCATAAACATAATTTTTGTGGAAATTTACAAGCCTACTTTATAAAACCCGTATTAATTTATAACGGTATTTTCTTTACATTAAGCACAGACACCCAAACGCACATGCATGTTTTGTGTTAACATAAGCTAACTACAGGGTGTTATGGGTTAAGGCAAAAAAATTACATTTTGATCAAACTCGAAATACCATATTGCCCAAAAAATCAAACAAATTTACAACCAAAATTTACACTTTTTATTACCTATCGCCGGAATTAAGTTTTTCGAGATCTCGAGAAGGGTAATATAGTTTAAATTAATCATTGCTCAAATTTCTGTCATACGATTTTGAATGGAAAATTTGTAGAAACGACAGTTTTCTATTTGATGACGATTTTTTTGAAGATATTTCATAAACTATTGACGTTTTTTTTAAATTTTAACGATTTTATTTACAGAAGAGTCTGGTAGCACTGTATCAGGAGTACTTATTAACATGCATACTTTGTATATTAGAATATAAATTAATAATTAAAATATTGCATGCATATGGAATACACCAAAGGGAGACAGACCATTCAACACATGGAAAACAAACAATTTGAATATGGCAGTAGTAAAAGGCGTGTTTATAATAAAAATGGTTTTATATTCAAAAACAAACTTTAAAAACTACATTTTAATAGTAAAACTGCATTAATAAAAAGCGGTTCAGTTCAAATTGCAATTCATGTTACTCTTAATAACTTTTTAATAAAATACAGAATTTGAAACTTAGTATAGGGAGTGCGTTCTATAAATGGTAGAACGCGTAATTTAGCTGGAAATTAAATTTTTTATTCCTTCAAAGTTCATTTCGGCTAAACCTACACATTAGTGTTGGTTTAACCAGTTGTGCAAACATGCAGTCAGATCCAGAGAGGAAGCATTCAGTAGTTGGCGTGTGAATAAAATCGACAATACTGAACGTCTACGCAAACAGGCGAGAACTGAATGCGCCAAAGTGCTTAGAAGTGAAAAGCTTCTATACGAATAGCGTCTACGCGCTAAAGTTGTTGCTGCTCCTCGGGGTAGTAAGACTTTTTGGCCATTCGTAAAAAGAGAAAGGGATAATGCTAGTTCTACTATCCCTACTCTTATAAAGGATTACCGAGTATTCACCGAACCGGTGGCTAAAGCCAACATTTTGGCTGAATTATTCGCAGGTATTTTATATCTGCCGGAAAGCAATCAAACACTGACCCAGCTCAAATACTATGCCTAAGATATTAAAGCCATAAGTATGAAAACAGGTCATATTATTTAATTCCATCAAAACAAAAGCAGATTGATTTTTTATTTATTTATTTTATTATTTTATTAGTATTTAAGTCCTGCACAACAAAATTGATTCTTATAATTATAGTACAGGAACAGATAAAACAAATTGATCTCAATGATTACAGTTTTAGAGAAAAGAAAATTAAAAGATGAAATTACAAAATATTAAAAAAAAAAATAATAAAACAAAACATATTAAACTAATGTAGTAATGAAAAAATACGATTTTTAAAGTGCGTTGCATTGCTGATTGTTTGTATTGTGTGTGGTAATGTGTTCCAAAACCTAATAGCGTTTATATAAAATAGATGTTCCGAGGCGATTGTGTGATGTGTCGGAGGGATTAGCCTTTTCCCTCTTTCAAATCTTCCAAACCGAATATTATCAAACAGATAACATATAAATTATCTTGTGAAGAAACATAAGAACTCGTATCTTCATTAAGTTTTCGAAGGACACTCCACAGATCCTGCTTGAGAACGATGATACATGACTGAACCTCTTAAGCCCTTATACATATCTCACAATGTTGTTGTATGCAACATTAAGAGGACGGGTGCTTTTAGCGTTACATTTAGCAAATAGTTCGCATCCATACAACAGACACGGAATAACGTAAGTCTTGGCAAGAAGCAATCTTACCTTAAATGGTGTAGATTAGATTAGATTAGATTAGATTATAGTGGCACTATGCACCGCGACCAGAAATTGGTATTTTGTGCTGCCAGCGAATACACCCTATAGGTTCAGGCTCCCTACGAAGCCAATTATCCTACCAGGTGAACAGTTCCAAACGTCCGATGGCGTCACTATTCGATCACCAAAATAACGCACCCTCCTGTCGGAGAGCCTCGGACATTTGCAGAGAACATGCTCAGAGGTCTCGGGTTCCAATTCACAAAACCTGCACGTATCCGTAGAGGATCGTCCCATCTTGTACAATTGATACCTAAGGCCACAGTGTCCTGTGAGGTAACCCGTTACGGTCCTTAGTTCGCCCCTTGTCATAGACAAGAGTTTCCGCGATCTCTCCCCAGAGGGAGATATAAACAGCCTCGCCTGTCGCTGCCCAGGCGATCTGGCCCAATAGGCCTCAAACTCCGACTCCCTCCATCTTCTGAGCCTCTCTCTGACATACCCATTGGGTACGCCGCAGAAGGGTTCCGGGCCAATGAATTGTCGACGAGCTCCGCAGTTGGCTAAACAGTCAGCCCGTTCGTTGCCCTCATGCCCCTCATGGCCTGGAACCCAGCCCAGTGTCAAGGAGTTGTTAAGTCCTAGACGATTTAGAGAGTCGATACATTCCTTAACCAGACCAGACGACACATCTTGAGCCCTCAAGGCACCAAGTGCCGCTTGGCTGTCAGATAGAATGTAGATCGTGGCCCCCCGTGTCCTCCTCCGCAGACACTCTTCCACACAGATACAGATAGCGAAGACCTCAGCCTGAAAAACGGAGGGATATTTGCCCATGGGCAGAGCACGCTGAAATCCGGGTCCGACGACACCCGGCCCCGTATCCATGTTCGACTGTTTCGAGCCATCCGTGAACCAGACCTGTGCACCAACCTCCGGTACCCAAGATACATTCAAACACGTGCTCCTGTCGAAAATCACAACAACGAAGTGCCTAACAAATACTTGCACAGGCAGTATCTTGTCACTGACCGTAATAACCGGGTCATCAGCGAACATTTTCGCAATCTCAAGATGCCCCTTCAGATCCCCACTCCTCATGTTGCCAATCTCCCGCAGCCTTAGGGATCCCATGCACGCGTTCTCCTTTACAGAAATATGCAAAGGAGGAATACCCAGCATGACTCCAATGGCATCAGTCGGACATGATTTTGAGGCACCAGTGATACCAATACATGCCAGTCGATAAATCCTCTTAAGAGTCATCTGAGCCCCGAGTTGTTCAACCTTTGTCCACCACGCCAAAGAGGCGTATGTGACCATCGGTTTCACAATGGTGTTAAAAGACCAGTAGACCATTTGAGGTCTAAGGCCCCAGGTCTTGCCAAAGAGCCTCTGGCAGGCAAACATTGCCCTAGTGGCCCTTTTAGAGATCATATCAAGGTGCTCATTCCAATTCAGAGACCTATCCAATATAACCCCCAAGTACTTAACGCTATCAGAGAAGCAGATCCTTGTCCTCTGAAGCGATGGCTCAGTGAGACCCCTGAAGCGATGGCTCAGTGAGATAAATGGTGTATCAAATTGTGTAGCCCATAGAGATCTGCGATTAACATATGTTTGAGCGACCAAAGAGTTTATATGATCTGTCCATGTTAGGGTACTATTAAGAAATATGCCCAAGATTTTCGCTGTGGAAACAATTGAGATCCTTTGATTGTTGATGAGAATCTCGTTGTCGAGAGCCGGGTTAATTTATCTTTTATGAATCATGAGGCATTTTGACTTGTTAGGGTTCAAACAAAGCCCATCTGCCATAGCCCAGTGATGGATTTTACATAAGTCAATATTAAGTTTGTCAACGAATGTTTACGGATTGTAAAGGGCTACTTATGTATAAGTGCACATCATCTGCATGCATATGTACTTTACAGTAAGAGAGTTGTGAAGGAAGTTCGTTGACATATAAAGAAAAGAGAAGCGGTCCCAGAATTGAGCCCTGAGGCACACCTCTAGTTAGATTCAGCGGTTGAGATTATAAAATATCAATACAAACAGACTAAGTATGATGAAATAAGCTGAGTTGAACTTGATGAAAAATTAAAAAGATCAGACTTGGGCGACGTCAATTACATTTCAAAATCTTTCACTTTTGAAATTTTTCTATATCATTAATAATATCAGACCCACACTCACACTTGTGAGCTTAATCGCTTCCTTGGAAAATTTGTAAAATCTTTAATACCAAACATGGGGATTAGTAACAACATCTGGGTATTTAATTACAGGGCAATTACTCAATTACACCCAATTACATGTAATTGAACATAAAAAAGTAATTGGCCTGTAATTAAATACACAGATATTGGCATTATGTCCCATGTCTGGTATTGACAAAATTGAAAATTTCCCAAGGAAGCCTTTAGCCCACAAGTGTGAGCGTAGGTCTGAAATTATTAATGATATAGAAAAATTTCACAAGAGAATGATTTTGAAATGTAATTGACGTCGCCCAAGTCTGAAAAGATTTTATACACAAAGTTTGATGGTTGACGGTGTCAAAGGCCTTAGAGTGGCAAGAAGAACCAAAAAGTTTATATTGTTACTATCCAACCCACGCCTAATGTTCTCCGTTACTTCAGCAAGAGCGGTTAAGCAGCTATGATCTGGGCGAAATACTGATTGCCATTCACTCAAAAGGCCATGTTTATTGATGTATTCACTAATCTGAGAGTACAAAAGCTTCTGCAAAGCTTACGAAATATAGGATAATTTCGCAATGGGTAGGTATTCCTCATTGGATTTCGGTATTGGAATTATTTTAGCATGTTTGCAGTTAGAAGGGAAAGTGCTTGTCATTATGATGGTGTTAAAAATGTGAGTCACATGTGGAAGAATAGCGGGTAAGAGAATCTTAATGAACTTAGGATGAATGTTATCACAGCCAACTACGTTAGACTTAACTGCAAAAAAGCAGCATGAGACTTCGGCTTGGTTGACACATGCAAACTCAAAGCTATGTTCAGGTGCTATGACGTTGGTTAAAGAGTTAATGTTTAATTTATTATTGTCCGGTTGGATCAAAGGTAAGTTTGTGAAGGCAGTGTTCAATTCGTTAACGTTAAATGTTAATTGCTTTCGAAAAGTTTTAAAAAACAAAATGCAAAAACCGCCAAATTGCAAAGACATTTTTCTCGAAATCTGTACACTAATCAAAAAACTAAGTACGCCATTGAAATCAGTACGTCCGATGTATATATAATTAATGGTCAGATCTCTATAAACTTTTTCTATGTCATGCCGTGTTATCAATTAAATTATATATAAGCCGTAGTCAATGATTAAAAAAAAAAGTTCTACTTGGGATTTATTTATTTCCCACCTTCAGTAGCTTATACATTTTCAATGCGGTTTGACATATAGACTTAACCTTAAATGCTCGCTGGGCGTTTAAAAATACAACCTTAAAAACTATTGAAATCTGAGATAATGTTGAAATAAAAAATTGTAAGAAAAAAAGTGGGGTGTTGGAAAATATGGCTCCTCTAGGAGCACCCTTAGAAAAGTTAGAGCGGTTGGAACAAATTTTATAAAACTTTAATTTTTGTATAGGAGCATCTTTAGGGAGTGGAGATAAGGAACAGGAATTTTTTGAGCAAATTTGGTTTAGAAAAAATATTGGAAGGCGATCATGCATTTGGCTACTCTAGGGACACTCTTGGGACAGTTAGATCGGTGGGAGAAAATTTTATAAAAACTTAATTTTTGTATTGGAACCATTTAGGGAGTGGAGATAGAGGTAGTTTTCTAAAGAAATGTTGGGGTTAAAAGAATATGGTGGATCGGTTATACATTTGATTCATCGAGGAACATCGTTGGGATAGTTCGAGCGGTTGTAGAAAAATTTTGTAAAATGTTATTTTTGTATGGGAGAATTTTAGGCTTCTTCAGAAAAATGAATGGGAGTCGCACAGTTATTTGTCCCATTGGCAAAAATCAAAAATAAAACGTTGCTTCAAATTATGATTAAAGAAAAATTTAGTCTGATTGCTTTCGCCGCCACTAGAGTGCACCCGAGTTTGATAATATTTATTTTTAAATGCTGGTTCAGAGCTAAATTTGTTGATGAATACTTTTGTAGTTAAGTTTAAATACAATTTTAATGTATATTTGGAAAAAAAAAATTATAGCACCGGAATACACGTTTTTTTTTTTTGCTGAAAATCCAAAATTTTCTTAAGTTTAATGGAGAATAATAAAAAAATATATAAAATTAAATACTTAATTTTTTAGTTTTGTGTAAGCCTATAATGTTGTATAATATATCATAAAAAAGTGTCGGATTTTTACCGGAAATTAAAAATAGGTGTTATAGGTTATAGTCGTTTGTAAAAATGCCTAATTTCGCGATTTTTGCCGCATTTGTTTGACTGATATGCGTTAATATCGACCTATTTTCACTAAATGTAATAAATAGCAATAAAATAAGTCAGTCACAAACATCAAACGAATTGGATATCCACCGTACAAATTATTAACCTAGCTCATGATGAACTACTATTCTCCTATATGATTTCTGTTGTTTCAGGAAAATATTTATCAAAAATACATTTTTTAACACTGGTTAAAGTTTTGTTTTTAATTACTTCGATATATTTTTATACATTTTTTTTTATTTTAGCTCCGAAAAAACTTTTTTTGTCTGAAAATCCAAAAATTGTTTAAGTTTGATGGAGTATAAAAAATGTTAAATAAAATTAAAATATTCTTGTCTCTTTTTGTAAGCCTTTAATATTATCTAACTTAACATAAAAAAATGCAGACGTTTAACCGGAAATTAAAAAAATAGACATTTGTAAAAATGCATATTTTGCATTTTTACAAATGCCTAAATATATTTCAATTAGAATTAGTAAAGTGTTTGTTTTTGATTTAAGATCTTAATATCTCACAGACTTGGGCGACGTCAATTACATTTCAAAATCATTCTCTTGTGAAATTGTTCTAGATCATTAATAATTTCAGAACTACGCTCACACTTGTGGGCTTAAACGCTTCCTTGGGAAATTTTCAATTTTGTCAATACCAGACATGGGACATAATGCCAATATCTGTGTATTTAATTACAGGCCAATTACTTTTTTATGTTCAATTACATGTAATTGGGTGTAATTGAGTAATTGCCCTGTAATTAAATACCCAGATGTTGTTACTAATCCCCATGTTTGGTATTAAAGATTTTACAAATTTTCCAAGGAAGGGATTAAGCTCACAAGTGTGAGTGTAGGTCTGATATTATTAAAGATATAGAATAATTTCATAGGTGAAAGATTTTGAAATGTAATTGACGTCGCCCAAGTCTGATATCTCAAGACCTGTTAATGCAACTTAATGATTTCTACATACCTTATATATAATGTTAAGTAAATACAAAAGATTGTGATCAAAAATATAAATTTTTTGTACATTATTTAAAGCAAATAACTAAGAATATATAGTCAATCATTATTTTTTTTTTTTTTTTTTTTTTTTTTTTTATTATTATTTTCGTTTTATTAGTAAGCTTAAATATTAAATACTGTCAACGTTTTCAATAAAATGTAATCGGTCAAAAACAAAAGCCTGGTAAAAACAAGTAAACATTTTGTTGAATAAAAAAAACACAATCAATTACTTTTTTAATTGACTCAATTACTTTTTTAATTGACTCAATTAAAAAGTAATTAATATTTTGAATAATATTGATTACTTTAAATAAACAAAAATATTGATTACTTTTTAATTGAATCAATTAAAAAAGTAATTGATTATTTTTTTTTATTCAACAAAATGTGTACTTGGCGCAATTTTTTTTTCTGTGTAATAGTTATAGATAACTGTTTTCGTTTTGCATTTATCTTACAGAATGCATTACACTGTGTGTAATTTTTTAAGTCATGTCAAAATAACTATATACGGACACCACTACGTGATAAAAGACTAAAAAGAAAAGACCCGTGTCTCCCAATTTTTCCCAAAGTCATATCCTCTTTTGTTTATGGGCCGCCAAAGATTTGGGGCCTCGGTATCATTTTCGCAAAAAAGTGATCATTTTCTCAGGCTCATATCTACCCAGTTGCATGTATCTACGACAACTTCTTCTATTTTTGTACATTCGCTATTTGGGTCGGTCTTATATTTTAATCCTCTAAGGTCGCAGTTGTTGGGATTTGCGTGGATCTTTAGCCCTTGACCGCACAGTTGGGCAGCTCTTTGCACCCACACTACTTCCCCCTTTTTTGTCTCATGGATTTGGGGTTCTAGCGTGTCCAAATCTTATAACTGAGGATCTCCATACAACACTATACCACCCCCATCGCAGCAAATATTAAATTATAATAATTCGAAATTTTATTTTTAAAAATTTAAGCTACTTTTACAACTATTTTTTAAATATAAAACTACATTCACACTGAACCCCAAAATACATATTTTCGTTTTTTTTCTAGTTTTCGACCTTTAAATTACATACAAATTTTAAATCGAAAAAGTATTCTGGGGTTTAATATGAACGTAGTATAAAATATAGAGCAATGTGTCAGTTACATGTTAATTTACATATTAAATATGTGTAGTATTACTATAGCTTTTATACGTGGCACCACGATATTGGCAATTGTGCAGTGATAAAAAATTATTTTCTTTGGTAATTTTGGAGAAAAAACGTACGGCACCGAGACCAATGCTTAAAGCAATTTCTAAAGATATTTTTAAAATATCCTTGAATAATTACAGACCACAAGATCCGATTTCCATAAATTAAGCCACATTTTTAAGTATTTACTCAAGTGGGTGTTGTGGTGTAATGTAATGGTTAGCGAGTTGGACGGTTACACCGATGGTCCCGGGTTCGATTACCGGTGACGACAACATTAATTTAGAAAAAAAAATGTATGAGCTTTCTATCCCTCATATGTATTGCATCACACACCTTCGGCGTTCTCATAGCAGTTAACCCCACCGAAGTAAAATAATGAGTCAAGGCTATGAACAAAAAAGCTTCGATAAGTTTGCCAAACCTCCATCCCTCCATCCTCCTCCAATAACAGTGTTGCCATGCTTGGAGCCCTTAATCTTCAACACCTTCTCTCCACTATCCGCTTTCCAAAGAAAGCAACACATTAATAAATAGGAAGAATTTCCTGAGTGTTTTCTTTAAACAAAAATAAAAAAAAATAACAAAAAATAAAAATCGCAAAACCATTAGTTTGTGGTACATTTTTTTGAAGATTAGAATTGTTCTTACGTCATCAGAATTTTTTGGTGTTACAGATCGAATTGGGCCGTTCGCTCTTTTTTTCAATTCGGATATATATTGAACTTAATAAAATAAATTAAAAGTTTATGTTCATGATTTATGATTTTTACTCTATATTTTTCCTAGGCAAATGCTGCTATACAATATTATTTTTGATATTTGCAAAAAATTCTAAAAGTTATTTCTCTTTTGTCTTCTTCAATATATCGAAGTAAGACTTCACTCATTACAATACACCATACTTCACTGATGAATTTTGCAGGCGATGAGCCTAAAAGTAATGTGTGGACTCATTACCTAATAGGGAGTTAAGTAACTGGTTACCGGGTTCGAAAAAATAATGGGTATATTAATCGATTTTCATAAAAAAACATTAATAAAGAAATTTTTACAAATATTTTTTTAATTAAATAAATAACGTGGTCTCGCTGGGATTCGAACTTGGGTTATTTCGGTTGCTATGCGAGAACTCTACCCACTGAGCTATCGTCACATATAATAGTAAGTTGCTTAAAATGTAAATTAATTGTTGTGATTCAAGTTTCCGTTTGTGATGTTAAAAATATATACATTACCGTCATGCTTAAAAAAAATCAAAAAGTAATATGTATAAATATAGATTTTAAAAAATATTTTAAATATTACTTTACGTTTATATTTCATGCATTATGTAATTGTTGATCGGTAAGTTATTAATTTATGTTTCGAAGTAATGTGAAAGATAATGATATATCATTATATGGTAATCCATGGGTACATAATTATTGGCAACTCATTACATTATGTTTCGAAATAATGTTGAAGGTAAGGAGTGTACATTACACAGGAATGCGCTATGTAACCAATTATCGGTAACTCATTACTTTTTGTTGGAAAATAATGATACAGGTAAGGAGTATACATTACAAGGTAGATATGATATGGATATTTAACTCTGAAGTCAAATACACTTTTTGCTTTATCTTATTTATATAAACACAACTAAAAAACTAATAAAAATTGTGATATATGTATATTTTTGGACAATAATGCACTATTTTTATTGTTTTATTTTTTAAAAACGCAATTTTAACAAAATAAAAGAATACTAAATTTTTTATAAACTTCATTTTTTGAGTGCAGAATGGAAAAATTTAGAAAAACGATCCTTTATTAGATGTTAAAAAATGTGTATATTGCTCTAAAATTTAGCAAAAACTGGTGTTATAAGTTTAATCCTTAATATATAATCTCGTTACATTTTAAGCCTTAAAACTGTATTTATAAACGAATATTAGCTTAAAATTCCTATTTTAAACCTTGTCTAAAATTTAATATTCGTTTATGAATACAGTTTTAAGGCTAAATATTGTGTTTTAACTAAAATGTATTTGAAATGCAGTTTACTATTTTTATGAATATTAGGCTTTAAAATAAATAAAAAACACATTGAAATATATCGACTCCTTCAAAAGTTAAAGATTTTTGGCCGTCTTCTCTGAAAATGTGCCACTGTGCGGCGCACGGTGGCTCAAAAATTCAAACCGTTGGTCGTAACCTCCGTTTTTTTTTTTTGATGTCACCGGTTTATAAAATTTTAACGATATTGTATATAAAAAAAAATCAAAAATAAGGTACTAAAAAAGTTGATTAAGGTATTGGTATTTGTGGACGTGGCATGTTGTTAAACACAACTGTTTCACTAAATTCGATGCAATGCCTTCTGCAGTCAGTTGCAATTTGAACTGAACCGTTCCTGAATATAGCTTCTTAATATAATGTGCCATGTTTTACGTCACACTAACATTATTTTCTAGACATTGAATTTGTTATTCGGTGTATTCATTTCATGCAGATTTAATCATAAAGTTCATTTTCACACTTGTCGCTCACACCCATTATTCACTGCATATAAGTACAACATATACATTCAAGAAATGTGAGTATCTAACAGAAGGAAATGGAAATAAACGAGATTCACGTCATTGTTTAATAATAAAATAATTTTTATTTCAGCATATCTAATCAATGCATTTCATTAACCTCCGTACCCACTATCCAACATCAAATAAATTCAGTTCGACTCAGTTCACAACCAAATCTTTTCTTAGATCGCAAACAGATGCAAACAATTTAACGAAAGAACATTATTAAAATCAGCTTTAATCCAATCTAAAAGTAAAAGATACAAAACCAACAACAAACTATATCTCTGTATTGAAAATTTATCAAAAAAAAAAAAAAAAAAGCAGCTCAAAAAAATATTCGCACTGCACACTAAACAAACGAAAAATTACTTATCTTTTCATTCAGTTTGACTGCGACTTATTTTCATTCTTCTGATATTGCTCCTGTACGTACGTTCATATGATGTTGATTCAGTATTTTCAGTACTTTTAAAGAATTCATTCTCCTCCTGTCCTTCGGTTTTTAATAGCGAACTTCATAGAATACATTTGGAATACTGGAACGACTATCAAGTATTGCAACGGAAAAATTCGAACGGCAAAACACAACTCCTGAAAACTTTTCTATGAACAGGTAGACAGTGTAATCGACGTAGCGAAAAATGCGAAATTCTTATCAATGGCTTATATGCATATGCAGCCAAAATCTTATTTGACGGAAACGGAAATAGGGCGGACTCGATTAAATTCTGGAACGTTTGCAGGATAACAGTCGAACCCAAATGTAGATCAACAACCTGGACCTAATGTGAAACAACAAGTTGGGCCTATTGCGGAACAATGGTTGCATTAAACAATGGACAATATCGATCAGGAATGTTATTGCAGGAACAAACGCTATCTTCATATCCAAACCCAAAGGCTTACCGAATGATAAGCCTGACATAATTTTTGTTGAAAATTATGGAACGTATCGTGGGTGACATGGATAAGGATCAAATCCTTAGCGATTTGCCTCGATTTAAGTACCACGAGCACTTAAAGTTATGTTGAAACTGCGCTTTATGAGGTGATATGTCACGTAGAAAGATTATTTGATCTATATGTTTATTTATTGCTATAGAAAGAGCATTTAATAATGTCTGGACCGATACGCTTATCCGTTCTCTGCACCAGTTTACATTGACCGGGCTCTTGTGAACAGGATCAGGCATATGCTTGGGAACTGATGGCTTAATTGGGAGTGAAGCGGCATTAGTGTTATAGACAGGGTGTGTCTTATGAACCCAAAAGTTATCATTTTTCAGCACTACTCTGGGTAACCACTATAAATAGTCTCTTAAGAATGCTAGCTAATTATACAGACAATGTGGCGATACTCTTAAGAGGGGGCAAATCTTAGACGTCAGAGTAGGAGAATTATCATGCAACTAGGGTACGCCGCTAGGTCTTAAATTGAACCCGCACAAAACTGAGATTCGCCTTATCACTTAAAAGGCGTTCCCTGGCCAAACCAGTAATGTCTCCGTAACAGTCAAGTATCTAGGGGTCGTTCTAGACAAGAAATTTGACAGCAGGGTTATTAAAGAACACCGATCATGTGCGAGATGTAGAGGAGCTTTAGGTTCTTAAACCCGAGAATAGTATACTGGCTCTAACGTGAACCCACACAAAACTATGCGGATGTAGTATAGTGAATATCAATGTAAAGAAAGTGCAATATTAAGCCTAGTCTAGTTGAACTGGTCCTCTTCAGGACCAGTTCAACTAGACTCGACTAAAATAGGACGCCTTGGGTTTGCTGCGGCTGAATGCAATCGGTGAATGGGTTTGTTAGAATCGGAAAACCAACAATTACGGAATGTATAGACTGTATGAATTATGAAAGAATTACGGAACTTAACGGATAGGCAGGGGCCTATCCAAGCAATCACTTCGAACTTTGTAAGATCAGCGACTAGCCTCGGATGCAAGGAGGAAATCAATAACTTCTCAACATGGGTTAGTTTTGAAATTGTACGAGTTCAATGACTTTGTAATATCACCGGGAAACATATGGCCATTGAATGTTATTCTCAGAACATAATCAGCTAGGAGGATGTTAGGGCTGAACTAAGTGAATGGACTGTTATTGCTCATAGAACAATATGGGACATCGCAGGAGTGGGTAAGGCCAACAAGATACTATGGGGAGGCCTGGGTAGAAGGGAAACTTAGGAACTTTTAAAATTAAGTAAGAGTTAATTTTTTAAAATATTAAGTATTCTCATCGGACAATTAAGCCTGAAGGAACACCTAATTCGAATGGGCCGAGTGGACTCTGTAACTTGTAGGGCCTGCGGGCAAAGCGACGAGACCTTCTAACACAATTTTTATGGCGGTCCGGCAAGTGTAAGGATTAGAGTGCAACACCTGAAGAAGTTGACCAGAATGGGACGGGAACCGTCGTAACATGAGAGCGAAGAACAAACTGAAAAAGTTTTGGGGAGGGAAGTTAGAATATTTTTGAATAACTTTTTTTGATCTTTTCAATAATTTGGCATTAAAAAATTTTATTTTAGGAAGGGAAATGTCACATTGTCGACTCAATAACTTTAATTGCTAAAATTCCGCCAACCACGAAAATTGCTAATTCATTTAGAAATTGATAGCTCTTCAATTGAATTATTTTTTAATTAAATAATAACTCATTTGTTTAAAAAATAATCAATATTGTATACCTTCTGAAAAAAAAAACAATTGCATATTGTTGTTGCCATACCAAATGTTTATATAGCTTGAATTTTACAACATTGAATTTTAACTGGCATGAAATTCTCATTTTGATATCAGATTTATTTAAACTGAACAAATTCAGACAGAAATTCGTTTTTTCCTTTCTATTGAAACACGGGGAGTATGGCGAAATATTTTTTTTTGATGTTTTTTTAAGAAATAAAACCTTTTGATAAGACCAGAGTATTTTTTTTTAAATAATTTTTAAAATAATTTTTAATTTATTTTTAGTATTTTTTTTTTTTTTTTTTTTTTTTAAATGGTTACATTACTTTATTTTTCGATCTTTTATCAGAAATTATGATGTGAGCAAGATTATTCAAATTCAAGATCATTTGTTTTTTGTTAAACAAAAAACCGTGCAATATTTATTTATTACTCAAAAAAGTTGTTGCCCGCTAACTTATAACAGACTTTATCTACTGACAGGTCCTTACATCTTTCATTTCGCGTCACCGAAAATCATCAGAGAACCAATGTATAAGGGCTAAAATATTCTACCCAAATTATGAACGAAAAAGATCAACGCTTTACCCGTATTGTTTTATTTACCCGATGAGAAGTAAAAAACAAAATTGGAAGAATTGAACTAATTCAAATCAAAAATAAAACATTTTTAACTTCGAAAATTGCAGTATCAATTTTATTATAATGTTTTAGAATAAATTAATATTCAATTTTAAAACACTTAAATTATATTATTTAGGTTAATAAAGTAATAAACCTAATGAGAATCTAATTTAAACGAATTTTAAATATTTATTACTAATGCATAAACATTTATAAAAAAACAAATTCAAACATAAATATTACAAAAAACAACAACTTTAAGTTTTGCGCTATAGTACAAAAAATTTCAAGCAAGTTCTGAATTTGAGAAAATATTTAATTGATTTAATTAATTTTTAATTGACAGCTTTTAAAAATTTCAACAAACCGATTTTTTTTCTTCTTTATTTAAAAAAATTTAGATAAGTTTTGCTTAACATTAACCTACAACTAGTCTCATTTAGTGACTAACTAGTAGTTCATTTATAGATATTTATTTGTAGTTTATAGGCTCATTGGCCTTGATGTTCCCCATCGAACCGTGTAACCAGATCATGAGGTTTGAAACGATTTAGCCTTCTGCTTAATACGGATGTATTAAGCAACGTAGGAATTTCCGAGTTTGTATGGTTTTGAAGCCTTGTGTCATGTTTTCTAGCATTAAGAATTATTTCCTGTTTAACGGAGTGTATTTTAAGATCCCGATGAAGGTCTTCATTTCTGATGTACCACGGTGCACCTACTATGTTTCTTAAAACTTTGTTTTGAAACCGCTGAACTATCTCGATTACATGGTTTTTGGCGCATCCCCAAATTTGAATGTCATACAACCATACAGGTTTGAGAACTTGGTTGCACAACATTAATTTATTGTGTGTCGAAAGATTTAAATTTCTACCAACTAGCCACATTAATTTTCTATATTTGATGTCGAGCTCATTTTTTTTCTTTTCAACATGCTTCTTCCAAAGAAGCTTTTCATCAAGCGTCATTCCAAGGTATTTTGCGTGGTCGGATATAGGCACCTGCTGATTGTCTATATAGATAGGAATGTGCTCAATTTTTTTTAGAGAACAAACCGATTTAATTGAAAAAAGTAGTCAAATATTTTGTTCTGTATATGCATCTACATTATGTTATAATAATAGTTCGATTTCCATTAAAATTATTATTATTTTGAAAAAAGAAAACATTCTTTGAGACTGAACATTTGTATACTTTAGCAAGACTCGCGTAGCATCATATCGTTGTCATGCTACGCAACATGTTATAAAAATAACAACAACAACTAACTAACTAAAACAGCAAACACACTCCCATGTATGTATATAACGAACGAATACAACAAACTGTTTTGTAACAGTCTGATTTTGACATTGACGAATTCGTCGCCATTTGTCATTTGTACCCATAAGAGAAAAAAAAACTATACCAAACAAAAAAAAATGTACACAAAAACTGAAAGGAACACAATAGCAAGAACGACAACAACAACAACAAAATTGAGAAAAAATAATACAGCAAAAAGGATACTCCTACCCTAAGCTTGACATCCTGCAGGCAGCATTCCGTCAGCCATCAGGAAAGTAGTAATTTTTCTTTTGCATACACACAATGTTGAATTATAAAAATACTTATTTGATGTGTAGGAAAAACGTTGATATTTCAACAGCATTCTTCTTGTAGTAACTTTTAACAACCCTGATTTTAATTTAGGTTAAATGAAACAATATCGCATAAGACATGCATGAAATGAAAACTTTCAAAGATTTTGTATGAAACCCATATGCTTCATATATTTCAAGTCATCTGCGCAATGCCACAGGTGCGTGCAGACTTATCTATGATTAAATAATTAATACATTTAATTAAAAACTCTCAATTGAAATTTCGAAAACAATTGAGTTTTAAGAATGGAAAGCTCCCAATTTAGAATTGACATTTCGTACTTTAATATATTATTTAGAAGACGAAAGAGATATATTCCATTGTTGGTGCAATCTTATCGTTATGAGGGGATTAAAAAAAACGAAGATTTCAAAATTTTAAGAGAGATTAAGTAGAATAAGAACTGGGTTAATGAAAGATGATTTTTGATTGAAAAATTACTACAACCGAAACTTCTTTTTATTCCACAATTATGCAAAATTTTGTGGAAAATATAAGAAATTTCTTTGGTATATATGCCACTTTTAGGGAACTAAATGTTTCTTTCAATTGTTTATCTTATATTTGTTACGATCTGCAATCCAGATCGTATAGCTTCAGTGTGTTACCAGAGATGGCAAAAAATTGTTAAAAAAATGGCAACACTACAAAAAGGGTAAATCATTAAACATTTTAACAGAAAAACCAATAAATCTGTAAACAAATTCATTTTAGTCTTAAGAAAAGGCTGGTTTTAAGCCCAAAAAATGACAAAATAAGAAAATATAAGTAAAAATTTCAAAAAAAAAACAAAAATGCTTAGTTTCTCTGAACATTAGTTTAAAGCAAGGTTAGCCACAGATAGCTCTTAAATGCAGTTATCCGTTTAGAACCAGTTTCAAATTCATAGCCAATTCAATACCAATACCGAAACACCTGCACTTAGAATACTATGTAAGTAAAGGCTACTGCAAATGTAGTTCAAAACAAATGAAATTTCACTTGAAGAAAGGACGACCTAGATGTCAGTAAATTCAACTAACATTGTCATTTGTTTTTAATGTTCAAAAAATGCCTAACAATCGTAGTCAAAATGAACCACATGCTAGTAAACAATAAACAAACATTTATTTTTTTAAATAACAAAAAACTACTGTAAAAAATTCGTGTAAAATCATAAAACAGTCATTTGATGTGGTTTGTTTTTTAAATGAACTACAAGGTTAGTAAAAAATTTAATTTGTTCTACAAAGGACTGACATTTACATTAAAAATAAAGAAACTGTATTACAACCCAAACAATTACATATTTTTGAAGCAGAAGTTCCCTGAGAGTGAATTTTAAAATACCGGTATACCGCAACCATTTCCCGTAATACCGGTACGATACCAGCATTGAATCGGTTTTAAAAAAATTTCTTTTTTTTTCCAAAAATATTTTTTTTTTTTTTAAACATTCAACAACACTTTTATATGAACTTATTTTTTTATATTTATATTTGGTTATTGTGATTTAGCAGGCCTAAAATTGAGTTTTGATCCGGAGAATATGCGGGATATTTCAATACTCTTATATTTTTTGATGATAGTCATTACATTATCTGACGACTTTCATTTACTGAGGCATTGTCTTGTTAGAAACCGCATTTTGTTTTAGTTGCTATTTTCAATAAATGTACTCAGAAGAATTCATTCTGGTGCTTGGAAACAAAAAGCGCCCCAAGCCATTAAGGATCCGCCTCCGAAATTTCTTTTTCAGAAATATCTTGGTTCTTTACGTAGGTCTCCCCAATAGCTGTTAAGACCATCTGGATCAACAATATTGAACTTTTTCTCATCAGAATAAAATTACCTTTAAAAGACATTTATGTTTAAACAGTCCTATCAATAGGTCCATTCGTTTACACCAAAATTTGCACAAATTTGTACAAATTTGTACTGGATTTTACTGAAATGCGTTCGCGTACACATAAATTTGCAAAAGAGAGCATCTACTAAGAGAGTAAAGTGACAGTTGTCAGCAAAAAACCTGCAAATTTTTACTGGACAAATTTTTGCCAGTAAAATCCAGTAGAAAACAAAAACATGATTAAATTAAGTAAACAAACAAAAATAAGCATACATTTACTAATAAAAACATTTAAAAGATCAAAAGCTGAATTAAAAGGGCGGCAAAAACTAAAAATAATTATTTTCAACCTGAAACAAATTAAAGTAGTCAGTTACAATTATTATAGTAACAATTTATCAGTTTTCTAATATCTGTGTTAATTGTTTCGATTTACATTAATATATTAGAGATGTAAAGCTAATGAATATATGAATACTTCTTACTGCATAATATTCAGGGTACCGAATATCAAAAATCAAGTATTCGTGTATTTTCGTATGTTATTTAACTAGAAACAAAATTAAAAGTCATGTACAAACTAAACAAGTCTAAAAGCTTCCACAAAAGTTTATTTAATAAATACAATTGCTACGAATTTATATTTATTAAAATGCAATGCATCAAGTACCAAAAACAATATATACTGGGTAGTCTAAATAACACATATTTTACAACACTAAGCTTTTTAGCGCTTATATGTTTGAATTAACCTGCAAGTTTTTGCAATTTTTCCGTTCGTTTACTTTTTTGTGCAAGAGAGTAAAATTTTCATTTTGCCCAAAATTTACTCATCTACTGGATTTTACTGGAAAAGTAAACGAATGGACCTAATAACAGCGATTATTGACATACCTTTCTCCAGTTGGTTTGTAAATTCCTTTTAGCGAATTTAATTCCAGCAGTTTTGTGGCGGGGTAATAGTCTTGTCATCAGCTTTTGCGAGCAATTCTGTGGGAATCCGTTTAAAGCCTACTAATGGTTTATTTGGACACATTTACCTTACATTCATTCATTGATTATTTGATTGAGCCTCTTCATTGAGTTGAGGGCACAGTTCATTATTTTAAGCCCGTCCGTATCAGAAAGCTTTTTTTTCGGGCCTTCTGATTTATTTTTACCAAAAGCACTCGGGTTATTTGCAAATTTTGTGACAACCACATGTGAACGATTTATTTTTCTAGCAATTTCTCTAAAACTTAAGCCACTTTTTAAATAAGCTGAAATTTGTTTTTTTTTTCAAAATCACTTAGATATGAACCACTCGGCATTTTATTGCAAATTGAATAAAATTGCATAACAACAAAAATAATTCTTTAATTTTTCTTTATTTACTATTGTTTTTTGTTTATATAGTTATAGTTATGAAACGCTAACAAAATATTATTACACAATTTTTCTCTTAAATCAATTAAGTAATCTCTTAAATTTTACGCAATAAGAGGTCAGTTATATTAATTCTATTATATTAAAAACAGTTATTGATTAAATTTTTTTTTTGGTAATATTTGTAAAAATAGCAAAAATCATTTGTAATTATAGTTATGCAACGCAGGGTATTTTTTACTGGTAGTACACTCAAAACAAAAAAATTAAGTCAGTCTAGTCAACAACATTTTATAGAAATTTTTCTGCAAGGATCCTAACAGCAAAAATGTTGATGACTTTACTGAATTTTTTATTTTAGTGTAGTATTTCCCAGTTATATTTAAATGTTTACCACTTATGATTATTAAATATCTAACTAAAACCACAAATTCATTTAAGCTTCATAAATATTCAATGACTCTTAAGTTTTTTTCTGCACAACTGAAATTATATTAATTTTTTTTAAATGAAAGCTTGGCAAGAACAAAAAAAAATAATAAGAACAACTACGTGGAAGGTGTGTAAAAGCATTAATCAAACTATTAAAACGCCATTAAGTGTATGCGCCAAGTTAGCTTCTCAAAACAAGAACGCAAAAAAGGTAAAACCAGCACCAACACAAAAACCCTTGCACAGTAGAGCGGCACTTTTTTAGCTTTTAAATTTTAACAATTATTGTTGCGATTATTGTAACGCTAGGGCTAAAAGTGATGTGGTGCGAATTCAAGAAAATTCGGATAGTCTTAAACTGTGGTGAACTGCGACCAAAGACTTAAATTTTTAAAATTTGTTCATAAAATGCTTTAATAAAAATATGTGTAGCAGCACATAATTTTTTTTAATTACTTTTCTGTACACGACTTTTTTTAAAATATTTGAATTCGGGCTAACAAATTTCGAGATATTGCGATTTGATTTTTACAAAACTGACATTTTATTCCTTCATTATAAACATTTTTTAAAAAATATCAAAGCTTTGGTTATTTTTGCACTCGAGTAGTGCACCGAGCATAATTATGACAATATTGAACAAATATTGAGCATAATTATGACAATATTGATTAAAGAATAACTTGTAAATTTAGCTATAAACATCATGGAAAAACAGAAAATTTTCATAAGTTGCAGGAAGTCTAATTAATTGCTTTTAAATTCGCAAATTAGAATTTTATATAAGTATGCTTTTTGAGGTTACGAAAATTCCGTTATGCTCCATTAACCCTTTGACAACGAATTTTGGATATATGTACCATTTTTAGTATTTGTTGCTTTAGACACACTTTCCACCGATTTTTCCAAGTGTGATGTCTATTAACAAAGGATATATGTAGATTTCAGATCATAACAACCACTTGGACCACTTAGTCTCAGATCAGATAAGTTTGACCACAAAGTTAAAAAAATTAATATTTGTTTTTATCAAACTTTTGGTAAGACATGGTAAAATCCTTCCAGTTTCATGAAACATCAGAAGTTTGGAATTGACTCGTTCCATTTTCTACGGCACTCTGATACAATATGGAACATATATATAACATTGGTCATCAAAGGTAAAAAGTAGGAGGTTTTTGTTCGTAGAGAAATTCCAGCAAATTGTGTTCGATGTGATTTGTAGAAAATGGTATTCATAGATGTTCATCTCCTGATTCCAAATGTGGTCTCCAAAATATTCTAACACTTTACAATTTGGAAATATTGTTTAAACAGTATATTTTAGGACTACAGTCAAAACTCGATTTACCACTTAAGCTATTTTAAAAATGTTCACATATTATTAGGGTGAGTTATTTTTTCACCAATTTTGACCGTTGACGACCAATGGAATATATGGAGCAAAAAAAATATTTTATACGACACTTTTGTTTAGAAAAATATTTAAATTTTCCAGCAGTTAAAGTTCAGCCGCCCTTACCCCTTAGAATTCTTTGATGCTTTGTCTTTTTTAGTATTAAGCACATTAAAATATTTTATTTGATATACGTTTTGATATGATAAAATTAAACTTTTTTGCACTTCATCCATTTAGTTCGTCGTAAGGACTCATTCTAGATTCCTTACTATGTTCTCAAGAGATATATTTCTATAAAAAAATCCAAACAAAAGAACTGAATTTCGAAAAAATTTCATAAAGTTTGTGGGTTTACATTTTTTTAAATGTCTTTTAGACTCGGATGTGCTGTTTACAAAGAAACCCAGTTCACGCGATATGCTAACCAATTTCAAATATAATTGTGAATGCCAGCCGCAAAAAAACACACATTTTCAACAAATTTACGTCAAATTCCTAATAAGTTTGTGATGTTTGTATCCCGTTATTGGAATACTCAAATTATATAAAATTACACACCATTTTTCATATACTGCCCTCTAACCTCAATTCTATTAAACGGCGCAAAAACCCTATGGAAAGAACTGCGAAAATTTAAAAATCGAAAATTTTGTTTCTATTGTAAAACACAATACAACTTTTTAGCGATTTGGAAATTACTCAAGTAAAACGTCTTGTAAATCAAGTATACCATTTTTTCGACTTTTAAATGTCAATGCTTTTGATGAAGATGTTTCAAAGTCAAACTTTGCACATTATATCTTTTAACTGTACACTCAAAAATATGAGTTAGTAGGAAAGTTATTAAAACGTCTTGTAAATGAAGTATAATTTTTATCACTAATTTTTTTGCTAAAATTTTAATTATACACACAGAGAAATAAACTGCCAACCGAATGGAAAAGTGTATTTTATTGGTTACAACTTATAAATTCAGTTACTACAACGATATTTACATCGGGTTTCTGAATATTTCGGGTGTTGCAACTAAAATTCAGTTGAATTAACCGAACTTTGTTCTGGAAACTAATGTAAAGTTGTACCAACCGAGAGAAATTCGTATTAACCGAAATTAAATCGTAATAACCAAATTTCAGTTGGCAAATAGCTAAAATTTTTTCTGTGTGTACTTATTCAGCAATTAACTGTTTTGAATAATTGTTTTACTAATATTTTACTAATGTTTTACTAATTTATTTTCCTAAACAAATTGTGCTCATAAGCACATTAATAGTGTTGACTACAACTAGATTGAAAGATATAATCAAAATGAAGTAGATGTTTTTATTACTCGTACTATCACATAAAAGCACGTTTTGTGTGCAACTCCAGTGAAAAAACAAAAAAATTTTACTAACATTTCTAAAATAGATTAAAAGAAAACCATTTTTAGTGAAAATCTCGAAAACCGTTACTCCGATTTTAAACATTTTAAAATAAAACTTTCCGATTAAAGCTTTCCGATTGTTCTAAAACTCGCACTACTTTACTTTTAGACCTTAATAGTGCTGCAATTAATGAAGAATTAATTGAAAGTGTCCGAAACAAGTTTTTCTTCATACAAAAAAATGCCGCTCTAATGCTCAGGTAAACATTGTACGCTTTTGTGACGGTATACATAGTGAATGAGTGGGGGCACGATATTGCTACAAATACATCATCATAGTTGTGGTAGTAGTAGTCGCAAAAATCACACTAAACAACAACATCAAAAAACAATAACAACAACGATTAAAGAACACATAATATATGAACCATTGAGTATTTCTGCTTAGAGTTTCTAAGTATTTCCTAAAATTTTTCGTTTCTCGAGATTTTTAGATTACGGTTTAGAGCACAAGATAACAACGGCATAAGGAATTCACATGAAAAAATCATATCCGTGTCTGAAAACAAATGGTTCAATGAGACCAAAAAGGTCTGAAGCTGCAATATTTAGGTACAAACAGATCGTTCACCCAGAAAGCAGACTCGGTAGTAGCAACCGTAGTTGTTGTCAATAGAATGTTTCAGTTGCTGTGACTGAATTTTTCGGTTGTAATAACAATCATTCTATGGAAATAACAGAAATGTTTACATGACAATAGCATATCGATTGCCTTAACGGAATTTACAAAAATTCAACAGCTACAACCGAACCATTCGATTGGCTATATATGCGGTTGCAACACTCAAAGAAAAAGCTTCATCATAAATATGATGAAAAACTTCAGTGATGTTCGTCCAATGTAACACTTCATGAATATGATGCAACTGTTTCATAGACATACAAGTTTCTTCATGTTTATGAAATGTTTTATAGCTCTTTGTGAAGTGTTTTATAAAATGTTATAAAGTGTTTTATAAATATGATGAGCAAATTTATGCAGTTTTATGCAATTACAAATTTTCTTTGGTATCGTATAATAAATGTTACAGCCAATGACGAAAATTTGTTTTTAATATTCTTTTTTTAATCACAATATTTTTGCAACTATAATTCAGAATATATTAATTAAAATTCGGAATTTCCAATTGATATTCCGATTGTGTTTTCGAGAGTGTTATAGAAATAATTAGTCATTTAACTGTTTCTGAAGAGCACACACGTGGTGCGGCAAAAAATTAAATTATTATATTACCCAGCAAAACTTTTTTAATATGTGCGATAAAGTAATGCATTACCTTGTAATGTGTACCCCTTACCTGTATCATTATTTTCCAACAAGAAGTAATGAGTTACCGATAATTGAACACTCATGGATTATGATACCTCATTACATTTTACATTACTTCAACACATAAAATAATGAATTACCGCTCATCAACTACATAATGCATGAAATATAAACGTAAAGTAATTATTAATATATATTTTTAAAAATCTATTTATAGACACATTACTTTGTGATTTTTTGAAAGCATGATTGTAAGGTGTATATTTTTGATATCACGAACGAAAACACGAAGCATAACAACTCATTTACATTTTAAGCAATAAAATATTATATGTATCGATAGATCAGTTGAAAGAGTTCTCGCCTAACTAATTGTTAAATACCAGAGACCCCCAGGTTCGAGTCCCAGCATGACCACGTAATTAATTTAATAAAAAAAAAAAGTTATTTATTTAATTAAAAAAAATATCTGTAAAAAATTTTTTTATGCATTTTTTTTATGAAAATCTATTTATAGACACATTACTTTTTCCCACCATGTAACCATATAAGTAATCAGTTACTTTACCCCCTACAAGGTAATGAGTCCACCCATTGCTTTTAGGCTCATCACCTGTAAAATTCATTAGTGAAGTAAGGTGTAATGTAATGCGTGAAGCCCTATGGCGATACATTACTTTAACCATGATTTGGTAATGTGTGGTTTTGCTGGGTAATATGTCCAAAGTTTGAACAACAACAAATTTATAGCTATAGAATTTTATAATATTCATATTATTACATTTAATAGTAATAATGTAGACATTAAATATGATTTTACTGAAAGCCATGGAATTACAGCTTTTTGTAAGCGCTAAAAACCGAGCTTGTTTTACCCAAAAGTAATGCTTCCAAGTGGGGATTTTCCATACAAAAATCATGGCATATGTAAGCAGGTTTGTAAGGGAATCTTTTTGGCTCACTCCCTGAGAAACCTGCTTTGCAGGTAAGTAGCATTATTTTACTTGGTATACAATTTCGAACACATCAACTGATTTTAGTTTCCGACTTTCAATTGAATTTATGGTAGTTTCTGAATTTATACAGAAATTTGAATTACACATTGCATTTTCCTGATTTCAAATAAATAATCTTAAATTAAATTGATGGTTTCTAAATTTAAAATCTGAATTTCAACTGAAAATGAAATGATGGAGATTTATGAAAGCTCTTTACCATATTTAAGAAAACTTCAAAAATCTGTTGAATAATTGATGACAAACGATTTATGATATATACAGTTTCATCAATATAGTGCAACTTTTTTCCTGAGTGTAGTACCGAGCCCTTTTTCCAGGTGTTGATTACTTTATTTACTGGCTCGAGTTATGTTGTCTTCGGTATTGTTGCAGATGCGATGATTAATAATAATTAATAATTTTCGATAAATAAATTTAATGCCTCGCGCGGATAAGGATATAAGCGACATTTTTTTGTAAACACGTTTTTTTGCGTAATACGGCACCTAAGCCAAAAAATTTTCAAAATGTTGTAATTTTCTGTCCCAAAACTAACCTTAAAAGGCGGGTTTTGTTGAATATATACACTCACGAGAACTTTTCCATAAAAAGTTAAAAGTTATTTAAAAATGTAATGGGTAAAGTTGTTTCAATGGAATAAATATACAGTTAAATTACCAAAGAAATATATTTTTTTAACTTTCTGTCTGTTATTCAATAAAAAATAAACAAACAAAAAACGGACTTTCGGTAATAGTCAGTTAAAATTTTGTATTTAAAACAAAAATATATAACATATATAACATATATAACATTCGAAACATATATAAACATAAACGAAAATAATCTATAGTTTTTTTCATCTATTTTATCAACTAATTTTCCAACAGTTGAAAATAAACTAAAAAATAAAATTGTTTTAAACGAAAAGTGAGTAGGCCTTTTTGATTTTCAATTAAATTAATGTGTATAATCAGTAGTCTTTACGGAAAAAATATTGTGAGTGTAATTTTATTTTCATAAATTTAGTAAAATTTTAACTTAGGGTAGACTTATGTATTTTGCACTGAAACTACACTCTAAATACTTTCTGTTGAAATTTATCCAACTTATAGTAGGAAACTATACTCCTACTATAAGTTGGGTAAATTTACTCTATGTGTGTAAATGAAAAAAATACACACATTACGTGTAAGTTGGTCAACAAAAATCGTGTAAATGTACTATGCAAGTGCGTAAAAATATAATTAAATTTAGAAATAAATGAATAATAATTTCACTGAAAATACGGATAAAATGCGTAAAAATACATTTTTATATGCGTAAGAACCCCTTAAAAATGCGTATATTTACCTTGCGGTAAGAAAGAAAAACAGACCAAAAAATGTTTCAAATAAAACAAAGAATTAATTTTTAGAAAGAGTTTTATTAATGTGTTGTATAATAAATATAAAATATAAATATAATATAAATATTTGTATATATGTGGTTGTACATATACGGAGCTAAAAAAGATTGAATTCTATTTTGACAACATCAGATCGGATTTTTTTAAAACGAATGGATTTTTTATTCTTTGGAATTCACTAGTGGGGAATTCATTCGATATTATCAATTATTGAATTTAATCATTGGGAAATCAATTGTTGGGAATTCAATCATTGCGAATTCAATAATTGGGAATTCAATCTATTTTTTACTCAATCGATTTACAATCTGCCAAAAAAAACACCGACAGAATTGAAAAAAAAAACGCTAAAATTGAAAAAAATATCGTTAAAATAAAAAAAATCCCGAAAATTTAAAACAATCTCCAAAACTGAAAAAACCCCAAAAATGTAAAAAATCACTTAAATTGAAAAAATCGACAAAATTTAAAAAAAATTCCAAAATTAAAAAAAAATCAATAAAATTTGCCAAAAACTAAAAAAATATCCAAAAATGAGAAAAAATTGCTAAGAGTGAAAACATGGCCAAAATGAAAAAAACTTTCAAAATTTAAAAACGTCAAAAGTAAAAACTCGCGAAAATTTAAAAAAAATCACCATAATTGATAAAAAAAAATAGCTCAAATTGGAAAAAGTTGTCTGTGTCATTTATTTATCTCTGTTAGTTTTTGAAACATAGGCGATGTTTTTTTAATTTTTGGCGATTTTCTTTAAATATTAGCGTTTTCTGTTTTAGATTTGGAGATTTTTTTAATTTTAGCGATTTTTTTTTTATTAATTTCAACGTTTTCTTTTTTAAAATTTTTAAATTTTAGCGATTTTTGGCAATTTTTTTCAATTTTGGCAATTTTTTTCAATATTGGCGATATTTTTAAATCGGTTGAGTAAAAACCGACTGAATAAATCGAATGAAGAATTTTATTCTGTAAAGCTCTGTACATATATTAAATTTTGAAAATATTTTTCCACAATTATTCTGCAAACACTTGGAAATAAACTATAAACTAAACACTATCACAAATACTAGAGTTATACATTTTTTCATTAAAATTCTCAATAAATTAAATTTTTTAGATTTTTTTGGCTTTTTTTAATTTGTTTAATTTTTATTTTTCAATTTAAAAATGTTAAAATATTTATTACTATTATAAGTTAGCATATTTACAAACTTTGTGCGTAAAAAGTCTATTTAACAAAATAATACTACTTTTATTCATTATTAATTCAATCTTTTTAGAGAGCCAACGGACCGTGATCCTCTATTTGACGTAGTTTATGCAAGATACTTCCAATCATGCTTTGGACGACATTCATGTCAATTTTTTTACACTGCTTTTAATTTTTCTTCAATTCTTCATTGCGTTTGGCTTTCCATACACTAAATGTCCTCAATTTTACGTGCTTTTGGGACGTTTGGAGGTTGTGCACATTTCGGTACAAAAGTTATGTTTTTGACATTACGACATTCTAAAATCTTTTTGGCATAATGACAGCATGCTCAATCTGGCCAAATAATATGTCGTCTTTAGAGTGTCTATCTCTAAAACATTTTTCAATATTTACTAAACACGTATTAATGTAAACATCCGCGTTTACAGCCATAGATTTTGAGTCCTTTATATAAAGATGTGATATACATATGTTCTGCCGAAATGGTTGTCCACACTATTAATTTTGGTTTAAACTTCGCTTTGGCCGACTACGGTACCTTGTCGGCAGTTTTTTTCAAGTCATCAAAATAAAATCCAGAATTAATAATTCCGTTGTGCCAAGCACAAGAAAATATTTTTGATCATGCAGAATTATTTGAACATTTGTTTCATGAAGTGTTTCCCCAGTTGTCTGCATTTTATTGGTGCACTTAGGGAACTTCTGCTTTAAAAATATGTAGTTGTTTAGGTTGTAATACAGTTTCTTTATTTTTGATGTAAATGTCAGTCATTTGTAGAACGAATTAAATTTTTTACTAACCTTGTAGTTCATTTAAAAAAACCACAGCCACCTCAAATGACTGCTTTATGATTTTACATTTATTTTATACAGCAGTTTTTTGTTATTTAAAAAAATAGAAAAAAAAAAAATGTTTGTATATTTTTTACTACCATGTGGTTAATTTTTACTACAATTGTTAGTAATTGTTTGAACATTGAAAAACAAATGACAATGTTAGTTGAATTTAATGAAATGTAAGTCGTCTCTTCTTTCATTTGTTTTTAACTACATTTGCAGTGGTCTTTACCTACATAGTATTCTAAGTGTATTTCTGTAAATAGTTTTTTACTATACTTGGGCACTGTCTTCCTCTGGTAGTATTTCACGTTCATTTGGAGTAAGTTTTTGTGAATTGTTTCCTTCAATTTAACAAGCTCTGCTGCGGTAAATTTTGTGGGCACCCTTTCTTTTTTATCCCGGTCGATGCCGCCCCATTTTCAAACCGTTTGAATACAGAAAATATTGTGCTCAGGAAATGATGTACTTGTTCCTTATGGAAATAATGTAACACTTCGTTTTTAGGACACCGTCCAAGCATGTCATAAACATTTTTGCTTAAACTGTTTTGTTCAACCACTTTTTTTTGGAATTTTTTCACTTTTGAATATTTACAATAATTCTTATAATATAAGATTTGACATGGATTAAAAAAAAAAAAAACATGCCTACTTAGCAGTAATTTATAATTAAATTTTGTCCATTTACTTAGTTGGCATATGTTATATAATTATTCCACTAAAGAAAATTTTCAAGTGCAAGTATTTGTTATTACCTGGTCCATATTTTTAAATGCAATTTTGTACACAGGTGCATGTAGCCTATATTTGTAGAATAGCAAAAAGAAATATCAAAACTCTATTGTTTAACTGTTTCCCACGTTTTTTACCTCTCCTTAGCACTTTGTTTTTAGGATTTTATACCCTTATTCGAGCCAGGCATTCAACTAATAGTTATTTATCTCTTTGTTACTAGTTTTTTGGAACTTTGGAGGTCCATGTAGTCCTTTAGAACATTATGACCGAATGCATCTTATTACCTTTTTAAAGTGTCCACAATTATATAGAATTTTTATTTGTTTCATGCAATAAATGTAGGTGATTTAGACCCATTTCGGTAAATAATTTGATCGTTTCGCAAGTTCAACCCACCATCGAAGGTTTTTGAAATTTGGCCAACGTACTTTAAAATTGTATCATAATAATTAATAATTATATCATAATTTTTTAAAGCACCCAGCAAATTCCAACCAAGTGGTCAGGATGGGCCACCCTAGTGTACTTATTACGTTGTGTACGTGAAATCTATTGAAATTCTCAATACAACAATCTGGGAATTTTCTTTACTTAATTCTCAAGACAGAAACCCCTGACATAACATAACTAAAACAGTCATAATGAATGTGTTCGAAAGCATTATTGTATTTTGTCTTAAGGAAAAAAAAAAAAGAACATGGTTAAAAACCATGGATGGTAACTGATTGGATGCGGGTATCGGCAAGGGTAACATTATTTTCTTTTTTTCGGTAACATTATTTTAGGGGTAATGATGTTTCTGTTATTTCGGTAACGGTTTTTTATCGTTAACTTATTTCGGTAACTCTATTTCGGAGGTAACGGTATTTTAGTTACGTGTTTTTGGAATAACGGATTTTCCGATTTTTTAGCACTATTATGCCCGAGTTCCAATGACTGCCTAGTTTATGATCTAACTTTGTGAAAATATGTCTAGCTATTTACAGAAGTGTTGACAGAACTTGGTTATTAAAAATGGCTGAATTTATGGAAACAAATGGCCAAAATAAAGCTAAAAAAATGGCTGAACAATTTTATACAAAAAATGGCGGGGTTTTAAAAACAAATACTGAATACATATAGTGAAAGCAATAGCGGACATTCTGATTAGCCGACAACTCACTTTAATTGACAAATTTTTTAACAGCGGCTCTTTGAATCAAAATTTTAGAGTAAATTACCTCCCAATAACGGATTACGTTTTAATCAAAGGCGGACACTTAAACACGCACTTTTTGCATATTTGTATTATTTTTAAACTTTTGTATCAAAATTAAATTCAGTTTTAATTCCATTCCCTTCAATTAGTGGACAACATCCTGTGACGAACAATTTTGAGCCGCTGTCCTTTGTTGGAATATTTAACTTTATTAAGGCAAGGATGCTCGTTTTTTCTCGATAATCTGAAACTAATTTAGAGTAAATATTTATCCGAACCATAAAATGTATAACAAAATGACATTGATTTGTAAAGGCATATTTTGTCAAACATGCACGTTTTTGCATATATTGGCTTTTACTACATATTTTGTGTATATTAATACTTTTATTATAAGTTTTTTTTTTTTGGTATTTGGTTAAAACATTTTTTTTTATATATTTTTATTTGAGCAAAATCATTTTCACATTCAAATTAAATTAATTTAATCTTGCTGAACATAAGAAAAGCGTAAGAATGTGTTGCTCTTGAAAATAGAGATGCCAAATTATACTTTTTTATAATTTTTATATATTCAATATTTAAACAAACAAACAATGTACATTCAAATAATGTACATTCAAAAGGATTACACGAAAGAGGAACAAAGTGTCAGATATAACCTCAGACAACTTAGAAAAAACATTTTAAAAATTAAGAAAAATCTAAAAGTACGGCTTATAGAATTTTGTATTTTTATAAATAATACAAAGTATACGTGGTCAAATGGGAAAGTTATGGCTAATTATACTATTTCGTTTTTAGCTGCATATTATAAGAGCCTGATTTCCTGTTTTAGTTACATGAACCTCCTTGACGTGGTAATTATATTTCAGTATGTTTTACAATTGAACGGCTTATTGTAAAAACTTGATAAGTCACAAAATGGCTCGACTAGAATTCGCTTAAAGGAATTTACACACAAACTGCCTCGCTCGCTGTTGTTGGTTGGACTATTTAAACATTAATTTCTTTTAAATTTGGTATTTTCTGAAGAGGAAAAGTTTAATATTGATGGTCCAGATGGTTTTAACAGATATGTAAGGAACTACGATATTTGTCAAAAAGAAATCTGGAAGGCGGATCCTTAATGGTTTGAACTCAGGGAAAAAGCTTCATCATAAATATGAAAAACTTTTAAATTTGCTGAAATTTAATATATTATATTCAAAAATTTATATTTAAAATTTAGAACACATTAAATAATATTTAATTAATGTTTCAGAATTTAAAAAAAAAAAAATTGAGCTTTGAAAGTTCTAAAATGCAAATAATATTTTCTAAATTTCAAATAAAAAATTCAATAAAACGCTAAAATTTTTTTTTGCAAGGCTTATGAAACTGTTTTATGAAATGATGAAGGTCTATGAACATTTCTCATACATATTTATGAAAACTTCATAAATGATATCGCTTTTTAAATTATTTTGGTAACGGTATTTTAGTTATTTCGTTAAAGGTTTTTTAAGAATATTGCTATTATAGTTATATCGGTAACTGTATTTTAGTGATAGCTATAGTCAGTTGAAAGGGTTCAGAATCAATAACGGTATTTTAGCGGTTTTGCCTGCCATCCCTGTTCAAAACTTAAATGGTTAAATTTAAACAAGAAGGAACAAGTATTATATTAAAGAAACTAAACTTATTTCACAACCAACTAAACTGAAGGTCAATTGGAAAAAATGGTATGGAATGAGGGTGTACGTGTTTAAAGTTAAAACTACAAGTTAAATGGAATTTTATATATTTTTTTTATTAAAATTATAGTTAAACGGTGATTTAGCCATAATTCGATTCGATTGCCTAAAAGCATATGACAACTTTATATAAACGGTTACTACTCCAAAGTAGTAGACCAATCAGACAGCCAAACCTTCGATATAAAAAGCGAGACAGTCAACAACGACAACAACAATGACAATGACAATAACAACGTCTACAAAAAGAGTCAACTAATTAAATGATAAATACCTGCAATTAATCGTATTATCATGTAAATTTTATACAGATACGAATATTTTCAATTTGAAAAAGTGACTGCAAACAATTTTCACCAGAACTTTAAGTTGTCGCCTTTTAATGAATCTCATTTATTTAATAACAAAAAAATAAAAAAAAATCCACACAGATGAAGTCAAATATACCAAAAATCCGTAAAAATTCATGTTAACTTATCATCACAAAAGAACAGATAGTCCAAAACACTCAACAAGATCCTTTTATTTTGAAAGATCTTTATCAGTACAAAGCCCCATTCGAAATAGTGAGTGTCTCTTGTTGTCGCATACATATGAGACAGTACTTATGAAATTTATTTGTCGTACAGAGTCTTTAACTTTAAGTGTACTCTTCGCACATGTTTGGTACACTATGGAAGTAAGTAAGTGACGGCATTTTAACTGGTTATTGTTATCCTCGCTTTGTGTATGACTCGTTCACTGGCCAGTATGTGGGAATAAGTTGCAACATGTGAAAATTAATTGAGCTGTTTAACTTTAAGATACTGAAAAGAAATGAAAGTTAAAAATTTACGCAGCACAATAATTAATAATAACTTAATTAACGTATCAGTATACTCATATAATAAGTTTGTAGAAAAGTAATCTTGTAAACAAAGAATACTATTTTTCAGTAAAAATTTTTTCAGGTAAAATTTTAGTTATACTTATTCAGCACTTAACTGTTTCGAACTAATATTTTACTAATGTTTTACTAATTTATTTAGCTAAAAAAATTGTGCTGATAAGCACATTAATAGTGTAGCCGACATCCAGATTAGAGGATATAGGCAGAATGAAGTAGATGTCGCGGCATGTCATGATGTAGTAGAGACGAGGAAAATTATACTAAAAAGTACAACTCTTGTAAGACATATATAAAAATCAACCATGAAAGGTATTTGTTTCTGTTTTTCATACACAATAAAAGAAAAGAATGCCAACAATGTGTATCATATACACATAAATTGCGGCTTAAAAAAACTTAAATTTTGTGTTGTCACCGGCTTGTTAAAGTAATTGTCGATTAATTAAATTAAAAACAAAATAAAATATTTAAATTTAATAAAGATAAAATGTGTATTTGTAAATTAAATAATTATAATAACTATTATTGTCGTGTGGTGAAATTGCAAACAAATATACGTTCAGGTAGACAGACTAAAGCAAAAGACAAGGACACACATCTTACGTAATTTTGTATGTTTCCTTTTTCTTATTGCAAAAAATGCATTATTTTGTTATTTCGTTTTGTTTTGTTTATAGAAAGATATCATAATTTGGACAACAATTGATGTATCATTCAAGATAATTTGTTTATGTTGAAGATAATTATTTCTATATATTTTCAGATATTAATATCATTCGTGTTGTTAATGTGGGCTTTTGAAAATTGTTATATTTTGTAACGTATTGTGAATTATTTTTAGAAGTAACGTACTGCTACAAATTTGTTGCTAACTTTACTAACTTATTTTTGATTGCATGAATGTTTTGGTATGTGTTATGAACTATACACTCATAGAAAAATTTTGTAAAACCGGTAGTAATCCAACTTAGGCAGGAATGAAATCCGGATAGGGACACGCCTACATCAGATTGCTTTTCACAATTTGTTAAATAAGTTTTGGGATTTTAGCACATTTAATTACTATAAATGCAATTAATGTTTATCCCGATGAAAATAAATTTAAACAACTTTGCCATTTTTAACCAATTTTTAGGTAAAATTTATCTAAAATCAAAGTTTAAATAAAATCTTTATTTATATAAATAAGTAGGCTTTTGTTGTTTCAATCGTAAACCTTTATGTATTTGTTCTCAAAAAAAAGTTAATCAAAAAATTGACCACGATGGTTTTGATCAGTGCATGTTTAACCGATATTAATTTTTTTGATGTTTATAGATTTTCAGAGTTTGTATCACAGTGTAAATATAAGAGATATTTTTTATATTAAAACCAAAATTGTTTTTAATTAATAGCGAGCTTTCAATACGAGATACTAGAACTTCGATCTGGCTAAACATCTTATCTGAACCCGAAGTTTTAGAAAACCTAGAGCCTGCAGAATACTCAGACCTTTAACAAAAAAAACTATTATTTAATTATCAATTTTGTTCCATTCTTATCTTCTTAGTAATGAAACACGTGGCTAGGGTCTTTTCCTAACAAGCTTCATGACGTTACTAAACTTTGCAGACCAAAATTGTTGTATTTATATAAAAAAAAATAGGTTTTACTCTGGCTCAAATAATATGTTTTACGGTTCTATTAGCTTTTTGTTATCCAACTTCGCTTTCACTTCATTATTTTTTTTATATATTTATATATTGGGGTTAGCAATGGGTTAAATTCATATAGTGCAGCGATTGTATTAATGATAAATGCATAATTTGAAAAATAAAAACCGAATAATTTTTAATATAACGTAAAAAAAACCGTGCAATGTTTATTTATTAATTAAAAATGTCTTCATCCGCTAATTTTATGCAGACTTTATCTACTTAAGGGCCCTTACATGTTTCATTTTTTGTCACCGAAAATGTACTGCGACCAATGTAGAAGAGGTAGAAGACTTACTGAAATTATAATTTTTGTAGAAAAATATCAACGCTTTTCGCCATATTGTTTTATTTACTTGATGAGAAGGAAAAAACAAAATTGGAAAAATTAAACTAATTCAAATCAAAAACAAATCATTTTTAACTACCCGATGAAAACAGTTCTGATATAGTCATATATATAATTTCATTTCACATTATATATCAGATGATCCAAAAAAATGGCATACATAATCTTATCGCATGGGATCCCATTGGATCTATTTTGATATAATTTTATCAGAAAATTGGGTCTATCTAATTTGATACAATTTGATCTTCATAAAATTCAAAGGATGAACTCAACTCTTTCTTAGCTTTCGATTGCTGCAACATAGAAAGTGGTTATTGTATGTTGCAGTTTTTGGTTTGATTATTAAGTCATTAAGTGTTTATAATTATAAAGTCATTTTAAGAAAATTTTTCATAAATTCACCCAAATTTAAATCGAGACTTGATTTTTTTAACAATCCTACTTATTAGATTGAAGAGAAATAATTTTGATAGAAAATAATTTAATTTCGAGATAAATATCGCCAAATCCGATTATGTTATTTTTGTTATAAAGCTTTGGACTTTTAATTGCTTATTTTAAGATTTTCTGAATTTAAATGATTTTTTTAAATAAAAAAGCATTTTATTTTTTACTAATTTTGAATTTTTTTTTCAAGTGCAGCTTTTCAAATTTTTACTTTTGTTTTTATACAATTTTCTTTAGCTTAAATACATTGAATTTTTTTGTTTTCTCTGATAATTATATTTTAAAGTGATATATTTTTTTTTGAATTTCTACCATATACAAAAGTGATCGAATTTTTCTTTTTAATTTTAACACATATATTGATATAGAATTATATGTGATAATATAAAAATTATAGAATTTGTTTGATTTTACTACTTTATGTACTTATATATATATATCAATTATATTTGATAAGATAAAAAAGATCAACTTAAAATTTTATTTCTATTAATTAGCTGACCCGGCAGACGTTGTCCTGCCTAACATTTTATTTAAGGCTAATAACTTTTCTATAAATATACAGAGGACAAAAAGATTAAAACTTTTAAACAAAATGGGGCGTGAAAGGAGGCGTGGCGTATGAAACGTTTTTATCTACCTTGCTGGATTATATAATGTGGAGTATATAGTTTGCGTAAAAGTGGGTGTGGTCAAAAAATAAAGCCTATTAATCATGTCAGAGTCCCAGTTAAATGCTGTAAACATTTTAGGAAGATCGGTCCAGAGATCTGGTCTCCTATAAGGTACAAACAAACAAATAAACAAACACACATTCCATTTTATATATGTATTGAAAGCAGATTAATTATAATTTAAGGTAAAATAGGGCGAAAAAGGGGGATTTGGTAATAAAAAAATGTATGGCTACCTTACCTGTAGATAAAAAGTGTATAAAACTTTAGGTAAATACATATTACAAATAAAGTATTTTGTATAGCAAACATTGTTAGTGGTATAAGTAAGTATCTGAATTAAAAAAAGGGGGCGGTGAAGTGGGTGTGGTTCATAGTTATATGGCGACGTTAACAGTATTAAGAGCAATATACTACCAAATAAAAAAAATCCGTTGGAAGGAAAAAATTTGTACAGAGAACAAAAAGTTTAAAACTTTCAAACAAAATTTGGCGTGAAAAGGGGCATGAAAGGGGGCGTGGCGTAAGAAATGTTTATTTCTACCTCGCCTGGAGTGTAATGGGAGCAATTACATAATTTTAAAAAAGTGGGCATAAAAGTGGGCGTGATCGAAAAATAGTACCCTATTAATCATGCTAGAGCCCCAGTTAAACGCTGTGAAAATTTCAGGAAGATTGGTCCCGAGGTTTGGTCTCCGGGAGAGCATGAATTTTTTCGAGTTTCTCGGGATCCCAAAATTGCCCGATCATTTAAAATTAAAAACTAAATTTTTTTTATATAAAAAGAACAATTTATTTTTTAAAGTTTAGTAACGTCATGATGCTTGTTAGCAAAATACCCTAGCCACGTGTTTGAATACTAAGAACACAAGAATGTAGAAAAATTGATGATTAATAGGTTTTTTGTTAAAGCTCTGCCTATTATGGGGGCTTTAGCTTTTCTAAAATTTCGGGTTCTGAGGAGATTTTTAGCCAGATCGAAATACTAGTATCAACCTAGCTAATATGTTTGATTTGCTTTATTTTTGTAAATATACTTTTTCGTTTTGATTTTCATATATATTTTCATTTTACCGAAAATTCTTTTATTCGCAAAGATATTTTGTTTAACCTGTTCTCAGACTTACGGCGAAAAATATGCATTTACATGAACTTCCGGTCCCTGTTTACAATGTTTTTGACGAATGTTTGGTGCATAGATATCTGCTTTCTTATAAAAGTAACGAAAATTTAGTAGATTTTACAATTTTTATTTAACTATTGTAATATTTAGCAAGCTAATTCCGCTGATTTTATCAGTTTTTTTCTGTAACGTAATTTTTACCAATTTTTTTTAACTTTTTCTGCTATTTTTACATACTTGTTTTTATAAGTGTAACCAATGTACTCTTTATAAATACATTTATCCTAAAACATGAAGTGTAAAAACATTTACACGTTATTCCTTTAAACTGATATTTTTAATAGATTGTGATAAGCAGGGCAACCAGAAATATCCTACACAATTTTTTTAAAAATATTGTCTTAAAAACACACCCTGTATTTTAAAACTTATTTTACAGTACAGTTGGAGTAAGTTTTGTAAAATTTGTTAAAAGTAATTAATTAATAATAAGATTAATAATAACAAATTAAAATTTTCAAAAATGAATTAAATTCTCCAAAGTGGCGTTGCAAAAACCAGTTAAAATTAAAAAAATGTTGTAAGTTTTTTTTATAAAAAAAAAAATAAAATTGTTCGAAAGAAAAATAAACTCGAAAGTTTTAAAAAGTACAGAAATATGCTCAAAAATTAGACTTTTATCAAAATTGTGCTGCAAACATCAAAATATGCAAAAATATCTTCCAACACATCGATGCCAAAATTCGTAAATTTTTCTGAAAGGGAAAAATAAATATCTTATCCATTTTTCAATACGACGCCCAGGAAAAAAACATATAGTTGCCCTGGTGATACGTTTTTATGCTGATATAAAATGGTATTTACAGTTATGAGAAAAATAATAAGTGCACTTCCATGCAACAAATTTCAATTAAAGAAAAACACATAGATCTGGGAAAAAATTACCAATATTATTTATTGATTATTGTATAACAACAACTTTTCATTTTGTGCAATACTTTGTACTATGTTTTTGTAATTTAGAAAAAAAAAAACAACAAAAAGTTGAACAAATGCCATATTCGATTTTGGAAAATAATAATTACAGTAGTAAACCAATTGTACGAAAGTTCAAATAATCTTAGTTTTGTTTTGTTGGAAATATAGTTATGGTCATTGTATCTATATATACCTATTTTTTTATCATAATTGCACCAAGTTTAGAGCCAGGATTCAGGGATATGACAAATCGCAACAAAAAAATGGCGTTATAAATAGAATTTTCTGTAGTTTGTTATTTGAATACTTAGAAAGATGGCGGACTTTCAGAAATTGTAAATAATTTGCTTATTTTGAAGATCATCCCAATTTTTTTTTTTTACTGGGCATTGCTAAGCAATTCCGGTATTTTAGTAGATTGTGAACATGTTTTTCTAAATAATGAAATTAATAGTTTTATTCAACGATTTTAAATTTTTAATTGTAAGACCAAAGTTCTACAACTTTGCTAAATCGAAGCCACTGAATAATAAAATGATACAATTAATGTGGAAACGATGAAATGACTCCTGATTGCTCTTCTTATTATCAAAAAAGTATGAAATTTAAAATATTTATTGCATTTACATCATATTTTTACTTCATCAGTATTTTTTAAGTTTCAGCCTATTTTAAGAGTTAAGTAAAAATAAGAACATGCAAATATTTAAATTTTGGAATCTGACAATCAAAAACTATAAATTATAACATACAACCATTGATGGACGTCAGTTAGATAAACATGAACACTTTTAAGTATAATTCACTAAAAATCCCGATATTGCTTGAAAATCACCAATAATCAAAATTAAACTTGGGATGCCCTTCAAACTTCCCACATAAATTACGATTTTTAAAGTGATCAAGTCTTCTTTCATTTATCTTAGAATTGAAAAGCAGCTCCCAAAAAGTTTTTTGTTATAACAAACTACAGAAAATTGTAAACTACAGAAAATTGTAAACAAATTTGCATATTCGGGACACTTTGAAAATAATTAGCACAACAAATTTAGATATTAAACTTTTCCTGTTTTGATTTTAATAAAACTTGGTATAAACATTCTGCTACACTCAAAACGAAAGTTAGTAAAGTCCGCAAAAAATGTTGCCGAGTTGAAAAAATTTTAGTCAGGAAGATGCTTGCAAAAAAAACTGATAATGCCAGCAAAATCTGCTCGCTGATTTGCATCAACAAAATTAGTAGATTCGGCAATTAATATGATTTTGATTTTTTTAGATTGTTGTGTATAAAATAAATGTATTGCCAGTACCTTTGGAGTTTTTTTAGCCGGGTTTCATTGTATGTCAATTTTTGAAAGGGAATTATTTTAATTTTTTAAATCGTTAAGTTTCTTCTTTTGTAAAACTAAATCTTATAAGAACATGTTGTAAACCAAAAATAAATTGCGTACAATTTTTTCCTAAATTTGTTGCTTAAACGAATTTAAAAACAAATCGAAATTGGAAATATAATTGTATAAACTCCAGATCGATTTCTCATGGACGATTTTTAAACGTCATTTTTTTAAATCCTTAACAAAAAGTACACAGAGAGAATTTCTTGGACGAGTTTTAATGAAATTTCTTCACTAAATTAATGAAATTTCTTAAACTTCATGCATAAGCTTCATAGTTTTAATGAAACAATTTTTATTAAAAATCTTTCATTAATCGTATGAAATTTTTAATAAACCAAATGAAATTTTTCATAACATTTTATGAAAAACTGCATTAATATAATGAAAAATTGCAATGGACGAATTCCAATGATAATTCATAGATCTAATGCAAATATTCAATCCTCTCAGTGTATCAAAATTAAAATATCTTTAATTTCAGATACAGTTCTTTTTTACAGTTTTATTAGTTTTTTGTTTTTATATACATCGAGATTATGTTTTTGTTATTTTCAATTTAAAACGAGCTTTCAATCTCCGTATATTTACAAAAATAACGCAAATCAAACATATTAGCTAGGTTGATACTAGTATTTTGATCTGGTTGAAGATCTCATCAGAACCCTTAAAATTTAAATATTTTTTTATGGAAATTTAGCTGATTTTGACGTTTTTTATATACTAACGACCCCCGCCACTCATTTACCGACCGAGAGGGATCACCCCTATAACATGCAGATCGCGTACACACCAGTAAGTAAGAAAAATGGCATGAAGTATTCCGTAAAATAAGATACAGATTAGATCAACAGCTGATAATAGCAATACTAATAAAAAATTGTGTAAAAATATAAATATCACATATTAAAACATTCATCCACATAATTTGAGTCTAATTATTGCGCGCTTTATCATATCAACATCAATATTAAAAAAATTGCTCCCGCACGAGCCTGATAATATGGATTATACATAAAGTTAATATGGAGTCTACATAAAGATAGTAAAGTCAGCAAAAAATGTTGCTGAGTCAGCAAAATTTTTGTCAGGAGATTGCTAGCAAAAAAATTGCGAATGCCAGTAAAATATTTTTTCAATAAGATAAATTATACATGAAAATCTAACTAAGAGGTGTGTATTTGTCTTTCGCTTTAGTCTGTCTACGTGCCGTATATTTGTTTGCAATTTGACCACACTAGATTATTAATCTCTTAAGCATTTAGTTTACAAATACACATTTAATCTTCATTAATAAATTTAAATATTTTATTTTGACTTTTATTTAATTAATAGACAATTACTTTCACAAGCCGGTGACAATGCAAAATTTAAGATCTTTCAATCCACAATTTTGTTTTGTGTATGAAAAACATATACAAAAATCTTCCATGGTTGATTATTTCATATGTCTTACAACTCTAGGTACTTTTTAGTATCATTTTCCTTGTCTCTACTACATCTTGACCTACTACTATATCTAATTCACTACTAGTTCATTCTGCGTATATCTTTCAATCTATTAATGTTATAATCAGCACAATTTTATTTTTTTTAGCAAAATAAATGAGTAAAAAAAAACAGTTAAGTACTGAATAAGTATAACTAAAATTTTAGCTGAAAACATGATTTAAGCAAAATATTTGTTGAAAAATAGTATGCCTGTTTTACAAGACGTTTTACTAACTTTTCTACTAACTTATTTTTTTCAGTGTATAACTGCTTCGTATCATACGGATTATGAAATTCCTTTGACCATCTTTTAACGAAACCGAGATTAGATCTAGCCTTATTTACGGGTGAATGCAATAACCCCCACTGAAATAACCCCCACCGCCGAAATGAAATAAGCCCCACCAAATTTATAAAAAATTTAAAGTGGGGCTTATCTCATTTTTGGTGGGCAAAGTTTCATTTTAATACGTGGGTATTATTTAATTTTATTACCCACCACATTTGGTGGGGGTTAATTCATTTTCACTAGTTTTATTTTGTAAAGGTGAATTAATTCCTACTTTTACAGTACTAGTTTTATTTTGTAAAGGTGATATTAGAAAGTACGAAAAAATTAAAAAATAATTAAAAAAACACATTTCTTCTTATTAAAAATCCATTCGTGCCCATATCACCAGGTTCCCTTAGTTGGTAAAAAACTAATAATTTGCTCTTTTACAGAATGTTGACATAAAGGTGTACCCATATTTTAGAAGGACACGGTGGGGTCCAATAACACCAACGGAAATAAAACAAAAATGGAAATGAAGTCAAATTCATAGGTTGACTTTATTTCCAACAAAAATGGAAATAAAACCAAGTTGGCTATATTTCCTTTTAAAGAATATCGTGTTATCCAATTTAAATCAATATTCCATTTATTTAATCTCAACGTGAAAAAAAAATTTAAAAAAAATGTTTATTGTTTTGTGTCGCGGGCAGGAAAACTTTATTGAGCGAAGCCACCTGCCGCGTCCTACTGGAGGAAAAAACCCCTAAGAACGGCCGCAGGCCGCCACACAGAAAAACTTACATATTTTTATTATTATCAATTACATGAAGTTTTTGTAAAAGTTTTATTTTATAAAATAAAAATATAAATAATGTAAAGTGGGGCTTATCTCATTTTCGGTGGGCAAAGTTTCATTTTAATACGTGGGTATTATTTCATTTTAATGCCCACCAAATTTGGTGGGGGCTAATTCATTTTCATTGGTGGGGAACAATTCATTTTGGTGGGGATTAATTCATTTTGGTGGGCACAAATTCGGTGGGGCTTATTTTATTTTCGGTGGGCACAAATTCAGTGGGGCTTATTTCATTTCGACGGTGGGGGTTATTTCAGTGGGGGTTATTTCATGCACCCCTTATTTACAATCATGGCCAATGAAATCAAGTTTTCTATCCATAAGAACCCCGAGATACAGAAATGTTCCAATGGTGTCTAAACCAGTACTTTTAATATTATACACACGGCGAATAGGGTTTCTTCTATGAAAAATCATTTGTTTGCATTTCAGAAGGTTAAGTTCCATTAAGTTAGTATCACACCACTCAACTAATAAATTAAGATCATTTCGTATGCATGATAAGCCCATTCTCATGATTGTAACTGTAGAACAATTTAACATTATCAGCATACATGAAAATCTTATAATTCAAAATCACTGTAGGAAGATAACTCAAGAATAACGAAAATAATAATGGCCCCCACATGACTACCATGTGGAACACCTGACGTAATATGTACCATCTTTGAAACAACATTACAAAACAATACCCTCTGAGGTCTTGATTCAAGATATGACCCAATCCATATAAGAAGTGTCCTAGGAATGCCAATAACACCCAATATGAAAAATCTATGATCGACCCTATCAAATGCCTTACTAAAGTTAGTATATATCACATCAGTTTGCTTACCCCTAACAAAACGCTTAAAAATATGAGTCGTGAATTCCAACAAGTTCATTACAATAGATCTGGCTTTTTGAAAGCCGTGCTGTAACGGAGACATAATTGAGCGCGTTTGGTAAGAGAGATGATCAGTAACAAGCTTCTCCAATAATTTATGAATATCACTAAGCTTAGCTATAACCCTCTAATTCCGAACATCAGATTTCCCATCAGATTTATAAAGCGGTATTATAAACGATTCCTTCCAAAAAGTATGAAAATAGCTAATTTGTAGCAGCCTATTAAAAATAAGAACATAAAAGAAATGACTTCTAAAAATCAGGGACCGAAAATAACAGTTATCCCAAAAACTATAACTCAAAAACTCTCTATGTTAAAGTCAACGGAGACGTATACTATTATATACCAAACGATTCGTATTGAAGTGCTCTTTCAGAATCTATTGTGATCTTAAGGAAACGATCTCAACTCCACAGTTAAGACTTATTTTTCAACGAAAAAATAAAAGATCGGATGAAACTCTTAAGAAGAGAGTTTTATTTCGCCTTCATTAAATAAAACTGTTTTGAGGAGTTTTATTTTTTCCGTCTGAAATAAAACGCTTTTGAGGAGTTTTATTTTTCCCGTCAGAAAATAAAGCTCATTTGAGGAGTTTTATTTTGAAACTCATTTAAGGAGTTTTATTTTTCCGTCTTAAATAAAACTCATGTTGTTTATTTTCTTCTTTTTTTATTGACTTTATTTGCTATAATGTGTGTACTAATTTATTTATTTAATTTAACGAACATAACTTTTCCAAATTTCCTGCGGAAAGATTTGAACGCAGGTCGCTCAATACCAATTTAAGAGCACGCTTACCTGGGTTGCAGGTACACACTGTATAGTTTTTGCCAATGTATACAAGTACGGATAGTGTATTCTTTTAGCCTCCCAGAACTCAAAAAGAGGTTTATCAATCGACATAGAAAGCTTTTTTTCATACTTCCTTCGCTTTCTTGTTCAATATCTACATACACATTTAAGAAATAAAACAACAACCATTTAATAATAGGAATCCAACAATAACAAATTAAAAACCCACATGTTTTCATTTTAATGACGATTTTTTCAATTGCAATGCAAGTAATAAGATTACACTGCCTTACAAATTGTAATGATCTGGCAAGCGGCAAGCTTTGAGTGTCAATCTACATAAAATGAGTTTTATTCTCTGACTGAAAAATAAAACTCCTCAAATGAGTTTTAAAATAAAACTCCTCAAATGAGTTTTATTTTAGACGGAAAAAATAAAACTCCTCAAAAGAGTTTTATTTAATGAAGGCGAAATAAAACTCTCTTCTTAAGAGTTTCATCCGATCTTTTATTTTTACGTTGAAAAATAACTGTTTCGGATGTTTTTTTTTTCTTTTTAAGCCACAAAATAACTGTTATAAAGGAACTTTTTTGATATCACTTATAACCGTTACGGTCCCTGCTAAAAATTGGCCAGCTGTTTAGCAAATTTGATTTTTTTCAAAAAAACTTAAAAACTGTGGCCTGTCAAAAAAGTCAAATTTTCCCCACTGTGTATAGGATGGTAGGGGGTGGGTATAGAGGTATCAACCACTACCATTTTATCATTAAATAATTCTCACATTTGTGTAAAGCGGTGAGCAAAGTTTCATGTTAATATCTCTACTGGAATAGGCCACCAACCACAGACATAAGTCCGACAAGTGTGCATTTTGACTATAATCGTTCAAATACAACAGATTATTTATTCGCTTAGTTAATTAAATAATTTTTTAAATTTCTTATAAATTCTTTCATGAATGAATTGTTTCATGAAGTGATTGCATAAATCGATTGATAAAAAAATAATTATTTGAACTTAATTGTAAAGTCGATTGTATTAGTGATTGAATTCTTTAGAAGTTCTGATCACAAACCCCTGGCTCACACAAATTGCTCCGCCATTAGTGACATTATAACTTTGACGCCCGTATTCATAAAAAAATCGTAATTCAGATTTCAAATACATTTTAGTTAAACCACATTTTAAGCCTTAAAGCTGTATTCATAAACGATTATTAGACTAAAATACCTCTATTAAACCAGGTGTCAAAATTAATATTCGTTTATGCATACAGTTTTAAGTCTAAATATTGTGTTTTCACTAAAATGTATTTGAAATGCAGTTTAATATTTTTATGAATACGAGGGTAAATATCTAATACCATAAATGATTACAATGTTAATAAACTTTAGTGTAATTATTACGGTATCAAGGCAAATAGTTAAACAAAAGTAATCATGGAAATACTAAAAAAAAAAAAAAAAACAAACCAACGGAGTTGTAAGTTTATTTGGAACATTTAATACAGTTAAATTTTTTAAGAAAATGTGGTGAAATAAAAATTTAGAAAATACAAAAACAGGGTTATGGTTTTTACAAACATTCACTCATAGAATAAAGTTAGTACAAAAACTAGTCAAACTGTTCGTATTCAAAATTTGCAGGCTTTTAACAAATTTTTAGTACAAATTGAGATTTTTGTTAAAAAGGTTGACAAAAAACTAAATTTTTTTCTTATTTTTTGAATATTATTAATTTTATTTTAATTATTATTTTAATAATCAAACCATCAAAAGGTCGTTGTAAGACGTTGTTTGAGTCTCAGTATTTGTGTATTTTTTCATATTGTGTCAGTAAAAAATAGACAAGGGAAGTGAACACGTCGTTGTATTAAAGAAATAATTAGAAACAGTTTGAAAATGGTTTTATTACATCCTGCATCAAATGAAAAGAAATTTTCATACACATGGAAACATCAATATGTACGAGAAACTAAAGACCACATATAGTTAAACAGCGTTTTCAGTTTTTCGCCATCACGTCAAAATTAGTTTAAAAAGGGCTTTTAAGTTTCACGTTTTTCAAAAGGGATTAAAATTCGTGTACCCAATTTAGGATGCCAATATTGCTGTCAAATAAAAGGTGAAAATCAATGCTATTTTTAAAAAATATCGGTTATAAGTTTTCGCGAATAAAAATTTCACAAATGTCCTTTTAAAAATTTAATCTTTCAATATCATGGATTCTTCTCAATTCGGCATTGCTCAGATTAATAGACATCTTTCCGAGCATTTTGGTAAAAGAAAAATGAAAAATCGGTTCAGCGGTAAAAAAGCTATGAGTAAAAATTTAAAGGTATCTCTAAATGTTGCATGGAAATTGGTGTATTTCATCACAAATTTATCTCTAGGAGTCTAGTGAATAAAATGTTTTTTTTTTTGCAGACGCCAGAGATTAATAATATTTTATTTTCCCCTCTATTTCACATAATTTTTTTTTTTTACCACAGAAATTTTTTTCACCACAAAATTTTTTTTAATACAAAATTTATTTTATTTAATAAATAAAGTGTTGCTTAAGAATTTACTTTTTATAGGTCAAAACTTCCTTTGTAAAATTTTCGATTTTTGTTTCTATAAGGAAACTTAAATTTTTTTTGGTAAAATTACTCAAATTATGTATATATTTTTCAGTATATTAAAGGAGATAGAAAGATTTTATTTCGGACAAATTTATGCAAAATTACAAAGGAGATTGTAATACTACATTTTTAAAATGACTTTTCTGCAAAATTATAATCATCATTTTTATTTTAAAGCAGAAGTAGTAATCGTTCATTTGATACCAATATTTAAGTAATATCATGAGTACAAGTATTTCATATTTTTTTTTTTTGAAAAATTTAAACTCTAATGGGCTTATAAAAATAATTTTAACGAAAACCTAAAAATGCAGTTGGACTATATATGGCTTCACGTACATATATATTGTTTTGTCCATGTGTGAAAATTGCTGTCGCAAGGTGTTATAAACCACGGATGTTAAAGTTAGTACAATTGTACTTTTTTTGGTACATTTTGACCTTCTAAAGTACCGTGGTACTACCGCGACTGATTTGGTACAATTTAAAAATTTCTAATTTTTCCCCTTTTTGAATTTTTATTATAGCAAACAAATTGTGTCCATTTTCATTTCATTTATTCGTTTTATGTAATGAGCGCTTAAAATATATGCGACCATATCCGATTTAACGATTTATCATCATTTTGAGGAATTTGTAGAATACAATTTTCCATTTTTTTTTAAATATCGCCAGTTTGACGACTTCACAAAATTTATCTTTCAGACTGGTATTGTGGTGTATAGAGCTCTTACATATATTGACACTTGTTGCAGCCAATTTCACTTTCATTTTAAATTTATTAAAATTCTGAAGTGAAAATTAAATTAAATTATTGTTAAAGAAATGAAAAAAAAAATGCCACACAATCTTATATAAAATTATGCGAAGTTTTGACAACCAAAGTCAACTTTATTATCGAATTATTAATGGTTACTCCAGAAAATGTTATTTCAGGTAAACAAGTAGTATTGTACCTATTCTAGTAAAAATGTTCCCGAATGAAATTGCAAATTTCGATTCAATAAATAATCAATTTAGAGTTTTCAATGATGCTGAGCAACTGAAGTCGTTAAAAAATTTAAACATTTGTAGTTTTTTCAAAATGAACTGAATTTCAATATGTTTCCAGACATTTCTAGAGTCGTTGCTGGAATTTCCACACTCATCTGCAAATGTGGCAATAGTTTTTTCTTTTCAAAATATAATAAAAACTAAGGAAAGAAACACACTACATATCCATTATCAAGTCTCATACAGACAAATCATTGGTTAGGATCGACAAATTCGTGCTGCTATGATGTAGAAATTCCAAATAGTATATTAACTAAACAAATAATTCCATGACTTTGATCTCATATATTTATAAGACTTTTTTGTACTTTATGTTATTGTTCAGTTTTGTTTTTTTTTGTGTACAAGTGAATTTTTATGTACCTTTTTTTGTTGTTTTAATAAATTAAAAAAAAAATGGTACCATGAAGGTCCAAAAAGTACAATTTTTTTTGGAGGTTGATACAAAATTGAAAACCCATTTAACATCCCTGTTATAAACTAATAAAACTATAAAAAATATTCAACTGCAAAAAATATTCAACTTTGACTAGGGTTGCCAGATATAAAACTGACAAAAAAGTACATCGAGGAAACAAAAGCAGTACAATTGAGAAAGAAAAAGTAAAAATTTTTATTTTTAAAACAGCATAAATGTTGTTTTGTCGGTAGTCGGTGTTTTTAAAGCATGGACAAATTTGATAAATGGCAAAATGTGTATTCGGTTTATTAAATGCGGTTTTGAGTGTCAAAATACGCAACGAATTCAGTATTCGGCAGCCGAACGTTCGGCCAAATCGAAAAAAGTTCGGTGGGCGATTATATAACTTTACAGCTAAACTCAGGCTTTTCCTTAAATTGTTTACTCAAAATCGAATTAAAACGGCTTAACGAATATATTTTCAATATCAAAATTTGTTCGCATTGTCTCCAAATACCAAAAAACCGATCAAATATCGTTTATTGGCCGAAGTCTTTGGTCTGACACTACATAATAGTAACAATTCATGTAATTAAGAACTAAAAAATTCGGGTGAAGTCTACTTCGTCGGGCACCCCTCAAAACAAAAAGTATGTGACCCCCTCTATAATTAAAAATATTTTTTTTTCTATTATCGATTAAACCTGTAAAAATAGCAGAAAAAGCTACTAAAAATTAGTTAAAAATAATCTTGCAGAAGAAAACTTTTAAATTTAGCAGATTTATTTGCTAAATATTAACAAATCTGATAACTTTACAAAACTTTTGTTCTAATCGATGTAAATTTTAGTTCATTGAAAATATCATTTTACTCTCTAAAATTAGCAAAAACTTTTACTAAATATTTGTATACTCAAAATAGCAAACAAAAACTGCAATATTAACACAATTTTTGCTTATATGCCTCAAATAAATAACAACTTATTTTGCTAAAGTTATCAGAAATTTTTTGTTAAAAAATTGTAGATTGCTGATTTCATAAAGGCAGACGGATAAAAAAAAATTACAAATTTCACATTATTTAATGATTTTATTTGTCTACTAACATTTAGTGAATGTTTTTGCTGATTTTAGCAGATTATTTTATTACTTTTAATTAACTAAAATTTAGCTCAAATATAACTAACTGTTTGTAAATTTAACAGATTTGTTTTTGCTATTCTTATATTACTAATATTATCAAAATATATGTTGTACAAATATCTGCTAATTTTAGAAGTTTTTTCTGCAAGCTCAGTTTTAACTAATTTTAGTAGCTTTTTCTGAAATTTTTACAGGTTTGTTTCTATATGTATAGTAACATATGAGTGTGAGTTCTCACGTTTTGAGAAATTAATTTTATTTTAAGATCCATATAATGTGACTCCGTCCAGATCTATATTAGACCCCCTTGGAGTCTAAAATAGCAATTTAACCTACTCAAAAAACGGAAACTTCCGCACCAATTATTAAAATAAATCTTTCCAAATGATGATCACTAAATTTATAAATTAATTATTTTTGTTCAGAATTGCAAAAAAAAACTTTATAAAATTGTATCAGTATGTTATATCGAACAAAATTTTAAAATTAGATAAATATCATAATTTTCCATGAATTTTGTAAAATTGTCAATTTATCATACATATTTCACTTTAAAAATAGTCAAAATGGAGGCAAATCGTCAAAGTTAGCAGAGCTGAACAGACATTGTTACGGGGGCGTTTCAAATAATCTGCATATGCTTTTTATACTCCCATTTTAAAAATCGATATACATGGATCCATACATGAGCACACATCCTTCATACATGTACACATGCATCCATCCATGATTCATATGTATTTATGAATGATTTAAATACGTTCCCATGAGGGATCATATATAATCATGTGTTTGCATTAACAAATATTGAGATATTATATACATATATAATCATACATTTCCATATATGGTCATATGTGTGCATTAACGAAAATTCAGGTAATATTTACATGTATAATCACATATGAACTCATACGAGCATATATGAATCATATATGGTGTACTCGTAGTGCTGAAAACAGTACGTCTGACAAGTCTATATTTGACTGATAAAATATGTACTAAAGGGGAGCATGAATGTAAAGAAAAATATTCTCTAGTGTTCTGTGAGGCCAGTATACTTAAAATAGGGATTATTTAATGTTCTCCATGTTTTTTATAATTTTCAAGATTAATTATTATCAGAGCATAAAAGTAAATTGTTGTCGATGTATAAAAAAATGTCTTGCGAATGTCTTGTAAGACATGCATACTCCTCTTTAATATGTTTAAAAAAAAATAAAATAGATAATAAAGACGAATAAAATACAGTTTTTTTTTTTTTTCTTATACAACACAGATACAACTCTGTATTTTATTTATCTTATAAATACAATAATATAATATTTGCAATACAGTTTTTTTCAAATAGATGCCGCGTAGTTATCTGTAAGACCGTTTTCAAGCAATCGACTAAAAAGTTTATTAAAATTTTGTAGACTTTACAGTTTTTGTTTGACGTTATTATTTTAGTTATATTATATATATATATATATATTCCCGTCGTTCCTATAAGGAGCATAGGGCCTGAACAAACTTCTTCCATTCCAATCTGTCCATCGCAATATTTTTTACTTCGCTCCAGCTTTTGCGCATTCTTCCTGATTCGATGTCAATTTGTCTTCTCCATGTGTGAGCTGGTCGACCTATTCTGCGGCTTCCCTGGGGGTTCCACTCAATAGCATTTCTGGCAATATCGGTGGGCGGCTTGCGGAGTGTGTGGCCGATCCAGTTCCACTTTCTTCTCTGTATTTCTACATCCATTGGGATTTGGTTTGTTGCACGCCACAGATTATCGTTTGATATGGTTCGTGGCCAGAAGATTCTTAGAATTCTTCGAAGACATTTGTTGACGAAAACTTGAAGAGATTTAATGTCTCGGGAGGCAGCATTCCAAGTTTCACAACCATATAACAATGCTGATTTGACATTGGAATTAAATATTTTAATTTTAACACGACGTGATATTGAGGATGATTTCCATACCTTAGTGAGCTGACCAAATGATTGTGTGGCTTTTTTTATTCGGCTAGATATGTCAGCACTAGATCCACCTTTTTGATTTATAATAGCTCCAAGGTAGCAGAAACTTTCAACTTCTTCCAAGGTTTCATTATTAATGAGAAAGGGGTTTAAGTTTTCGGAATTAATCCGCATAACCTTGGTCTTTTTATATTGATCTTAAGCCCAGCCTTTGCTGATATGTCGGTAAGCCGCTTCAACTTCGTAGCCATATCAATATAACTATGAGAAAGAAGGTATATGTCATCTGCATATTCAAGGTCTTCTAATCTTTCATGCAGCCCCCATGCGATGCCTCGATTATCCACTATTGCATGGTGCATCACGCTATCTAACACTATGTTGAAGAGTAGTAGAGACATAACGCACCCTTGGCGAACTCCATTACCAACATCAATTTTACGGCTTAGTACACCATCGTGTAAGACTCGGCAGCTAGCCCCAGCGTATAGACTCTTTATCAGTTGAATGAATTTACGGGGAACGCCTTTACATTCAAGCGCATTCCAGATGACATTATGGGCCAGAGTGTCAAATGCCTTCTCAAAATCAATAAAGAAAAGGTACAGAGGAGACCTCCATTCAACTGACTGCTCTACAATTACTCTTAGTGAGTTGATGTGGTCAACACACGACTTGTTGGGGCAAAACCCAGCCTGTTGTTTCCTCATAACTGGCATTAGCTCATCCGCTATCCTCTTGGTTATAATGTGTGCTAAGACTTTATTGAGCATACTTAGTAAAGTGATACCCGCCAGTTGTTGCAGTTAGTTAAGTCTCCTTTCTTAGGTAACTTTACTATAATTCCCTCTCGTCTGGGATTCTCTCAGATAGCCATATTTCTTCAACTATAGGTAAAAGCAGTTCCGCACTCGTTGTGAGGTTAACCTTCAAAAGCTCTGAAGATATGTTGTCGCTGCCTGGACTTTTGTTGTTCTTTAGTAAGCTGATTGCTACTACAATCTCAGATATTGTTGGAGGAGTAGTGCTGATATTAAGCTGCATATTGTGGGCGATACAATCACATATAGGTGGGATTATTTGTGGGCATGAGGAGAACATTTCGGAGAAGTGTGCAGCCCAGAGTTCAACTTGTTCGTCTTTGGATGTAATAAGTGTTCCGGAATTGTTTTTTATTGGTTTACTGGATACTGAGGAGCTGTTACTCGTAAGCTTCTTAATGAGTCGATATAAGTCACCGGTATGGTTCGTCTCAGCTGCAGACTGAGCCTCTTGGGCAATTGCAATAGCCCATGCACGTTTGTCCTTACGAGCACTTCGTTTTACTTCGCGATCTAGGGAGGAGTATTGGCTTTGGAGAGCGGATTTTTCACCAAAAGTTGTAGCAGAGTTGAGTGCGGCTTTGAGTTCTTTTCTCCTATTTATGGTTGCCCATGTCTCATCAGATAGCCATTCTTTACGTCCATTAGGTTTAAGTCCTATGTGTTCTGTGGCAGCGTTTATTAATATATTTTTCGTCGTGTTCCAATCTTTTCGTTGGTCATGAGATGTTAGTGTCAACGATTCGTTTAGGGCATTTCGATAGTTTGATGTGACCGATGGGATTTTCAGTCTGCGAACATTAAACTTTTTCGATATACGTGAGTCATTTCTTTTCACAGCTGCTATCTTTATACGCACACTTGCAATGAGTAAATGATGGTCACTGGCTATGTCAGCACCTCTTTTGTTTTGCACATCCAGCAGTGAGCCACGCCATTTTTTTGAGATGGCAATATGGTCTATTTGGGTCTCCGTGACATGATCGGGTGATACCCATGTTATTTTGTGTTTTCGTTTGTGTGGAAACAATGTCCCTCCTATGACCAGGTTGTTCTCCGCGAACATGTTTACAAATAGATCGCCATTTTCCGTTCTTCGGCCTAATCCATGTGCCACCATTATGCTCTCTAGTCCCATGTTGTTCCGGCCAATTTGAGCGTTTAAGTCGCCCATTACAACCAGTAGGTCTCCACGATTTGAAGATGTTATTGCACGATCGAGTAGACTATAAAATTCTTCTTTCACAGAAAGCTCAGAGGTTTCGGTAGGTGCATAGCATTGAATGCATGTGAGGTTTCTAGCACGTGTACGTAGTCTTATTGAAATTAAGCGATCTGAGTAGGGCTTCCAGCTAATAAGAGCTTTATGTGCTTCCCTTGAAAGGAGAAAACCAACTCCAGATGATCTGATTTCGTTTTCTGGTTTGCCAGAGTACAGTAGGTGGAGTCCATTTGTGGTTGTGGTTTCGCCTGTGTCAGGCCATCTCATTTAGCTTATGCCCAAAAATAATAGATTGTAGTTCGTAAATTCTTTGCATAGTAGGGCCAAACGCGATGTTTCAGTTAATGTTCTAACATTCCATGTTCCAAATCTTGTCCTAGTTTTCATGCTAAAAGTCGTCATCGGGGGATGACGACTTTTAGTTATATTAAGCTAAACGATTCTGCTGATTTTACTAAATTTTTCTGTAACGTCATTTTAAACTAATTCCTAATTACTTGTTCTGCTATTTTCACAGACCTCTTTCTATGAGTGTACAATATTATTGTTTGTTTATTTTAATGACACAAGAAAATGTAGAAGAAAATTATTTTATGTACTCGTACATACAATATAATATGTACATTCATACATATAAAAGTGCTTTGATTGACGAATTGCGTGCGTATAATTGAACAATGATACATTTTTGTATTTATTTAGTTGAATGTGTGTGTAAGTCCATGGAGGGTAAATAAAAACAAAAACGCCATATTTTTTACATTTTTCTTTCGTAGTTCGATAAGTTTAATTAGTCTTTATGAATGTACACATAAATATGGGGCTACATATTGCCACCTTAAATTCTAAAAGTCGCACAGTGGCTCAAAATCGTTTTTCGTTGACCAAAACTCTGTTTTACTTTTGAGCCGATTGATATATTTTCGTTGATGGCCAGATTATTTTTTAAACTTTTTTCCTGTTTTAGTTTCATTAAAATCGATTGTTACTTATTGAGGAATTTAAGTTCAAAATTTAACTTCTGTTTTGTTTTAGCTTTTAGCATAAAAAATATGGATTTTTTTGTTTTTGAATCTTATTTATTTGTAAAAAAAAATATGTGTTTTAATAATAATTGTAAATATTTTTTGTATCACTGGAAAGTTTTTTTAATGTTTATTTTTTTTTTACTAATATCTATTACATTAGGCTGACAGTTATTTTTAAAAGTTGGAATTTGTTTCACGACAAGCCCCAGATTAGTTCAAATTGCTATAAATAAAATAGTCCGTTGAAAATTTGAGCTCAATCGGATGAGGAGATAGGGTGCCCATGAACCTCCCAAAATTTGCAAAATACCTGATTTTTGACTTGGATTGTCAATAACTTCGTTAATTATTATTTTACAAAACAAAAATTGTTAGTAAAAGTTATAGATCAAGCTCAGAGGAACAACTTTTTTCACAAATTTTTTTTGTATCTCTAATAAAGGGTCCGCCAAATAACTTCTTTTTTTTTGAAAATGCTTTAAAAAAAAAACTACTGAATATTTTCTCAAATTTCTTTTTTTATTTGAAAGTACAATCCTTCCGGTTAATAATGGAAAATAATTTCATTCAAATGGCTGCCTCGGCTGGCCATGCAGTAGCCTACACGATCGGTCCAATTTTTAAGCACTTTATCAATTGTGTGCAGCTGTATTTCCTCCTCTTCAATTTTTGTGAACAAAAATTCGTTCAACATGGTCCGATAACGATCGCCATTGCCACTCCTTGCTCATTTTCAAAGAAAAATTACCCAATTATGCCTCTGGACCAAAATCCGCACCAAACAGTGACTCGTTTTGGGTGTATCGGCACACATTCTGCAACATTACCATGATTTTCAAAGTAATGTCGTAATATTTCCCAGAGTTGTTCAAGCGTATACACAACCATATGCGTTCAGCGGAAGGATAAAACTAATTATCTGTCAAATCAGACATGAGCTTAGTGTTATCATTCACGAAATAAGCACTAGTTGAAAAAAAGCGTTAGATGGCGGACCCTTTATCTACTGAATTAAAAAAAAAAACAAAAAACGAAAAACAATGGATTTATTCATATGTTTATATGAGTGATTTCATTTACTTAAGTATAATCGTTACATGAGAAAAAAAAAATGATTTATTTGTGGTAAGTATTTTTTTTATGAAAAAGCTTCATAGTTTTAATGAAACAATTTTTAATGAAACTTTTTATAAATAAAATTAAATTTTTCATTAAATTTTGTGAAAAACTTCCTTACTTTAAAGAAAAGATTCAATGAACTAGTTCCAGTGACAATTCATATGTCTAATGAAAAAATTCATTGATATTATGCAGATAATTCCCTCAGTGAAGAATGGGCTCTAAAAATCTCTTCCCAACAAAATAGTACGAAAAACAGTTAAAATGGCACGGAAAAGGTCAAAAATGACATGCCAATTACAAATATTTCAGGTTAAAGGTTTTATAATATTTTAGAAAAAAATAATAACGAAGAAATTTAGGTAAAACTGTACTGCAAAAATTATTACCCCCTCTGGCGGATCCTGGACCAAAAACCAGTATGCCTAGAAACATATAAGTGTATGTATTCAAATGAAAGGAAATTTCAACAGGATTTCAAAAATTATATTATTTTTATACGTAGCGTCCTCTAGAGCTTTTTTAAGTATAAAAATGGGGAGGGAGTTTTTTTTAGTGTTTTTTTGGTTATTTTTGTAAAATTTGCTATTAAAGTAATGAATGTTACATGGAAAATATGGCTTTTTAGTTGCTATCAGGGATGGCAGGCAATACCGCTAAAATACCGTTATCGATTCAAAACTGTTTCAACTGACTATCGTTATCAATAAAACACCGTTACCGAAATAATTCGAATACCATTATCCGTAAAATACCGTTACCGATATAACTAAAATATCAATATCCTTAAAATACCGTTACCGAAATAACTACGATACCGTTAGCATTAAAATACCGTTACCGATATACTTGAAATAGCGTTATCCTTAAAATACCGTTACCTAAATAATCTGACAAGACCTGGGAAGAAAAATCAGTGTAAATAAATATATTTTTCCCCGAGTTTCAGTGTAAACTAGCCAGTCGTTGGAACTCGGACATAGTGGGCTAAAAATATCGGTGTGCATTAAAATACCGTTACCTCTAAAATACCGTTACTGAAATAAGTAAAATACCGTTAACGCTAAAAAAAAGTTACCGAAATAACTGAAATATCGTTAACCCTAAAATAACTTTAGCGCAATTAAAGAATATAGCGTTACCCTCACAGATACCCGCATCGAATCGGCTACCTTCGATGGTTGCTGACAATGGCATTACCAAGTGATAACAACGTGGATGTGATAGTACACAATTTATTGGCTTAAGGTGTTCTCCTCCAGTAAAAAAATAAAATGAGAAGAATAACGAGTAAACAATGACTTGTGAGTAAACTTACGGTAATATTAAAAAAAGAAAAAAGAAAAAAACAAAATAATTGCCACAAATAAAATTAAAATATCAACGTATCAATTTTTTTTTCTCATGTAACGCCTATACTTAAGTCAATGAAATCACCCATATAAACATATGAATAAATCCATGGTGTTTCGTTTATTCTTTTTTTAATTCAGTAGATATTAGAGATACGAAAAAAAACTTGTGAGCAAAAGTTGTTCCTCTGAGTTTGGTCTATAACTATTACTAACAATTTTTTTTTTGTAATATAATAATTAACGAAGTTATTGACAATCAAAGTCAAAAATCAGCTATTTTGCTAATTTAGGGAGGGTCATGGGCACCCTATACCCTCATCCGATTGAGCTCATATTTTCAAGGGACTATATTTTTTAGCAATTCGAACAAATCTATGGCTTGGCGTGAAACAAATTTCTTAAAAAAATGTTTCCATATACATAGTTAATTGGCACCCTAGTATTACATATTAGGGTGCCAGATTCGCAAAAAGATGAACATTCGAATTAAAAAAGCTGGATTTTGCAAAAAAAAAGCTGGACAATCTCAGAACATGTTTTAACAAAGAAAAATGCTGTCAAGTTTTGTATTGTAAAAAAGACTGTTAAAAAATGTTTTAATTTTTTTATTAAAAATTCAGAAATTGCTTTTTCGGCCTTTCTATATTTTCATATATTTCGTTAGCACACTGTTCTACCTCAAGTCCGAAAATCTAATATGATATTGTCATATTAGATTATATCTGTTGCTTATCCAAATGTTTGATCGTTTTCATGACAGACAATACAATTGTTTCATTGGTATCACCCAAATCTACAGTTTTCCGCAAAAAGCGATAAATTGGCTTAACTCAAACCGAGACATTACATACAACAGATAAAGGCAACTTTGTGAGAATTTATCTACCTCGGTGTAAAACTGGCTGATTTGGTAAATTTAATTATAAAATCAAAACTATTTGAAAAGCAACAATTTTTAAATATCAATATTCTTTGTATATCATTATATGTAGTAGTATGCATGTAATGTCTCGGATTGAGTTAAGCTTTTGAAATGTAACAACTAAAATATAATATGACAATATCATATTAGATTATTATGGACTTGAGGAAGAACAGGCTTTTAGCTAAAAAATCAGGGACCGTAATCATTATGAGTTTTATAATAAAAATTACACAATAATGATTATATTATGAGTTCTAAGGATTTGCTTCAATGGTAATGATTATTTTTGAGTAATATTAATAAAAATCAGCCATAATCATTATTTTTGAGCAAAAAAAAATACAACTCAAAAATAATCATTATTTATGATTTTTATTTTTTTCGCTCAAAATAAAACTCACTTTCAATTTATGACTTTTTTGTAAGGTTTTTTACCATCATAGTAAGTACATCATATATAAAGTCGTAAATTGAAAGTGACTTTTATTTTGAGCGAAAAAAATTAAAATCATAAATAATGATTATTTTTGAGTTTTATTTTTTTTTCTCAAAAATAATGATTATGGCTGATTTTTTTTTATTATTGCTCAAAAATAATCATTACCATTGAAGAAAACTTTAAAAATCAAAAATTTAAAAATCATGTCGGCTATGCAAAGATTGTCGAAAAATAATAATAATGGTGCAGTAAATTTTTTTTTTATGTCTGTTCTAAGTGATTGATTTTTTTATTTAAAAAAACGAACAATAATCATTATTTACGGTCCCTGTAAAAAATAGGTTTGAATTTTGTTAGGAATATAAAGAATTAAAATCCTATAAGACTTAAAAATTTGCAATTCAGTCTTTGAAATATGTGAGATTAAAAATAATACACTAATAAAAATTAAAATTTTTCAATTCAGTGTGAAATGCTGAACGAACACACAGAGAAAAATTTGGTCATTTGCCAACTGAAATTTAGTTACCACGACTGAAATCCTTTGGAAGAACTGAGTATTGGTTTCCACAACAAACTTTTGTTAATACAGCAGAATTTTAGTTGCTACACCCAAGATATTTAGGAATCACATTTCAAAATGCTTGTACTAACCGAGTTTATTGGTTGTAGCCACCAAAATATAATTTTCATTTCGGTTGGCAATTTATTTTTCTGTGTGTACTATTAGAAATATTTATAACTTAAAATTTTTTTTTAATGAAAATGAAAATTATTCAAGTTCGAGGCCATACTCTATATTTCTTTATTAGGATATTGTCCTAACAAATAATCTATAGAGTTTTTGTTTCCACTTTCAGGAATGTGTTGATAGATCTATTTCGGGAATTTTCTAGGTTCCCATCATCAGTACACGTTTTGAAAGAAGTGTCAATCCCATGCAAAACATCAAGCATTCATATAAACTAGTTTTCTCACTAAACGAGAACTAATATATGAGCTCGAAGTTAAAGATTATTACCATTGACAAATATAAATTGAAAACTTGTTTGTTAATAAATTTGAAAACAAAAACTCTATAGATTATTTGTTAGGACAATATCCTAATAAAGACATATAGATTATGGTTTCGAATTTGAATAATTTTCACTTTCATTGCACAATTAAAGGTTGAAAAAACATAATTTTTATTTTTAATAAAAATTATTTCAAATTTTTCGAAAATTTTTATTTACCTGTACAAATTTTATGTTACCAGGACACTGGACAAACATAAAAAAAGCTGGACAATCCAGTCGAATCCAGCCCGTCTGGCAACCGTAATTACATATATTATATACTATTATATTTTAATTACTAAAATAACACAAAAATCTAATTATACAGCACGTACATGAAAATGACACATTATAACACTGGGACACGTAAACTTAATTTTGGGGCGTAGAATCCAGTGGAATACTCCGCTTAATACGAGTAGGTTAGATCAAAATAAAAAGATATTTAAATTTTATGTTTGCATTGACTCAAGCGTTTTTTGAGTGTATTTTAAGTAAAAGAAATCTAAATCTTGTTTGAAATTACTTTATTTACTGTTTATTTGTCTAAACTTAAGTCTTAAAATGATGGGCGTCCATTTTTAGGAGGATACAATTCATTTATATACAATCCGAAACGTCAGGGTAATAACGTTTCACTTATATTTACTGAAATCTGTTAGTTCAGTGTCATATGGTTCGAGTCTTAAAATTTCATTTGAAACATCGTCTCAAAATAGACGGCCATATTTGTTAGCTTTGAGTTTCAACATATAACCAATAAATAAAGTAATTTCAAAAGAGATTTCGATGTCTTTTACTTAAAATGCACAAAAAAAAATCGCTTGAGTCAATGCATATTTAAAATTTAAATATATTTTTATTATGACCTAACCTATTAAAACAGAGTATACCACTGGATTCAACTACCAAAAATTAAGTTTGCGTGTCCCGGGGTTTTTTTTTTTTTGTGTGCGATTTCAAAAGTTGAAATTTTACTTTTTTGTATTATGGTTATTATTCAGTTGATTCGAATATAACTTGCAAATATTCTGTATTCAGTTGTATATTATTTGTGTCTTTTAGTGGTTTTTTGGATTTGTAAGTCTAGTAAAATAGTGGGAGGTTGTATGGGAGGTGCCATGCCCCCTATTCCTTCCCATATCACAAAAAGTGCTTAAAAATACTAATATAGTGTTTGAAAACGGTCAACTGGAGCCTAGTTTAAGAATTTTGAAATTTTGAGTTATAAGGGAAGTACCTTGTTCTATCCCGCCTATATATGTCACATCGATTAAAAATGTTATTATAGAACTGAGAGCCAATGTTTGTTTTATTAATTTTGGATTTTATAGGAAGTGCCCCACCCCCTGGCCCTATTCTGCCCATATTTGGCACATAGGTTAAAGATGTTAGTATAGAAATTGTTGTCAAATCTGGTCCTAAGGGTAATAAAATAAACAAAATTTAAGCATTTTTAAATTTCCGGTTTTACAAGGAGTGTGAATTTCCCTGTCCCTATACCGTTCATATTCGACACATTGTTTAAAAATATTTTAAATTTATCTGCCAAATTTGTGTGAATATGTGCAACGGGAGCCTAGTTAAAGCATTATACATTATTTTATTATAAAAGTAATGTATTTTGTAAGCAATGAACATTAGTAATGGTTCTTAACTATATGGCATAAAATACCTAAAGCACAAATACACTCAAAAAATAAGGTAATAGAAAAGTTAGTAAAATCATGGCTGATTTTTTAAAAGTCTTATAAGTCTTTATTATAATTTTCCTCTTCTCTACTACATCTTGACATGCCGCGACATCTACTTCATTATGCGTTTATTTTTCAATCTGGTTGTCGTCCACTCTATTAATGTGGTTATCAGCTAATTTTTCTTTAGCAAAATAAATTAGTAAAACATTAGTAAAATATTTGTAAAACATTAGTTCAACAAAGCTAAGCGCTGAATAAATATAACTAAAATTTCAGCTGAAACATAATTTTGGCAAAATATTTGCTGAAAAATAGTATACCTGATTTACAAGACGTATTACTAACTTTTCTACTAACTTATTTTTTTGAGTGTACATTTAGAAATTATCTTAAGTCTATTGTTTTCAAAAATCCACAGTTACTACAGTTAAAAATTTATTTGACTATTAAAATTTAATAAAACGAGTCCTCAAAATAACTTTTTTAAAAGTGGACCAAATGCTGGAATTTAGTGCCTTGCCTGAGCTTGGTCTTGTTAAAAACAAACGAAGCATCCTTTTCACGAGTTCGAATTTGGTCTTTTTTTTTTTTGCAAAACAAGATCTGGGAAAGAACCTTATTTTAACTTTTGCAAAGCTATTGTATATAGTACTTTGTCGATACTTTTTTAAACTCTGTAAACATTTTTTTTTTTAAATCATCTTTTTCAAACTATTGCATTTGTGTAACTATTGTATTTATTTTTGTTATGCTAGGCATACAATTGCAATATGGCAATAGAATAAACAACAAAAACGAAAAATTGCACTATAATATTGCTAATTTAAGCCCGCTTATTAAAAAATGTCAAGTAGTATTGAATTTATATGAATCACCACAAAATGTAATGGCTCTATGATCAAAACTTTAAGTTTTAGTAACGAATTTGTAAAAATGACTCGCGACGTATAAATATGCTAATTACGCCATTTTGCAATTGAGTTGACGATATGCTTAAATATAAATTGTCACACATTTATTTATGCATAGATACAGATTGCAAAGATAAATTTGTTTATCTGGATTACTTAATAAGCAACTTTTCCATCAACGTTTATCAACATACATAATGTTCCTAAGAATTATGTTCTGTATACACACATATTTATACCAGACCTGATATACTTGATACACTAGTATGTATTAAAAAGTACCGTGATGAATTTCATGGCATAACATTATAAAGGACCTTAAAAATACAGGGGTCTAATCTCCGCTTTCAGTATAGAATTTTTTGGTTTTGGTATGATCAATGGATTTCTATCCACCTCAGACTCTCTCAATCTGCCCTCGTTTTATTTGTTCCTAAACTCGCACTAAACAAATGATAACATGTTGCAAATCGAAATCCTAAATTTTAGCTTTGTTTTGCATAGAAACACACGTAAACTAGATTTAAAAAGTATTTTTTTAAAATGAGAAGTGCATAATTATTACGTTATTTTAAAATTTATTTTCGACAGACAATTTATCACAATTTTCGTTCAAAGGTATAATTTTAATTAATAGTATGATTTTTAAATAAAATCATATATTACGCGAATACAAAAGGTTCTTTTAGTGTTATTTAACACATTTACACAAAAAAGTACATTTGTTTACCTATTTTTTTTTCATTGTGTACGTTCAGTGTAGACTATTTGCTTAAAGTATTGATGCTATAGCTCGTCAGTATCGAAAGCGGCGATTAGACCACAGGTTCTTGCAAAACAACAGAGAACTTTCTGCATATACAATTTAGAGTGCTCGCCATTTTTTTCTTCTAATCTGATTTTAAACAAATTTAAATATTTGTAATTTGCTAGCAGACACTTACTAAAAATGTGTTTACATGTGTGGGTTATATCTACACTTAGAATACTATGTAGGTAAAGACCACTGCAAATGTAGTTGAAAACAAATGAAATTTCACTTAAAGAACGGACGACCTACATTTCATTAAAATCAACTAACATTGTCATTTGTTTTTTAATGTTCAAAAAATGACTAACAATTGTAGTAAAAATGAACCACATGGTAGTAAAAAATAAACAAACATTTTTTTTTTTTTTATTTTTTTAAATAACAAAAAACAACTGTAAAAAATGAATGTAAAATCATAAAACAGTCATTTGATGTGTGTTGTTTTTTTAAATGAACTACAAGGTTAGTAAATATTTTAATTTGTTCTACAAATGACTGGCATTTACATTAAAAATAAAGAAACTGTATTACAACCCAAACAACTACATATTTTTAAAGCAGAAGTTTCCTGAGTGTAACAATTCACGAGATATTCCGATTTCTTGCGATTTGCTATACGAAATCGGTAAAAATTTCCGTTTTAAAATATTGTTTATTTAAAATAAAAATAAAGTTTAAAATAAAATCAAATTTTTGCGATTTTTTTTTTCCCCAAAAAGCACCAAAAGTATTTTACCTTCAGAGAAATATTTTTTTTTAAACATATAAAGTTTGCATAGTATTCTGAAAGGTCTTGTTTTATATAAAAGCGACTTCTGTTAAAAAAAAATATTTGATTTTTATATACTTTTCCCCCCAGCCGCTTCTGAAATTGGCAAATATCAACTTTAAGGCAAATATCAGCTTTACCCATTATAAAAAATTGTGAACGCCTCCAATTAGGCAGGGGAAGCGGTTGTAGCTACTACAATATATTCCTAAATTATTGGGAAAGTCTTTCTCAATCCTCGCGTTAAATGTAGATATGGCAGCAAATAATGTAAATAATCCTATTTTTGGAATTTTTTTATTTAATTTTGAGAATTGTGGGATTGTTTGCAACAAATCATAAATTTGAATTTTTGAAATTTATATTTTAAAATTTTATTTAAGTCTCAAAAATCATTGGATTATGTCTATTAATAAATATATTATTGAAAAGTGAAAATTTATTTTCAAAATAAGCATGTTTACAAAATACGTATGCCGTAACAAAACGATGCCATTTTAACTAAAGTTCTTTGATCCGCAGAGATGTTTTGCTTACCTTGTTCTCAGACTGAAGGTCAAAAACATACATTTGCATTAATTTCCGGGCCCTGTTTACACTAAAAAAACACTAAAGTGTTGGTTTAACTAAAATTTTGACTGAAATTAGAATTTCAGAAAAAAAATATTGATGAAACTTAGTTAAATATACTGAATGAACGTTTTACAAAATTAACAACTAACTTTTTTTTAAGTGTATTAGCAAAAAATTATTTTTCAAATTAGAAAGCTTTGTACTTCTTCTACACTTCAAATATTTTTTAATTAAATATATTTGTGGAGAAATAACCCAAAATATGCCAAAAAAAAAATTAAAATTATTCAAGTTCAAAGTTCAATTAGGATACTGTCCTAACAAATAATCTATAGAGATTTTGTTTTCAAATTTATTATTTTACCACTTTCACGAATGTGTTCATAGACCTATTTAGGGAATTTTCTTGGTTCCCATCATCAGAACATGTTTTTAATGCAAAAAATCAAACATTCAAATAACCTAGTTTTCCCACTAAATGAGAACTAAAGTTAAAGAACTCGAAGTTAAAGATTATCCACCATTAATCAATAATAAATTGAAAACTTGTTCTTTATGTGCAAGCTCTACCTTTGGTAGATATACTATACACGCTTTTTGCTTTTATTCTCCTTTTTATTTTCACACGTGTTTTGTTTAAAAACAAGATGTAAAGGGGGAGTAAACAAGACCGTACTTTTTATTTTTTTACAAGTTTGATATACATAATTTTTATTAAAAATAATGTTTTTACAACCTATAATTGTGCAATGAAAATTATTCAAGTTCGAGACCAGTATGGTCTTTTATATATTATATTTTTTTATTAGGATATTGCCCCAACAAATAATCTATAGAGTTTTTGTTTTCAAATTTATTAATTGACCACTTTCAAACATAATTTTTATGTTTAGTAAAAATTATATCAAACTCATCCTAACAAAATTAAAAAAAACACATTTTTTTTTTAAATATCGTAACTAAACGCAATTTATTAAAAATTTATTTATCATCCCTCATTAATGATTCACATTACTATTTGAGCATTAGTGTTATACACATGCAACATTTCTTTTACAAGTAAAATACACAAGCTAGCAACATTAAACACATGACTATGCGGACTGCCTTATCGACATATAAACGAAAACATTAGATACGGTGGTTTTTGTCCAAACTAATTTGCAAATCATTGTTTCGTTAAAAAACAGGAAGTAGGATGTTATCATAAATCTTAATAAATGGCAATGTTTGAAAAACTCCAATTAAAAGAAATTGTTGCTTTTTGTTCTGAAGTGCAAATATTGCATCAAGAGTTTTAAAATTCTAATTGGAATCGGATCCTGGCAAATATTTTAACTATAATAATGTTTTTTACATGCAGATGGTAGTGGTTTGAAAACTGTTAATAATTATATTAATATCAACGGCTATGTAATGCTCTCTCACCCTCTGTTAACACCTTGTGTCTTGAACCAGGAAACGGGTAGTACTTAAGGAAAACCAAAGCTAAATTGAAAAAATTTGCTCAAACCATACCAAATATGATGAAAATTATCAGTCCCAACATTAAAAAAATTTAATTTTTCAATTAGAAGCAGTGGGTTTCTATCCACCTTAGTCTTTCTCAATCTGCCCTCTTTTTATTTGTCTGTAAACTCGCACTGAGGAAATGAAAACATATTACAGAAATTTTAGAGTTTAAATCAATTTGAATCATATTTTTGAACCAAATTTAATAAAATGGTCTTTTATTTAAAACTTTCACAATAAAATATACATATTAAATTTTAGTAGAAAATAACAAAATATAAGCAAAATAAAAGTCAGTATTTTAAGCAACAATTTTTTATCAACATGTTGAGATAAGTTTTTTGTGTAAAAAATATGTTTTCATTTGCTTGCCCGATTTAGGTATTTTGTAACTGTCAAATTTGACAACGACTTTGATCATTAATCCTTAAAAATTCAGCAATACTTGTACTCAAAAGCCTTGATGTAAATACATACATACAGTGTCGGCCAAAACTATTTGTATAAAACTCCAATGCTTATTCTTTTGCGTGTATTTCAAAAACAGAAGCTCATATTCATGTTCTGTAAACGCCAGTCGATAAAAGATGTACTATTTTTAAAAAAGTTCATTAGTTTATTATTATTATCATACTTTTATTATATTATGTATTATTATATTATTATTATATTATTATTATATTATTATTATATTATTATTATATTATTATTATATTATTATTATATTATTATATTATTATTATACAAGGTGGCGCAAAAGTAATCCTCCTATCAGAAAATGCTATAAATTTTGCGATTGGCCCCTAATGTCAGTTCTGTTTTGACATTTGTGTAGTAAACACATGCGAAATACACGTTAATAAACAATGTTACGCTACACTGCTCCAGAACGCGGAATATTGGTGACTATTTTTGACCAATAATCGGTCGGTGACTTTGGCACAACGTGAATTCGCCGCAGATTTCCTGGCCGTCCAACGCCTACTGGTGAAACACTGCGACGTTTAGCCGCTCGCCTCGAAGAGACTGGCACAACATGAGATGCTTCCAGGCGTGGCAGACCCCGGAGTAGCCGTTCTGCAGAGAATATTGCTGCTGTAGCCGAGGATGTCATGGAAGCGCCGTCGACATCGACCAGACGACGTGCCACGCAAATGGGTATCAGTCGACGGTCTTTACAGCGAATTTTGGTACAAGATTTGAAGATGTTTCCGTACGAAGTCCAGACGGTGCATCAGCTGTTAGCTGCTGACCTCCAATCGCGTGTAACATACGCTCAAGCCATCCTTAATCACCACCAAGAGGAAGATGATTTTTCATCAAAAATAATCATGAGGGATGAGGCCCATTTCCATCTTAGCGGGTACGTAAATAAGCAAAATTAACGCTTCTGGGGCACTGAAAATCCGCGTGTAACCCACGAAGAGCCATTACACCCGCTCAAAGTCACTGTATGGTGTGCTGTTTTCCCTGGAGGAGTCGTCGAACCTTTTTTCTTCGAAGACGTCGCGGGCCAAACGGTTACTGTGAATGGTGAGCGCTACAGAGCAATGATCAACGAGTTCTTTTTGCCGCAACTTGATGAATTGGGATTGGAAAACATGTGGTTCCAACAGGACGGTGCAACGGCACACACTGCACGTGCCACAACCGATATGCTGAAGGATGCATTTCCCGGGCGCCTAATCTCCCGTTTTGGCGATTTGCACTGGCCAGCAAGATCGCCTGATTTGACCGCTCCAGACTTCTTTTTGTGGGGCTTTTTGAAGTCGCGGGCTTATGTCAACAAGCCTCAGACTCTTGCAGCTCTTAAAGACAATATCCGTCAAGAATGTGAGGACCTATCGCCGGAAGTTTTGGCCAAAGTGATGGAAAATGCCATAAAAAGGGCTCACATGACAATCAACTGTGGCGGCGGCCATTTACATGACATCATATTCTCGACTTGATGTAAAAAAAATTAAAATACCAAATAAAAATAATCCACAAGAAGAATCAAAGTTTTTCATTGTTATTTTTAAATTACAGCCTAAAAACATCGGAAGGTTATTTTTGCGCCACCTTGTATTATTATTATATTGTTATTATATTATTATTATATTATTATTATATTATTATTATATTATTATTATATTATTATTATATTATTTTTAAGGAAAATTAAAAACAAAACAGATACGACAAAAGTCATTTAAAAACTGTACGGTTTTGTATATTATTATTTTTTTAGTGCCGTGTGAGAACGGGTAAGAGCGTTGTGTATTATTTGATTTATTCTAACCCCAAATGAAAAAGAGTTGAGGCAAAATTTGCCAGACTTTTAAAATTTGTATCGAGTCTGTGATAATACACTACGTAGATGATGCAGTTCCTGTTGCCGAAACAAAAAACATTTGAAGAGATTCCTTTTCAAACCCACATCACTCCAGCATTTACAATTTGAATATGAGCAGTGGTTTTCCATACTACTCAGTGTCGCTCAATATACTCTCTTTTTTCTCTCTTTTTTTATTTTCGTAAACTCGCATCGAGCAAATGAAAACATGTTACAAATATTTAAAAGCTTAAATTAATTTTTATCATATTTTTAAATAATAATTTAATAAAATGTTTATTTATTTAAAATGTTAACGATAAAATAAGCAAGATAAAATTAAAATACATAAAATTTTAATAGAAAAAAATAAAATATAAGCAAAATAAAACAGTGTTATAAGCAACAAGTTTTTATCAACATGTTGCAATTATAATTATATATCCTTGCCCGATTTCGGTAATTTGTTGCTAAGAGGCGTGGGCAGTGTAGTCTCTTTATTTGTTTATAATCTCTGAATAAAATCCGCAAAAAAATATTGAATTTCCTATTTGCAGCCACATTTTATATACTTTTTCTCTGTAACTGAGAGTATTGCAATCTCTTTATTTGCTAAACTCTTTGCTAATATTTAAATTTTTTCAATGATTGTGTATTTAATCATTAAATTAAAAATTGTAATGTGAAAATTGGTTTTCTTTTTTGGCAACATAAATCTTTTTTACGGACACATGTTATCCAATCTCGGCTTCTTTGATTTCATGTTTTGTTTTTCCAACTTGAACATTTCGTTTTTTTTTTTGCGTTTGTTGACTTGTGTTAATTTTGCTTGCCGCATTTTATACTCATGCTACATGTGGTTGCGTTTGCAAATTAAAATAATCTTTTATGGCCCATTTAATTTTAACGGTCCTTGAAAGTCACCACATTTAATACTCATTTGCCTTTTCTTAATAAAATTCTTGTTCTTTCGTTTTAAAAAAGAATTGTGATCACAGACGTATTCATTCAATAAACAATTTGCTGTTAGTTAAAACCAACTTGACGGAGATGTGTTACATAGAACACAAAATTCCAAAATACCATATGGGCATGCCAGTTCCTGTTGTTATTTAAATAAAGCTTGTGACAAAAGTATTCACATTGCTGCTCGGTAGACCAAGTGCTTTAAAACTACTTGAGTGACATTGTAACTGTTTGTGGTTTGAATAGATCCCAAAACTAGTCACAAAGCTTCACTACACCCAAAAAAAAAAAAAAAATAAAAAAAATATAAGCTATTTCTAATTGCACTTAACCATTTTTGTGTTAGCTCTGTGTCACGTAACTATAACTTAGTGTGTATGAACCTGTCGTAGTCTCGGTTCTGTTATATGAAAGTAACCGGTACTTTTAACATGGCCTTGTCATAGGTGGCAATTTCCATCCTTGAGATAAGTAAGACATGTCGAAGAACTTGTCGAATATAATATATCACCGAACTGGCTTAAGTGAATACGCAACAGATCGAGTTGAAAGTATCTAGTTTGCAAATATTCTCATTTTAGGCATTATTTGATATGTAGCAGGAACAGTTTGAAATAAAATAATACGTGACTGGCTTAAGCGTACAAATCATTGTTCCCTCAATACTCTTTTTGAGCTAAATTTTTTGCTGACATTGTATTTTTGGCAAACATTGTAGTTACACTTATTTAGCACTTAACTGTGAACTAACGTTTTACTAATATTTTACTAATGTTTTACTAATTTATTGTGCTAAAAAAATTGTGTTGATAAGCACATTAGTTGTGTGCACGGCTGCCAGGTTGAAGGATATACCCATAATCATGTAGATGTCGCAGCATGTCAAGATGTAGTAGAAACGAGGAAAATGATACTAAAAAGTAAAACTCTTTTAAGAGATATAAAAAAATCAACCATGGAAGATTTTTGTATTTGTTTTTCATATATAAGACAAAATGACTCCAACAATGTGTATACATACATTGTGGATTGAAAAACTTAAATTTTTCGATGTAATCGACTTGTCAAATTAATTGTCTATTATTTAAATTAAAGACAAAATAAAATATTTAAGTTTTGTAAACTAAGTATTAATAGTGATTTTCAGTGATATTCATGTATAGTTTTATTAATATAGTGCGGTCAAACAAAAAGCGTGCTTGTAAAGAAAAACAGGCAAAGTCCCATATTAAAAAGTTCATCGAAGAAACAAAAATAACTATCAATGTCGTGAAAGTATTTAGAAAATAATCCAAGTCGACCGAAAATCATATATCGTATTCAAACAAAGACGCATATTTTTGTATAAATTGATTAAAAATCACATCAACAAAGTCCACCGAATTCAATATCATTGCGTGCCGCTAGTGTAAGAACAATTAATATGAGACGAAGTTATCGGTTCCTGGTATATATGCAAGAAATGGGATTTGATGATTCTGCATGCTATTGGTATGATATTTCTCTTTATAAGTATAACAAATAATAGAAAATTAGCTTTAAAATTATTAGATTGTGGTTATTTTTGAAGTTTCACATTTTTTTAAATCAAAATTTTGGACAATTTAAAAATATGAAAAAAAAAACTGTTTGTGTATAAAATAAAAATTTGTCTCTGTTGCGATAAGATAGATAGTGCTTTCATATGGTACATAACACTTTAAAGTACGTTTTTCAGTTGGGGCCCTAGAGCATTATTTCAGAACCATGTCCATCTTGGGGCCCCTTCCCCTATATATTTTCAGATATTAAATAAACTCATGTCGTCGATGTGGGAGTATAAACATTTTTATATTTTGAAGATTTGGGAAATCTAATTGGTTTGTGTGAGCGCTCTTTCTTATTCGATTGATTAGAATGAACTCTTCTAGTTCAATCGACAATTTCGTTCAATTTCGTTTGTCAATTTCGTTCAATCGTTCGTTAGATCGATTGTTTAATAAATTTTAAGCGAATTATTTATACTAGAGACCTCTTTTTAACATTAAGAAAAATTGAGCTGGCGACATTGAACAAAAAAACAAAATTAAACACAAAATCAACATTAAGAAAATAAATATTACTCAAATACCAAAAAAGAGCGAAAGTCCTAAAAGAGCTGAATATTGCGAACTAGCTCACTCGTTCAATTGAACTAGGTCGTTCAAGAACTACACAACTATAATATTGTGTAACGTATTGTAAATTATTTTTAAAAGAATCAAAAAAAAAAAAAATTAAGGTTTTCAGCAAACAAATTGACTCAAGTATAATTTTTCTACAATTTTTTTAAGTTTTTTAAACCTACTAATATTCTACAAAAATGTTATTATCTTTTACCAAGGATTTTTTAAGTTTAGCAAGTTTTTTGTAAGCACCCTCCTGTCTAAAATAGTGATGACGCAGCAACATTTTTTGCTGACTTTAATAACCTTTTTTTGAGTGTACTCAAGAAAAATTTTTGGCATAAACTCTAGTTAAAGATTAAACGCAATGCTTTATGTTACGGAGCTTGTACAAAATTAATAATTACGTGACATACACTCAAAAAAATAAGCTAGCAGAAAAATTAGTAAAACATCTTTAAAATCAAGTATACTCTTTCTCAGAAATAATTATGTTTTCAGCTGAAATTTTAGTTATACTTATTTAGCAATTAACTGTTTTGAACTAATATTTTATTAATATGTTACTACTGTTTTACTAATTTATTTTGCTAAAAAAAAATAGTGCTGATAAGCACATTAATTGTGTGCATGACAACCAGATTGAAAAATATACCCAAAGCAAGTAGATGTAGCAGCATGTCAAGATGTAGTTCACTCAAAAAAATAAGTTAGTACAAAAGTTAGTAAAACGTCTTGTAAATCAGGTATACTATTTTTTAGCAATTTTTTTTTGCTAAAATCGTGTTTTCAGCTGAAATTTTAGTTATACTTATTTAGCAATTAACTGTTTTGAACTAATATTTTACTAATATGTTACTTACTAATTTATTTTGCTAAAAAAAATAGTGCTGATAAGCACATTAATAGTGTGGACGACAACCAGATTGAAAGATATACGCAGAATGAAGCAGATGTCGCGGCATGTCAAGATGTAGTAGAGAAGAGGAAAATGATACTAAAAAGTGCAACTCTAATAAGACATATAAATAAATCAACCATGGAAGACTTTTGTATCTGTTTTTCATACATAAAACAAAATTGAGGATTAAAACAACTTAAATTTTGCGTTATCACCGGCTTGTGAAAATAATTGTCTTTTAATTAAATAAAAGACAAAATAAAATATTTAAATTTAATATGTATTTCTAAACTAAATGTTTATAGATTTATAATCTACTGTGGTCAAATTGCAAACAAACAAACATATACAGACATGTAGACAGAGTAAAGCGAAAGACAAAGACGCACATCATAGGTAGTTTTTAATGGTTCCTTTTTCTTATTGCAAAAAAAATGATTGTTTTTTTTTCGTTTCGTTTGTTTTTGTTTATTTTTTCGTTTCGTTTATCTAATTATCTTCGGCAGTTGCGTCCTTTAAGAGAAAGCATCATTTAGACTACCATTGATGTAAGTAGTTGAAAGAAAATTTTTGTTATGTTATATATATTTATTTCTATATATTTTCAGATATTAAATTAATTCATGTCGTCAATGTGGGAAAATGAAAATTTTTATATTTCGTAATTATTGTAAATTATTTTTAAAAGAATCACAAAAATATGTTTTATGATTTTCAGCAAATATATTAACTAAATTACAATTTTTTTACAATTTTTTTGCGTTTTTTTCAGTCTACTAAAATACAGCAAAAAAATTATTAATTTTCAGCAAGGCTTTTTTATTTCTAATCTACTAAGTGTTATTTCCAGCAAAAGATTTGCTGACATTATCAATTTTTTTGCTAGCACCCTCCTGACTAAAATTTTGCTGACTCAGCAAAAATTTTTGCTGACTTTACAAAATTTTTTTTTTTGAGTGTAGAGACGATTAAAATGATACTAAAAAGTACAATTCTTTTAACACATATAGAAAATCAACCATGAAAGATTTTTGCAGCAGTATTTATTTTCAAACAAAAGAACGCTAACAATGTGAACACATATGTGGATTAAAAAAACTTTAATTTTGTTGGATTGACAAAGTATTTGGCTATTAGTTAAATTAAGGATAAAATAAAATATTTAAATTTTGTTCATGTCTGAACACGTTCTGATGGCAACTCTATTGCGGAGATATTTTCTGACGGTGCTGCCATATCTTCATGCTGAATATTGGCACCCAGATGGCGCTGGTGCCATTAGATGCGTTCTTTTTGTTTCGTTCATCCTAAATTTAACGAATATTTTTTCCTTTTTTTTTTGTTATATACTGACTCTTTGTTAAAGCCTTGAACAAGTTAAAAGTGTAACTTTTTCCCCTTTTTGAAATTGTCAACTTTAATTGAAGTACCTTGGTAAATAAAAGGAGAGTATTTTATACTTCACCATACCCATCCATACAACAACCAACCGTGTGTTTTTATTTCTTTTTTTTGGATTTTTCAAGATTCCCCTCTGTTCCAGAGTGCAACCAGTCTGCCCCAACCTCACTTTTGTGTTACAACAAAAATCATTTGGATTTTTTTATTGGTCCTTCGAACCGGATTGCGTCTGGAACTTTTTCTGTTTTTTGAAGAAAATCATTTTAAGGTGAAGTATTTTTCATTTCATTTGCCATATTTTAATCCTCCAAGATTTCCATTAAAGTTTTTTAATTCGTAAAAAAACTTCAAGGAATTCATCTGAGGTAAAAAGCATAAAAAATACTACTAAGTATAAAGGAAAAAGTAGTAAAAAAGAAAATAGTAGAAAATAAATTATTTGAGTCGCCCTGTTTTCACTCCGAAAACTCAGAACAACTCTGTTTATATCTGGCAATGCCATAGAACAACTCTGTTCTTATAAACGATCTGGCAATATCGAGGACAACTCTATATTGCTAACTGATCTGGCCATCTCTCATCTGTCAAACTATTGATATTGGTTTTTTTTTATTGTGGTTTATTTACATTTATTTTTTCACATTTAGTAAATTTTAAATTTAATTAAAATTAATAAATTTTTCGGAAAAAATTATAAAATAATAAAGTAAAAATTATTTTATAAACCGATATTGTGGTGAAATACTTGTGTAAACGCAAATTAAGAGCAAAACACTATTTGGAAAAATTATAGCAATTTGGGTGTATTTTCTTATACAGTGGTGTACACAAATTTAGTAGCGCTGTTTAGTTGCACTAAATAATATATAAATAAATAATTTTTTTTTGATCTTTTGCTATTAAATGGTAAGTTTCTGCTAACTTTTATTAGTTTTTACTATTTTTGGGGTGCCATTTGTTTGAAATTTTTTGAATTTTGTATCGATTTCTATCATTTTTTGTTACCGATTTTATCGATTTTGTGGTATTTTTTGTTTCGGAATAAACTTTTATTCAAAATAAAGTTTATTTTTATACATCTTCAACAAGTTTTTCGTCGTCTGGTTTGAGTTTTCGTTCATTTCTTTTCAATAAAATTTACACAAAATGTCTAAATCTGATGCTTTAGTGAAATTTGAAAAATTGGCTGCTCTGTTTCTCGAATTTGAGGGCGATTTTAATGATATGCCACAAGAAACTCAAAATTCTTACACTATTGATCTTCAAAGGGAAGAATTTAAAGTTTTGTGGGAGAAGGTTAGAGTCGCCTACGAAACTTTTGCTACGAAAAATGTTATAAAGGACTCCGACGAATACTGTGAACAGGCAAAGCAGTTGTATAAGGAATGTAGATTAGCTTACATTACCATTGCGGCTCAAATGGGTGAACTTTCGCAAACGTTTGTGAATAAATCGGTTCTCTCATCCACAAAGGTTGGTACGGTCTCGAATAATCAGTCAGGCCGTGCCTCAAGTCACGTTTTAAATTTGCCACCATGCAAAGTTGAGGTGTTCAGGGGCGACTACAAGTCGTGGCCTACTTTTCGTGACATGTTCACGGCAGTTTATATAAACTGTGAGGATTTAACCGACGTACAAAGATTGTGCTATTTACGACAGTTTACGAGTCACGATGCGCAGGATATTGTTTGCGATTCTGTTTTGACAGATAAAGGTTTTAAAGGAGCCTGGGACAATTTGGTTGATAATTATGAGAATAAGAGAATTTTAGTTAATAATCAACTTAAAATTTTATACGCTCTGACGCCTGTTAAAACCGAGTCTGCCAAGGACATTAAACGGTTGCAAAGGGAAATTAAAAATTGCATATCAGTTCTCACTCTGAACGGAGTTGATATTTCTGGATGGGACGCAATATGTGTATTTTTTTGTTCTATAAATTTACCGGTCCTTTCTTTGTCGTTATGGGAACAATCAGTTCAGAACAAAAAGGAGATTCCTATGTGGAAAGATTTAGATGATTTTCTAACAGCCCGGTTCCAATCATTGGAAACTGTTTTCGATCTTCGAAATTTCGACGAAGTTAATTTAAAGGAGAAGTATAATTCTGGTGCTTCCTCTAGTAGGTCACATTCGGGCAACCGAGCGCAATCCCGTTCACCTACAAAGAAAAAGGTACATTCCTATCGCATTAATGCTACGAAACGAGGATGTCATCTATGCTCGAAAGATCACTTATTTAGATTTTGTCCCAAATTTGTTAAAATGAACCCTGAGGAACGGTTAGCATTGGTGAAAAGCCGCAATCTTTGTATAAATTGTTTCAGCAACAGCCATATGTTAAACAATTGTACGAGCAATTACAGTTGCTCTAAATGCAAACTAAAGCATCATACGATGTTGCATAAAGAAGTGTCTTCTTCTAATAGCGAAGGTAGCGTAGAGGGCGCAAGTACCAGTCAGGCAGCCATGCAATCTATGACTGTGCAAAATTATTTTATCGCTGCAAACAGGGAAGTTATTTTGGGCACTGCGTTTGTTAATATAGTTTGTCGTGGTGACATTTTTACTGTTAGAGCTCTAATTGACCCGGCATCTCAATCTACAATTATATCGGAAAAATTGCAGAGGGGTCTCAATTTGCCCGTAAGGTGGGTTAATGCTGAAGTTTCAGGTGTAAATGGTCCGGGTCCTTCTAAAAAAGAGTGTTTGTTTGTCCTTGGTTCACCGTTGGACAATGACTTTAAATTGCAGGTTGAAGGTTTGGTTTTACCCGGACTTACTGCAAAGTTGCCGAACCAAACAGTTGACGTTTCTACTTCGTCGTTGGTGGGAATTAAATTGGCTGATCCTAATTTTTCGAAAAGCAGCCCTGTTGATATAATTATAGGCGGTGAAATATATCCAAAGATAATGCGTGTTGGTGCCAAGTTAAATGTTTTGGGCGAATTGATGGCTCAAGAAACCGTTTTTGGGTGGATTTTAACGGGTCCGCTTTCTGACGAAAGACAAAAGTCCTCCAGAAAGTGCGTTTCATTTTATACTGAAGTGGCGCTCGATAAACAAATGGAAAGGTTCTGGGCATTGGAAGAGCCGCCACAGGCATCAAAGTTTACTCCTGAAGATGAATTCTGCGAAGATTTTTACAAAAAGACGACATAGCGTAGTTCTGATGGTCGTTACGTTGTTTCCCTACCCTTCAAGCCCCAATATTCGATTGATAGTGGATTAGGTTGTTCACGGGAAAAGGCTCAGCGTCAATTTCTTAGAAATGAATCATCACTTTTTAAGAAGCCTGACCTTAAAATAGTTTATGACAACGTTTTATCAGAATATAAAAGTTTAGGTCATATGGCTGAGGTGAAATATTCTGAGGCAGATGTTTCAAAGTCGTTTTATTTGCCCCATCATGCCGTTTTTAAGCCTGAGAGCTCTTCAACCAAAGTTAGAGTAGTTTTTAATGCCTCAAGCCGCTCTTCTTCTGGCTTGAGTTTGAATGATGTCTTGTATACCGGGCCTATTTTGCAAAACGATTTAACGTTGTTGATCGTTAGATGGCGTTTTTATAGATATGTTTTCAACGGGGACATAGAAAAAATGTACCGGCAGATTCTGCTCGACCCTGAACAAACCAAATTTCAGCGGATTATATTTCGCGAAAACCCAAGTGATGATATAAGGGATTTTGAGTTAAAGACGGTTACCTTCGGTGTAAATTGTGCGCCTTTTTTGGCTATTAGAACTTTGATTCAGTTGGCTAACGACGTGGAAGATAAATGGCCGCTGGCCTCTAAGATTTTACGGCGTATGATGTACGTAGATGATGCATTGGCGGGAGCTCATGATGTTTCGTTGGCGATAAAGGCTCGGGATCAACTAATGTTGGCTTTATCATCGGCCGGATTTTCGATGAGAAAATGGACTTCAAACGACGAGAGAATTCTTGAAGGACTGCCAACAGATTTTCGATTAAATGAAAACTTTTTGGAACTTGATGAGGCAAGCACGACTAACACTTTAGGCATAAGGTGGAATGCTAAATTAGACCAATTTTATTTTGCTACTTCTCCCATTCCTCTAACAGATAATTTCACAAAGCGCGAAGTTTTGTCTATTATCGCGAAACTTTTTGACCCCGCTGGCTGGTTAGGCCCTATCGTCATTATTGCGAAAATGTTGATGCAACAGATCTGGAGCGAAAAAACTGATTGGGATGAATTAATTTCCGAAAATTCTAAATTTAAATGGAGACAATTTCTTGAAGATTATGGGTCCATTGATAATATCACTCTTCCTCGGTGGATTGGTTTTAAACCTTCGACCAATTTAGAGGTACATGGGTTTTCTGACGCCTCTGAGAAAGCATATGGTGCTTGTGTGTACGTTCGTATTCAGGATGACAACGGCTCGGTTCAATCACATTTACTGTTAGCCAAATCTAAAGTCGCTCCTCTTAAAATTGTTTCATTACCTCGCCTTGAACTTTGTGCTGCTTCTTTGCTGGCAGATTTAATGGACGTCGTCCGAAAAGATTTGAGTTTTGACGAAACTCGAACTAAATTCTTCACATGGAGTGATTCTACGATTGTCTTGGCGTGGCTTCAGAAACCACCAAAGTCATGGACAACTTTTGTAGCAAATCGGGTGTCTAAAATTGTTGGTAAAAGAGGCAAAAATTGCTGGCGACATGTTAACTCGATCGATAATCCAGCGGATTTAATTAGTCGTGGTGTTCGACCACAAGATTTGGTGGAAAATCGCCTTTGGTGGCATGGCCCTTCATGGCTTTGTTCCTCTTCTAATCGGTGGGACTCTTCGCCTTGCATAGATTTTGGTACAAGGGAAGAAGAAAGAGTATTAAAAGTATTTTTTTCTTATTTTAAATCATACTGTGATTTGTTGGAAAATTTCTCTTCATACCCACGAGCTCTTCGGGTGATGGCCTTAGTAGTTAGAGGTATTAATGGCATTCTAAAAATAAAAGGTCCTCAACATACATCGGTGGAGGTCACATCTGATGAAATAAGATCAGTTAAGGAAAACTGATAATAGTCGCTCAGAAAGTTTCATTCTCTAGCGAATATTACAAACTGTCGAAAAAGGAACCCATCTTAGAGAGAAAGTTATTGAACTTGAACCCTTTCTTGGATCACAAAGGCATAATTAGAGTGGGAGGCCGTTTGGCGAACGCTCCTAATTTAACATATAATGAAAAATTTCCCATTTTACTGCCTTCGAATTGTCATTTTTCATTACTTTTAGTGAATTTTATTCATAAGGTTACGTTGCACGGAGGAAACCAATTGATGTTGAGGGTCCTACGGACTGAATTTTTTATTCCTCGTGCGAAGAATTTGATTAAGTCTGTCATAGGTCGCTGTAAGAATTGTACGATTCAGAAAAAGACAGCTCAGAGTCAGATTATGGCAGCTCTTCCCACGTCTCGGACGATTATTTCGCGTCCTTTTACTACAACTGGTGTAGATTTTGCGGGTCCTTTTGATATTCGTAATTTTACTGGTCGCGCATGTTTAATAACAAAAGGTTATGTATGCGTTTTTGTGTGTTTTGCTACGAAAGCAATACACTTGGAGGCTGTTAGTAGCTTATCCACTCCCGCTTTTTTAGCAGCTTTTTCACGATTCGTTGCTCGTCGTGGCGCTCCGAAAGACATGCATTCGGATAATGGCACTAATTTTGTGGGTGCCTCTAGGGAATTGAAGGCTGAGTTTCGCAGTTTTTTTCGCACCGTAGGATCTGAAGTAAATTCAACCTACGCACCCCAAGGCATTAATTGGAGTTTTAACCCTGCCAGTGCGCCTCATATGGGAGGCCTTTGGGAAGCAGGGGTAAAAAGCTTCAAACATCACTTTCGTCGAATTGCTGGTGGTTTGAAATATACTTTCGAAGAGTTTTCTACATTGTTAGCTCGTATTGAATCTTGTTTAAATTCAAGGCCTTTGTGCCCTATGAATGAAAATGTTGATTACAGTTATATTAGTTTTTTGTTTTTATATACATCGAGATTATTTTTATGTTATTTTCAATTTATAACGAGCTTTCAACCTCCGTATATTTACAAAATAAAGCAAATCAAACATATTAGCTAGGTTGATACTAGTATTTCGATCTGGCTAAAGATCTCATCAGAACCCGAAGTTTTAGAAAAGCTAGAGCCTATATAATAGGCAGAACTTTAACAAAAAACCTATTAATAATCAATGTTGCTCCATTCTTGTCTTCTTAGTAATCAACCACGTGGTTAGGTCTTTTCCTAACAAGCATCATGACGTTACTAAATTTTGAAGACCAAAAATGTTCTATTTATATAAAAAATTTTTAGTGTGTACTCTGGCTCAAGTAATATTTTTTACAGTTATATTAGTTTTTTGTTTTTATATACATCGAGATTATTTTTATGTTATTTTCAATTTATAACGAGCTTTCAACCTCCGTATATTTACAAAAATAAAGCAAATCAAACATATTAGCTAGGTTGATACTAGTATTCGATCTGGCTAAAGATCTCATCAGAACCCGAAGTTTTAGAAAAGCTAGAGCCTATATAATAGGCAGAACTTTAACAAAAAACCTATTAATAATCAATGTTGCTCCATTCTTGTCTTCTTAGTAATCAACCACGTGGTTAGGTCTTTTCCTAACAAGCATCATGACGTTACTAAATTTTGAAGACCAAAAATGTTCTATTTATATAAAAATTTTTAGTGTGTACTCTGGCTCAAGTAATATTTTTTACAGTTATATTAGTTTTTTGTTTTTATATACATCGAGATTATTTTTATGTTATTTTCAATTTATAACGAGCTTTCAACCTCCGTATATTTACAAAAATAAAGCAAATCAAACATATTAGCTAGGTTGATACTAGTATTTCGATCTGGCTAAAGATCTCATCAGAACCCGAAGTTTTAGAAAAGCTAGAGCCTATATAATAGGCAGAACTTTAACAAAAAACCTATTAATAATCAATGTTGCTCCATTCTTGTCTTCTTAGTAATCAACCACGTGGTTAGGTCTTTTCCTAACAAGCATCATGACGTTACTAAATTTTGAAGACCAAAAATGTTCTATTTATATAAAAAATTTTTAGTGTGTACTCTGGCTCAAGTAATATTTTTTACAGTTATATTAGTTTTTTGTTTTTATATACATCGAGATTATTTTTATGTTATTTTCAATTTATAACGAGCTTTCAACCTCCGTATATTTACAAAAATAAAGCAAATCAAACATATTAGCTAGGTTGATACTAGTATTTCGATCTGGCTAAAGATCTCATCAGAACCCGAAGTTTTAGAAAAGCTAGAGCCTATATAATAGGCAGAACTTTAACAAAAAACCTATTAATAATCAATGTTGCTCCATTCTTGTCTTCTTAGTAATCAACCACGTGGTTAGGTCTTTTCCTAACAAGCATCATGACGTTACTAAATTTTGAAGACCAAAAATGTTCTATTATATAAAAAATTTTTAGTGTGTACTCTGGCTCAAGTAATATTTTTTACAGTTATATTAGTTTTTTGTTTTTATATACATCGAGATTATTTTTATGTTATTTTCAATTTATAACGAGCTTTCAACCTCCGTATATTTACAAAAATAAAGCAAATCAAACATATTAGCTAGGTTGATACTAGTATTTCGATCTGGCTAAAGATCTCATCAGAACCCGAAGTTTTAGAAAAGCTAGAGCCTATATAATAGGCAGAACTTTAACAAAAAACCTATTAATAATCAATGTTGCTCCATTCTTGTCTTCTTAGTAATCAACCACGTGGTTAGGTCTTTTCCTAACAAGCATCATGACGTTACTAAATTTTGAAGACCAAAAATGTTCTATTTATATAAAAAATTTTTAGTGTGTACTCTGGCTCAAGTAATATTTTTTACAGTTATATTAGTTTTTTGTTTTGATTTGTTGTTTGGACATTCTGACACCGGGCCATTTTCTAATTGGCGGCCCTCTCTTAGCTCCACCTGAAGTGGAAATTTCGGAAGCTCCTTTGTCTATAACGAATCGCTGGCAAAGGGTAAAAGCAGTAAATCAACGTTTGTGCCTTAGATGGAAAGATGAATATTTGAAAGATCTTCAGAAGCGTAATAAATGGAAATTTATCCAAAAAGATATTGAGGTCGGTGATATGGTTGTCATTCGCGAGGACAATTTGCCGACAAATGAATGGCGTTTAGGTAGAGTGGAAAAAGTCCACATGGGCAAAGATGGTCATGTCAGGGTTGTGGAGTTGAAAACAGCGCGTGGCTTAATTACTAGACCAGTTGTGAAGCTTGTCGTTCTTCCAACTTATTAGTCTCTTTTTTTTATTTTTACTACTAATAATTTACAGTATCATGGTCCCCCCCTCAAAATACGCTGAAGGTCGTCGCACGACTAGCAAAATGGTTTGTCGGGTCTGTTTACAAGATCACCCCCTACGTTTCTGCAGAAAGTTCCTACAGGTAGACTACCAAGAACGAATGCAGCTTGTATCTATCTACAGATATTGCGCGGGTTGTTTGAGCCATGACCATACCTGGCGTACTTGTGAGAGTACGGGCAAATGCAAACGTTGTGGTGATATGCACCATACACTGCTTCATAAATCGGGTATAAGACCTAGTTCGTCGGCCCGGAAGCCAGTAAAACGTTTTAAAACAAGGACCTAGTTCGTCCAAACGCCTTAAGAGTACACTCAAAAAAATAAGTTAGTAGAAAAGTTAGTAAAACGTCTTGTAAATCAGGTATACTATTTTTTAGCAAATATTTTTGATAAAATCGTGTTTTCAGCTAAAATTCTTGTTATACTTATTCAGCACTTAACTGTTTTTACTAATGCTTTACTAATATACTAATGTTTTTCTAATTAATTTTGCTAAAAAAAATTGTGCTGATAAGCAGATGTCGCGGCATGTCAAGATGTAGTAGAGAAGAGGAAAATGATATTAAAAAGTACAACTCTAACAAGACAAGTAAAAAAATCAACCATGAAAAAACATATACAGACATGTAGACAGAGTAAAGAGAAAGACAAAAACACACATCTTACGTAGATTTGTATGGTTTCTTTTTCTTATTGCAAAAAAGGGTTGTTTTTTTCGTTTCGTTTGTTTTGTTTATTTTTTCGTTTCGTTTCTAGAATTATCTTCGGCAGTTTCGTCATAGCATCATTAAGACAACCATTGATGTAAGTAGTTGAAAGAAAATTTTTGTTATATTATATATATTTATTTCTATATATTTTCAGATATTAAATTAATTCATGTCGTCAATGTGGGAAAATTAAAATTGTTATATTTCGTTATTATAGTAAATTATTTTTAAAAGAATCACAAAAATATGTTTTATGATTTTCAGCAAATAAATTAACTAAATTACAATTTTTCTACAAATTTTTTGCGTTTTTTTCAGTCTACTAAAATTCAGCAAAAAATTTATTAATTTTTACCAACGCTTTTTTATTTCTAATCTACTAAGTGTTAGCAAAACTTTTGCTGAATCTACAAATTTTTTTGCTAAAAATCAGCTCGCTGATTTTCAGCAAAAGATTTTGCTGACATTAGCAACTTTTTTGCTAGCATCCTCCTGACTAAAATTTTGCTGACTCAGCAAAATTTTTTGCTGACTTTACAAACTTTTTTTTATGAGTGTAGAGGACCTCGTTCGTCCCAAAACTCAGCCGGGGGACCTAGTTCGTCCAATGGTCGGGAGAGTGAGGGACCTAGTTCGTCTCAAGCTCTGGTTCCGAGTCATTCGAGGAACCGTAACCCCTCCGTATACCGAAAGCCTACACCATCAAAGAACGTTAGCCGCAGAAGAAGACCAGCTGAAGATACCGTGTCGTTGCCCGCGTATAATATACAGGAAAGTATTTTGTTGAGGCCTACCGCGATTATTAAGATCGTGTCGAATGAGAGCTATATCAACGAACGAGCATTGATCGATCCTGGTTCTGAGTGTTCGATCATATCGGAAGAAGTGGTTCGCCGTCTTGGGGCTCGAACAGTGCGTGTAGGAAGCAAGGAGAAGTGTTTAATAAGCATTCGTGGGAACCATGGTATTAGCACAACGGTTGAAACCTATGCTGAAGTGAGGCGCAAGTATCGTGTGACGACTCCCACTAAATCTATAGACGCCCGAATCATGGATGAGTTTCCGGGTCTACAATTAGCTGACCCACAATTTCATGTGGCTGCATCTGTAAATATTTTGTTGGGTGGTGATGTTTATAGCCGCATTATTAGAAATGGCGTATCGGGCGGCTCTTTTGGCAAACCATTAGCTCAATTTACGATTTTTGGTTACATTATTTCGGGACCATGCTCTCCATAACTTAACACATGTAGGGAGTACTTTTTTGCAATTTGTTAGATCATGATACATAAACTTACTTTTTTTATTTATTTTTAGTTCTCTCTTTTTCTCTTTTATAATTGTTCTGAACGATTGGTGGCTGTTGGAGTTTTGCTACTGGCGTTCAAACACATATTTTTTAATTTATTACTTGGAACATATTATTATGGAATATATGAAATAAATCTGATCTCATGAATTGATTAATTTGGGATACTGTTTGTTTTTCCCTTTGGTATTTTTTTTTCTCTTTCTTCATTTTCTTAGGTAAAATTGGGGAGCGAGAGTTTTTTTTTGGTTGCAGTATTGCAAGGCGGCCGGGATGTTCATGTCTGAACACGTTCTGATGGCAACTCTATTGCGGAGATATTTTCTGACGGTGCTGCCATATCTTCATGCTGAATATTGGCACCCAGATGGCGCTGGTGCCATTAGATACGTTCTTTTTGTTTCGTTCATCCTAAATTTAACGAATATTTTTTCCTTTTTTTTTTGTTATATACTGACTCTTTGTTAAAGCCTTGAACAAGTTAAAAGTGTAACTTTTTCCCCTTTTTGAAATTGTCAACTTTAATTGAAGTACCTTGGTAAATAAAAGGAGAGTATTTTATACTTCACCATACCCATCCATACAACAACCAACCGTGTGTTTTTATTTCTTTTTTTTGGATTTTTCAAGATTCCCCTCTGTTCCAGAGTGCAACCAGTCTGCCCCAACCTCACTTTTGTGTTACAACAAAAATCATTTGGATTTTTTTAAATTTAATACAAATTAAATGTGAATTTGTAAATTAAATCCTTAACGTTATTATTAATGAAGAGTGGTCAAATTGCAAAACAAATATACGTTCAGGTAGAGAGACTGTAGCGAAAGACAAGGATACACATCTTATGTAATTTTTATGTTTCCATTTTCTTATTGCAAAAAACGGTTTGTTATTTAGACAAACATCGATATAAGTAGTTGATAGATGATTTATATTTATGTTATATATAATTATTTCTATATATTTTCAGACATTAAATTAGTTCATGTCGTCAATGTAGGAGTATGAACATTTTTATATTTTGTAACGTATAGTAAATTATTTTTAAAAGAATCACAAAAAAATGTTTCAGATTTTAGCAAATATATAAACTAAAATATAGTTTTTCTACAATTTTGTTTAGGTTTTTTCAGTCTACTAATATTCAGCAAAAATGTTATTAACTTTTAGCAAGGATTTTTTAATCAACTAAGTGATAGCAAAACTTTTGTTTAATCTACTGCCGATTTTCAACAACCGATTTGTCTGACATTAACAATGTTTTTGCAAGCATCATCCTTACTAAAATTTTGATGACTAAGCTAAATTTATATTGCTTGAAATTACGGCCATAAATAATTTTATAATTTTGCAGACTATACCCTATGGGAAATTTAGACGAAGTGAAACCGATTACTTTATATGGAACGGGCCTGTCACTTTAACAAGGTGCTGTCATGGAAGGGGAAAACTGACCCCATGTGACACGTCACAGACGTAACCTGGGACATGTGTTCGAACGCTATATTTTACAACAGTTTTGGTACATGTACTTATTTTCTAGTTCAAATCGCAATATTTGAAATTAACTTTAAAGCTCATTTTGTTAAAATAATTTAATTATTGATTTCACCGTTCGACATTAGTTTTCACACATGCACAAAACAATATATACTTGAAACTAGAAACCATATATAATACAACTGCGTTTCCAGTTTTTCGTCATCATGCCAAAATTCCTCTTAAAATTACTTTTAAGTTTCAATTCTTCATATTAAAATATTTCTACTCCGGATATGACTTAAATGTTGTTATCAAATAAAAGGTGACAACCTCTCCTTTAATAAAAAATATTGATCAAAAATTTCAAAAATGTCCTTTATGAAAATTAATTCTTGAATATTCTTTGTGACTTTTTAAAAATTTGTCCGAAACAAAGTCTTTCTATAGGCTTGAATATACTAAAAATATTTCCAAATTTAATCAATCTGAATTTTTTGATTAATTTTACCAACAAATTTTAAGTTTTTATCTTTACCTACCACTACAATAAAGAAAAATCTTGATGTAATTAGTAGGCAACGACTTATTTATCCATGAAAAAAAAAAACTGATGTGGTAAAAAAAATTAATTTCTGGCGTCTGTTAACAAAATATTTTATTTACTAGACACTTAGAGATGAATTTGTACTGCAACATTTAGAGGTAGCTTTACATTTTTATTCATTACATTTTAAACGCTGAACCGATTTTGCAGATTTTTGATACCAAAATGTTATGAAAATTAATCTAGGTAAAACTGAGTAACGGCTCTTGAGAGTTCGTTACTAATTCAATATCATCAAGGACATTGAAGGACTAATTTTTTAAAAGGACATTTTTTTTTTAAAGGACATTTTGTTTTTTAAAAACAGCTAAGATTTTCGACTTTAATCTTGGGGGACATTGGGATCCCAAAAGTAGTAAAAGAATTTTAATATATTTAAAAATAAAATAAAATTTTAAGGTCCTTTTAAAAAAAAAGTTACGTGATGGCGACAAACTGAAAACGCTCTTATACTATATGTGGTGTCTAGTTCAACGTACATATCAATTTGTACATGTCTCAAAAAGAAAAATTTAAATTTGTTGCAGGGTGCCATGAGATATTAAAATAATTTACTAAAGTATAAAAAACTAAATTTAAGCCCTTTTATAAATCGAGAAAGTTACGAGGAAATTGTAGAAAAATTAAGTGACCGCGGAAAGTTATTCATAATTTTGGAAAAAAAAAAGTTTAGAAGAAACCCGAAGACCTGATGTCAAAGTTTCATAGTCTGTACTTAGTAGAGTTTTCAAAATATCTGAAAGCATGAAACGGTATGATTTTATTAAGTTATAAACTCGCCAATAAAAAGTTCGTGTTCAGTTTTCAGAAAAAATGTACAACCAAAATTAAATAAGTTAAGTCAAAAATCAACATATTTATGTGCATCCACTTATGAACATGTATGAACTCATTCATGCTCATATCTGAAGTGACACACATATATGATTCATATATGCTCATATGAGTTGACATGTGATCATACATGTAAAGATTACCTCTATAATCGTTAGTGTACATAAATGAACATGTATGGAAATGTATGGAAATGAATGATTAACTGTGTAGATATTAATATGAACATAAATGATCCGCCATATGAACGTATATTAATCATTTATAAACACATATGAATCATGTATGTATGCATGTGGAGATGTATGAAGCATGTGTGCTTATATATGGATCCATATATGTCGATTTTTTAACAGGAAAACCAAAAATGTTGTATGAAGTTTCCGCCAGTCGCACATGCAATTATGATATGGGATAATTTCTAAAGTCAAAAAGTCGGTTCTGTTTGAATCATTTTAGTATTAGGTCCGTTGTGTAACAGTCAAGGGATTGCTTATTTCTGCACCGATTGCCTTTTTTTATACACAGCTAACTATCTTGCACCATTGGGATGTCCTCCGGGGGCACTCGTACACATTTGATGTTTTTATGACAGTTACCACCCATTTAAAAGAAAACAGCAAATAAAATTTCTTCCCTACCCTATTTATCTATATATATAAAAGAATAACGTTTGAAAATTGGCATGGTGGTCCATGTAGACGCCCACTAATACGGGATTTTTGAAAATTCTTACGGGGATAGGTCTCCCCCTTGGCTGCCTGACCAAACTTCTTGGGATAGAAAGCTTAAATTTTCAATTTGTATACTTTCGGATATGACCCAAATCCCTGGTGAGTTTAGAAATATCGCCGTAAAACGTGGCGAAATATGGTCTTAAAAGGGGGGGGGGGGGAGAAAGTCTCCACCTTGGCTGCCTGAACAAACAGCTGAAGCTAGGAACTTGAAATTTGGTATGTGGGTTCCTAATCAGGAGTAAACATCTATATATAACGGATTTTTGGAAATTCATATGGGGAGGGGCAGTCTAACTCCTTGACGGCCTGGCCAAGCCACTAAAGCGAGGGACATGAAATTTGGTATGTGGGTACCTTATCAGGAGTAGATATCTGTAATGGTGGGATTTTGGAAATTCCACGGGGAGAGGCACAAAGGGGGAACAAGTAAAAGTCTCCCCCTTGGCGGCGTGAACTTTCCGCTGGGCAGAAATTTAAAAAATTAAAATATATGTTTCTTCAAATATGAACAATATCGCTTTTGGATACTTGAAGGGGCTAAAATGGTGAAAGTCCCCACACTTGACGGCCTACCCAAATTCCTTTGGCCAGAAATTTGGAATTTAAAATGTATGTTCAAGATCGTGTTTCAAGTAGGAGTTAAAGTATGTTAATCCATCACTTCTTTAACCGCTTAAGGGAGGATCTTGAAATATGGTATGAAGAGATTTTGGAAATTCCTACGGGAAGGGCCAAGGGGTATAGTCTGCCCCTTGACTGCCTGGCAAAGCCTCATTAGCTACGTACTTGAAATTTGGTGGCTAAAAGTTGTCAATTTAAATCCTAGGAATATATCATAAATTACTGTTAAGGTTCTTTTATAATCTTCACAAGGAACGTAATAAAAGTTTTTGCTCAAAGACAAAAAAATAAAATTTGCTAAGATTGTTTTTAAATCCCGTTGAAAAGGATTTCTGGAAAATGTAGCTAGGACTTGTAAAAAGTATCCCCAATTACGGCATGCCCATACCCATCTAGTAAGAAACCTAAATTTGAAATATTTGTTCATTGTTGTAACTAAGTTATATTTTGGAACTCTTAAAAATAACGGCATAGAATACGGGGTTATTAGGAAATAACAATGATCTTAAAATTAGGTTTGTCAATGTGCAAGCATAAACCGTAGAACTTAGGAACTTATAATTTGGTGAAGGCATCCGCTAAACTGGGCATTAAAAAATATTTACAGGGAAGGAAAAAAGAAGAAGTCTTCCTCTTAACGTCTTGCACAAAAGATTTGGGAGAAATGTGTGATATTTTAAATATATTTTTTTTTGAGTGTATGTGTTAATGTGGGTTTTTATTAAATCTTGGTATAAATTGGTATAATAAATCACAAAAACATGCACTCAAAAAGATAAACTAATTTATTGAAACAAATTTCTTAAAAACTAGTTCTTTTTCCGAAATATAAAACTACCGGTAACTAAGTATCGTGTTTTTAAACTCTTATCCCATAAATCCCCCCTAAAATAATTAAGTTGACAGAGTTTTTAAATTGTTTGTATTTATAATTTTGAAACATTCGAATTTCATTGAAATAGCGGCTTGTTATAGATATCCGACGATATGTTTTGAATATCACATAGTACACCCAGACAATAGGATTCCACATGATTGGGGACATAATCTACATAAATAATCATATTATGAAATGACAATCATAAACATTATTCCGAATAATCATATTATTATCAATGATAATGATTCTAACAACATATAGAATCATAGTATGATTATGAGGATCAGATTATGATTGTTACGTGTTCCAGCCATAAAATTATGCTCTTAAACTATCGTAACAAGGTGATCTGTATTCTGAGTGTAATGTACTCATTTAAGGCAGCTAAAGTATTTTCTAGGTAGAAACAAATCATTTTTAAAGAAATAAATTCTGTTAAAGTGGAAGTATTAGTGATTTGCAGTCAAACGCAAATATTGACTCTAATACAACTAACAATACATACACTATTGACTAACTAACAATACACTAAATATTCCCTTAATCTATCTAAATTTGCTCTAGTTTTAGCACCATTGCTTTTATTCAACTTCATATCATATTGTATATTTTTATGTTTATTACATGTTACACAATTCTTATGCAAACAAATTTCGCAGTAAAACATAGAGCGCAAAATAAACAAATATTAATTTTAATATTTCGTAGAATTATGCCATCATAAATATTTAAAACCAATACACCCAATAGATGGCGGATTGAAATTAGAGCAACTTTTCAAGAAGACATCCGTTTACTTTACACTGCCAACAATACAAATTACATCTAAATTAGTGCAGCTTAGTTTTGAAAATTTGATCACCTAATACCCAACAACAGCGTTTCTCACCAACATTTACTTCACGGACCCTTTGGCAGACTTGCACTGGTTCACGAACCGTCAAACATTGTTTTTTTTTTTTTAATATACACTGCGTTGCAAAACTATAATTACACATTAATTTAACAAAATTTCGTAAGTTAAAAAAAGTAAAAGAGTTTAACCGGTATAAATGTAAAACCTATGGAAAATTAATAATATTTAGCAACAAAAAACAATTATTTTTTTTTTTTATTTTACTTTTTTTATTATTTTATTAATTAATAATCATATAATTACAAATTATATACTATTACCCTATCTGAGCACTAGCTACTATGGCCTTCGGCGCGTTGCAGCGAAAACAGACCAGAGCCTCTGGTAGGAATCGAACCTACGACCACCGCACTGCTAAGCCAGGACGCTACCAACTAGCCTACCGGGGCGCACAACATTTTAATTTTCTATTTAAAAAGGAATAACAAAATCAATTAGTGTTTCATAACTATAAATATACTTAACTTAAGATATCAAAATTTACAAACATTTAAGAAAAATATTTTAAAGCACCAGTTTTCGTAATGCGTGAGACCTCCTTTTTTGCATCAACTCGAAAATTTGATCAGACATACTGTCTACCAGATTTATTCGAAGTTCTTCCATTACACATCGATACGCATCAATGACAGCTTCTTTTAGAACGCTTTCATATTGACGGGTTTCTGCGTAAAGTCGACGAGTTAAAACTCACAAAATATTCTCCATGGAGTTTTGATACAGAGAACATGCAGGCCATTCTAATACTCTTATATTTTTTAATGATAGCCATTCCATCGTGTGACGACTTACATGTACTGAGGCATTGTTTTGTTGGAAAATTAGTTCTTGTTCGTTGCTATTTTCAATAAATGGCACCAATTTCTTTTCTTATACTGTTATGTACTCAGAATAATTCATTCTGGTGCTTGGAAATGTCAATCATACCGTCTAAACAAAAAGCGCCATAAACCATTAAGGAACCGAATCCGAAATTTCTTTTTGAGAAATATCTTGGTTCCTTACGCATGTTTCTCCAAAAGCTGTTAAAACCATCTGGACCATCAATATTGATTTATCATCAGAAAAAATCACTTTTAGAAGAAATTTATATTTTAACAGTCCTACCAACAACAGCGATTATTGATTTAAATTTTTCCAGTTGGTTTGTAAATTCCTATATTCAAGCAGTTTTTTGCCTGGAATCGGGAAAATCAGCGAAATTCCAGAGAATTTCGCACCGGGAATTTCAGTTTTAAAAACCATAATTGTAAGTGATACACAATTTAGGTGAGAATTAATTTATCTAACCAATGCAGTCCAAACAAATTTTGCAATTATTCAATTTAATTTTTTTAGATAATTCAAAATTATTAAGAAAATGCTAAAATTATTGTGAAATTAAAAAAAAATTAAGTTTGTCTAAAATGGAATACTCTTAAGGGGTCCGCAGAACCCCATTTGGGAACCGTTGTCCTACAATGAGCTCAACTAATCCATAGACTTAAATTAAGCTGGGCAACAAAATGTACTACATAATATTGTGTAACATAATGTAATTTTGCCAAGATATATTGACCCTATTAGGTAAAGTATCTACTAGATTTCTACTAAGAAGGCAAACTGTCAGACAAGCACTTACAGAGAACAAAATAAACTAGAGCACAAGAACGTGTTAATCCACTAGAGGAGTATAAAGTAAATATTTACATTTATTATGCAAGGAAGGCTTCATTGTTTGTTAACACAATACAGCGCGATCCGCGCGACCTTGTGTCGCTAACTAATCGCTTTTAACAGCGACAAATCAATGACGAAAAAAAATATATATTTTATGATGTTTTAGCAATAAGAGAGTGCTCTACATATACTTAAAAAGTTGTATTTCGTCCATTCCATGATAGATCGGCCAAAATTGGGTCAGGGTTAATTTAAATTTCTTTATGTTTTGTATACGTACTCCGTACTCCTTCAGAGAAGTATGCTTTAGTCCTAGTTAGTGCCAAATATTTTTCTACCTAAATATTAAGGTGTAAAAAGTACTTACATGTACTCATGTGTGCTCCCAGTTTGCGAGTTTAAAGAGCATTATAGGGAGTACGTGTCTATTAGTTACTATCGTTTTCGATTTTTGCAAATTTTCTAAACTCGCGATTTTATTGCCGTTTTCAGTTTTTAAAAAATTTAAAGGTAGTGAACTTTTGAAAAGTCGAAAGTTCATTTGAAAGCTTCATTTGTCTACATTAAGATTAAGAATTTCAAAAGAAAAATTTTTAATTTTTGGAATAAACGACAACTTTGCATTTTTTGGACCAGAATGATAATTATTTGTAATAATTTTTACAAAAAAGCTTTCCACTTAAAAAAAATTGTATGGTAGTGTATCTAACTAATCAGATACAATTTAATACGAAAAATGATGAAGAAAATTGTATCCACGTGGATCAAATTTTATTAAATTTCTTAAAATGAAATTGTACTTCTATTAAATAAAGGGTGATTTTTTTAGCAACTTTCTTTTTGGCAACACTGTTTTTGGCAGCTCAGCTCATTTCGTGTAACATGTTACTGTTAAACATGTTCAGTTTGGCCTATAATTTAACCATGAATCAACTTACAAACGAACAACGCTTGCAGATTACTGAATTTTATTATCAAAATTTATACTCGGTTAAGAAAGTGCATCGTGCACTTCTTCCAATTTATGATCAGTTTGGGCGACCTTTTGAGGCGGCTATTCGGAATCTTGTGACTAGCAGCAATTGGGCCTCTGTTACTCCACTACGTGGACAATTTTGCGGAAGGATTTGGATGTAAAACCTTTTAAAATACAGCATACAAATTTTGTTTTGCCCAAAATGGAAGAGCTGGACTTGGGTGACATGTGGTTTTAACAAGAACTGGAAGCAAATATTGAAGAATTTATTCGTGAGATACATGAAATCATCTTTAAACATTGAATTATGTAGATCTTTCTATAGACTCAAATAAAGATTTCATACATTTCTCCAAATTTTATGTTTTTGTTTTTAATCAAATCCGAAAGCTCTTAAAAAATTACCCTTTGTAATACACTGCGTTGCATTACTATAATATAAATGATTTTTGCTATTTTTGCTACTATTGAGTTTTAAGAGCGTGATAACTGACTTCTTATTGTAGAAAAATTAACCGTTCACATGTGGTTGTCACAAATTTTGCAAATAATCCCAGTGCTTATGGTATAACTAAAACAGGCTGACCCAAAAAAAAGCTTTCTGATCGGGATCGGCGTCAAATAATCAAATGTGCCTGCAATACAATGAAGAGTCTCAATCAGACAATCGATGAATGTAAGGTAAATGTGTCCAAATCAGCCATAAGTAGGCTCCTAAAGGATCCAAAGATAATTACTCGCTAAATTACGCAGGAAACCGCCAATATGAAAGCGTTTTGCATCTAAAAGAATCAGTTATTGATGCGTGGAGATATAGTTATAACGAAAGAGCTTCGAATAAATCTGGTATACAGAATGTCTGTTCGTATTTGCGAGTTGATTCAAAAAAGGAGGTCTAACGCATTATTGGAACTTCTGCTTTAAAATATATTTCTCAAATTTTTGTAAATTTTAATATATTAAGTTATTTATTTATTTATTTCTTTTTAATTATAATTAAAATTATAACTAAAATTAATTATGTTAGATATTATTAATTTTTCACAAGTTTTACATATATGCCTTTTAAACTCTTCTACTTTTTTTAATTTACGAAATTTTGTGAAATTAAAGTGTAATTATAGTTTTGCATTTTGAACATCACATTAAACTGTAGTTTTAAAACTATTTGCTTATTATAGGTCCATTCGTTTACTTTTCCAGTAAAATCCAGTAGATGAGTAAATTTTGGGCAAAATGAAAATTTTACTCTCTTGCACAAAAAAGTAAACGAACGGAAAAATTGCAATAACTTGCAGGTTAATTCAAACATATGAGCGCTAAAAAGCTTAGTGTTGTAAAATAAGTGTTATTTAGACTACCCAGTATATATTGTTTTTGGTACTTGATGCATTGCATTTTAATAATTATAAATTCGTAGCAATTGTATTAATTAAATAAAGTTTTGTGGAAGCTTTTGTACCTGTTTAGTTTGTACATGACTTTTAATTTTGTTTCTAGTTAAATAACATACGAAAATACATGAATACTTTGTTTTTGATATTCGGTACCCTGAATAATATGCAGTAAGAAGTATTCATATATTCATTAGCTTTACATCTCTAATATATTAATGTAAATAAAAACAATTAACACAGATATTAGAAAACTGATAAATTATTACTATAATAATTGTAACTGACTACTTTAATTTGTTTCAGGTTGAAAATAATTATTTTTAGTTTTTGCCGCACTTTTAATTCAGCTTTTAATCTTTTAAATTTTTTTATTACTAAATGTATGCTTATTTTCGTTTGTTTACTTAATTTAATCATATGTTTTTGTTTTCTACTGGATTTTACTGGATTTTACTGGCAAAAATTTGTCCAGTAAAAATTTGCAGGTTTTTTGCTGACAACTGTCACTTTACTCTCTTAGTAGATGCTCTCTTTTGCAAATTTATGTGTACGCGAACGCATTTCAGTAAAATCCAGTACAAATTTGTACAAATTTGTGCAAATTTTGGTGTAAACGAATGGACCTATTGATAGGACTGTTTAAACATAAATGTCTTTTAAAGGTAATTTTATTCTGATGAGAAAAGTTTAATATTGTTGATCCAGATGGTCTTAACAGCATTTTTAATTCAGCTTTTAATCTTTTAAATGTTTTTATTACTAAATGTATGCTTATTTTCGTTTGTTTACTTAATTTAATCATATGTTTTTGTTTTCTACTGGATTTTACTGGCAAACATTTGTTCAGTAACAATTTGCAGGTTTTTTGCTGACAACTGTCACTTTACTCTCTTAGTAGATGCTCTCTTTTGCAAATTTATGTGTACGCGAACGCATTTCAGTAAAATCCAGTACAAATTTGTACAAATTTGTGCAAATTTTGGTGTAAACGAATGGACCTTATGATAGCACATTTGTAATTAATTTAGAAGAATGAAATTATTCATGAATATTAATTTAAAACTTTCAAATCTTATCGAATAATTTTTTTTCCAAGAAAAATTCAACTGAAGTTAAATGGTTCATATTAACCAACGTAACATTTCTTTATACTTTTTTGAAGTTTGCCACAGTCTTTAAAATTTAAAGCTATTTGAAAAATTGAGATTCTTTTATTTGATTTCTTTAAAGAATTGTTTGCGATACGTTTCCTATCAAAACAACTCATTACCAAATAATGGGTAAAGTAATGTATCGCCATAGGTAAACACGCATTACAATACACCTTACTTCACTGATGAATTTTATAGGCGATGAGCCTAAAAGTAATGGGTGCGCTCATTACCTAGTTGGGGGTGAAGTAACTGGTTACTTATATGATAACAAACATATTTTTTAATTAAATAAATAACGTGGTCTAGCTGAGATTCGAACATGGGGTCTCTGGCTGTTAGGCGAGCACTCAACCTACTGAGCTATCGTAACATATAATAATGGGTTTCTTAAAATGTAAATGAATTGTTGTGCTTCGAGTTTTTGTTTGTGATGGTAAAAATATATACCTTACCCTCATGCTTAGAAAACATGGCCAAGTAATGTGTCTAAATATAGATTTTCAAAAAATATTTAAAATATTACTTTACGTGTATATTTCATGCATTATGTAATCGATGATCGGCAAGGCATTACTTTATGTTTTTAAATGATGTAAAAGGTGATTATGTGTCATTACAAGGTAACACATGAGTGCCCACTTATTGGCAACTCATTACTTTATGTTTTGAAATAATGATAAAGCTAATGAGTATTCATTACAATATAATGCATTATGTAACCCATTATTGGTAACTCATTATTTTTGTTGGAAAATAATGATACAGGTAAGGAGTACACATTACAAGGTAATGCGTTACTTTATCGCACCCATTACCAAAGTTTTCCTGGGTTAATCAAAAATGTATGTGCTTTCGATTTAAAGTTGTTCAAAATTCAACAAAATTTTGAGAGAAATTGCAAAATTTTGTAAAGTTTATAAAATTACATGAAATTCTGTTTTTGCGACTTCCAGAAATAGTTCGTCTTAGCCGAGGGTTCATATGCCAAAATATCATTACTTTTAATTATTTTAAATAAAACATGAACTTCTAATTTGAATTCATTAAGATATTATAAAATGTTTATTTGAAGTAAGAATTTGCGAAAGATATTGGGAAAATGGATGTATCCGCTTGGTTTTATATACATTATTTTTATGTTTGTTTTAAATTTATAACGAGCTTTCAACCTCCGTATATTTACAAAATAAAGCAAATCAAACATATTAGCTAGGTTGATACTAGTATTTCGATCTGGCTAAAGATCTCATCAGAACCAGAAGTTTTAGAAAAGCTTAAGCCTCCATAATAGGCAAAACTTTAACAAAAAACCTATTAATTATCAATTTTGTTATAAGTAAATTGTCTTTCTAACAAAAACCAAAGAAATAATAAGCGCAGCTTAAACCTTTAGAAAGTATGCTTTGGTCCTAATTAGTGTCAAATATTTTTCGGCCTGAATTTTTAGGTGTAAAAAGTACTAATATGTACTCACGACTGCTCCCCACTGTATATATTTAAATGAATTATTTGCGATTTTAAAGGGCATTCTAGGGAGTACAAACTGCGATTAACTTTAATCTACTTGATTAACTTTAATTCTACTTTTTAATCTTCCGATGCATAAGAGGAACAAGGAAAATCTCGACGGCGCACAGTGGGAGAAATGGCCAATCTAGTGGCGCTTTAAGGAAATTTTAAATTTTAGAATTCTGCTAATTTTTCTTATTTTTTTGTAAACTAAGAAACCAACGGATTTTTGGTTTTTTTGTTTTGTTTTGCTCTCGATATTCGTCCACCTGTGAGCTTTCAAACTTGACATATGTTTTAGCAAGTGCATTTATACTTTTCGCGCTTTTTTAAAGTTAAATTTTGTTTACACAACAAAATCATTATTTTACATAAATTTTTTTGAATTAGTGTTTAAATTGAAATTATTAGGTATGTATTAAATAAAAATATATGTTTGTGATTTGTAGTTATATGTTTTTGTTATTAAATGTGGTAAACAAATGAGCTGTGTAAAATAGTGTTTTATTATATGTAACTGAAACCTTTGTGGAATAAAAGTTGGGAGTATTCGACGAACTTCGCTGCCATGTTTGGTTTATTTGTTTCTATTATCTGTTTTCTACGTCCATTTGAAAAATTAGCTGCAACTTTTTGCAACTTTATGATTTTTTAAATTTTTTAGATGCAATGTCAGAGTCTAAGCGCACCCTTTTTTTAATTTGGCACTCTGAAACAGTACTAGCAAAAAAGTTTTTGGCGGTGGAAAATCATGTTTTTTCTAATGTTATTGATCCATCAAAATATAACGAAGAGCAATGTCAACAAATTCGTAAACAATTAAGAAATTTTGTTAATAAGCTGCGGTACAAGTGGACAACTAGTCATAGAATTATGAAAAAATTCGCAGATCAAAATAAAGAATGGTTGGAAGGAGATCTTATTTTTCCAGAACCAGCCATTGGTCATCGTAAATATAAAAGTTTTTCAGAGTGCTCAACTAAAACCCAAATAAAAAGGTTTCTTCTATTGTTGATAATACGCCAACAGAAGAGCTAATGTTAGCAACGCGCATTAGTCTTTTCAAATCTGGAAAAAGGAATGCTTCACAAGTTGTTTCGGAATTGAGCTTAGAACCTACAATAGCTCCAAAAATGCTTAAAACTGTAAATGCTGAGCCAAAAGCACCTATTCCATATACACCTGAGGAAGCTTTGGCCCTATATATAGATGGAGACTACTCAAAACATACATATAAATTAATGCAATATGGTGCCAAAGAGCGAAATTGTAACATTTATCCAAGCTACGATGTTTTAGCTAAAACTAAAAAGAGTGTTACCCCAACGACATACGCGTAACTGAACGTTCAGCAGAAGTAAATTTACAGTCTCTCATTAACCATACTGTTGGACGTATATTACAGGCTTTTCCAGCAGCATTTGAGGACCTCGAAATTGATTGCATAAAAGCCATTTATAAATGGGGTTGTGATGGAAGCAGTGGTCACTCTACTTACAGACAATGCTTTAATGTTCCCGAAACTGGAAACTATTGATCAGCATTTATTTGCTGTATGTATTGTACCTTTGCTAATAAAAAATGGATCGTCAATACTATGGGAAAATAATCGACCTTCTTCAACTAGGTTCTGCAGACCTATTAAACTAATTTTTGAAAAAGAGTCAGCAGACTTAGTTCGAGATGAGGTTGAAAATGTTAAGAGGCAAATTGCTCAAATTTTACCTACAACATTAAATCATTTGAAAATACAACATGAATTCCATTTGACAATGATTGACGGAAAAGTTTTCAACACCATAGCGGAGTCATCATCACAGGCTTGCGGAATTTGTGGGGCAACTCCAAAATTGTTTAACAATCTGAATATGATTCAGTTAAGACAACCACAAGAACATTTGTACGAGTATGGATTATCAACACTCCATGCATGGATTCGCTGCTTTGAGTGTATAATTCATATCGCGTACAGACTACCAATAAAAACCTGGCAAGTTCGTGGAAAAAATAAAGAAATTGTTCAAGAAACAAAAACAAAAATTCAACTAGAACTTAGAAAACAAATGGGCATTCTGGTGGACATTCCAATGACGGGCTCAGGGAACACAAACACGGGAAATACTGCCAGAATATTTTTTAAGCAACCGATTTTGGCCTCTACAGTAACTGGCGTACAAATGGAATTAATTAAAAGATTTGGAATAATTTTGCGCACAATGGCGTGTGGGTATACAGTAAACACAGAGGCTTTTCGCATATATGCTTGGGAAACTGCAAATATATTTGTAAGTGAATACCCCTGGTTCTATATGCCTGCATCCGTCCATAAAATTTTATTGCATGGCGCAGATATCATTGAAAATGTTTCGTTACCAATAGGAATAATGTCAGAAGAGGCACTTGAGGCAAGAAATAAAGATTTCCGTAGCTATAGGCTTAAGCACACACGAAAAACATCAAGACTACACACTATGGAGGACTTAATACATGCATTGTTGGTTTCTTCAGACCCTTTCATTACATCTAAATCTAAAAGTACCTCAAGGTACTCAAAAAACATATTGAAATAGATGATGAGGTCAAGCAACTTCTTTTAAATGACTATGAGTTACCAGACACCCACATTTCGGAAAGCTCTGACTCAGAATAATTTTCCAAATAGTTTCTTCTAGAAGATGAGCAAATATAAAGTAGGATCTTATTATTAAAAACATATTCCATAATTTACATCAAGAATTTGTTACTTTAATTTTTTTTAATTAGAAAAATAAAAAAAAATATTAAAAAACTAAAATTACAAAAATAAAACACAACTGCTTTATTAAAAAAAAATACTATACTTAAAATTAGCTATTTTTTTAAGTCATTAACAATTCAACACGAAATTAGCAATTTCTTGCACAGACCACAATAAATCAATAAAAAAAGTTAAAAAATATCCACATTTTAAATTAAAAAAGAAGAAATAATAATTACAAAAAAAAAAAAAAAAAAAATCTACTAGTATTGGTGCATGCTGAGTGTAGGGTAAAATTCCAAAAAAAAAAAAAAATTTAATTTATAATGCCTTAAAAATATAATTTTGTTTAAAAAAAGCTTAAAAATCGAATGTAATACAAAATTTTAAACATATATACTACTTTTAATATATTATTTGTCAATGATGAATGATACAGCATTAATGGCGCACACTGTACTGAAGCGGCATGTCCCAAAAAATTTTTTTTTGAAAGAGCATATCCTTGGCTATAATTTCACTGAATATTTCTAATAGATCAGATCAGTAATTAAAAAGATATAATTAAAGCGCCACTAGATTGGCCATTTCTCCCACTGTGCGGCCCCAACATTTGTTTGCGGCAGCCTCTTAACGTTAACTTAGATAATTAGTAGTATAATACAGAGCCGTTTAGAAATAGTAGTCATTTAATCAAAAAGATTAAAAAATGATTTAATCGCCTTGTTCAGTGCTTGATAAGGCAGTTAATCCCATTTTTATGAGATTAACTTGTCTATGTGAATTCCCTATTATTTTAACTATTTTATTAACTAATGTTGGAAGTATAAAAAAACATTTCAATGATTAAATTTAGTAAGTTTAGCGAACCATAAAATTTCTCTTTTCGAAAAATTCATGTTCAAACACGTATGAAAACGTATTAGCAATATTTATTTGCAGGATTATACATTTATGGCTAAAATGTCGTGTTATGCCAATAAACTCATTAGCAAAAAGTGGTCGCTTATACCCTTATTGGACCGAGCCAGTCAATAAAAAATGATCAAATGTAACTGTAAAAATTTTCTAATCGACCTTTCTTATTTTTTTATTTAAAATTTTTATTACAAGTTTTCCTAATCAGGCTTTCAAGGTCATGGTTTTCAAATGCAAATAGAAGATTATTTAATTTTTCAATCCGCCGTTTCGTTGGGATTGTTCCAACATCTTCAGGGATTTGAATATACAATCTTTTTTTGTTAAGTTTACATTTAAATTTCTTTAATAAAATTGGTAAAATACGAACAAACAGTACGACATTAAACACAATATTATAATTAAAAATAAATGTAAAAATAAAAAAAATAAAATATCGAAGATTAGAACTTTTTTTTATATATCACAGTTGAAACATTTTAATGAGGATTACATTTCATTTTTTAAAAATTCATATTAAATATATAAAAGTTAAATTAATTGGGGCCTGTTAATATTTTTTCAAGTTAAAGTTTTTCAACAATTTAAAGTTTCTTAAAATTTAAGCTACAAAGTCTATTACAAAATTTCATTTATTTGTCATTCTATTTTTTCAGCTTAAAGGTGAGTTTCTTCTAAACTCATCCAAATGTCATAACAAAAAATGTGCTATATAAAAATTCCAATGCCAAAAAAATGTTCTCATTAAAAAAAAAAAAAAAAAACTGTAACGACTAAAAGACTTCCTATTTTTATGATCCTATTGTCATCAACAACATTTTAAATGGAAATTTCTTTTTCAAACTACAAAACATAATTTCATATGAATACAAAATTTGTTTTTTTTTTTTTTTTTGTTTTACGACGATGAAAATTCTCGCTAATGTCTTAAACGAAACTAAACTATGTCAAAAAACTGGGTTTCTAAAGAATTCCATTCTAAAAACGACTGTCGTAAAAAATATAGTTCAAAAACATTGTTATACCTACTCTCATTTTTACGATTCCACGAAGAAGTAGACAAAACGCGAGTTTTTGTCGCGCTGGCATAAACAATGAAAAATTCTTTCAGAAAACTTAAAAAATTGGGTCGAATGTTTTATGAACCTAAAAAAATTGGACGACTAACTGCAGCGTATAAAAATTGAATTGTCCTAGAGGACAACAGCAGAAATTTCTGTTTCAGTAATTAGACAAAACGAAGAAAAAAACTTAAGAAAAATAGCGAAACAGCAATAAAGACATTAAAGATAGTTTTAAAGCGAAATATGACCTTGCCAATCTTAACTTAGAAATAACAACAACGATGACGAGAAATGCGACGTATTTTACGAATTTTATTAGTTTATTAGTCTAATGACTCTTTGCCCAGCAGAGGGACAAGAAAAGGTCTCTATCGATTTCAAGGTATTTTACAAAGTATTGTAATTTCATGAAAATGGACAATTCAATTCTCCCTCTTTCTCTGGCTAACATCACTCTCTGTAAAAGTGAGAAGTTAAAAATTTTAAAGAGACAGATAACGAGTAAGAGAATAAAAAATTTCCCCTAAATTTCAAGTTCAGCGAACATTAAACGTCGCGTGTGCCCATTATTAAATATACTTGTTAAATATTTTCAAGGTTTTTAAAATTCACGCGAGTATTGAATTTTAAATGAACCGTGTCATAGATTCTTATGCACTCTACTAATAGCTCACCTTCATTTTCGCCGTTAGTATTTTGAAATATTTAACGATTAAAGAATCCTACGTTGAAAATTATTGTCAGGTCATAAAAATATAAAATTGTCGACAGGAGGCAAATCAAGGAAGAACAAATCTTACAATGTTTTCAAAACATTTCTCCTCCTTCTTCGTCTTAGCATGTCTGCCTTTTAAATGTAAATCCAGGATTCGTGGAAATTTTCGCGCACGACTTCGTTACTTGGGCGTACGACAACATGAATAAAATACATTTAGACATTAACAAATTTATTGTGAATTTTTATGTGCAACGATATCCTGTTGTTAGTTGCATTGTCAATGAAAATTGTCAATATTAGTAGCTAAGATTATTCGCTATACAAACAAAGAAAGCAGCCAGTTAAGGACATCATCATACGATAGTTCCTGTTCTTGTATTTTTTAGCAGCAGTCGTTGCAATCCTCTTATCCCAGCAAAAACTGTTCTGCCAAGGCGTGATTCTAATCGAGTATTTTCATCGTTGAATTTAATATTGGCTTGTCATAGGAAGGAATCATTCTTTAATGTTGCAAAACTACTTCCTTGGAATATTTTATGCCTAAATAACTTCCACGAAGTTGTTTCGACAGAAAAACTTCAAAAGAATCATATTTGGAAAGATTTCCTCCTATGAAAAACCAATGTTAGAATTCATCGATGAAAATGCCAAATTAAAAGAGAAAACATTTTTGGTGGGATTTTTATCTGTTTGCATTTGTAGTTTCAACTATTTATTTCCTCTTTTCGTTACTAACGTTTTAGCATGGCTTTGCATTTGAAAATCTTTTATGATAATTAATCAAAATTCGAATTGGTCTATTGAGTTTTTCCACCACCATATAAAATTATTATTAATTCAATTTTGGTGCATTTTATAGCATTTTGCAACTGCCCATCTTCACAAACTGTCACTTTTATCATTCGAATGGAACGTGCTTTGCTATGTTGATAGCAAAGCCTAAGTAAGATTTTGGATTTATTATTAATGATTCTGGTCTAAATTTGGTCAATTTAAAAGACACACACTATTAGTTCACACAGCTGTCTAATATGGACAGACTTATATGTAAACAAAACATACGGATATTTAAAATAAAGGACTAATTTAAAATTGTATTATGATTGAACTTTGAATTTTAAATCTCTTGATCAAATTTTGCGACTAAATTATTCTGCACTTTCCCAAATATACGAATTCAATCCAATCACAATTGATTTAAGCTTTTAAATTTCTGCAATATGTGTTCATTTGCTCGGTGCGAGTTTACAAACCAATAAAAAAAAGCAGATTGAGTGACACTGAGTACTATGGAAACCCACTGCTCATATTCAAATTGTAAATGCTGCAGTGATGTGGGTTTGCAAAGGAGTATCTTCAAATGTTCTCTGTTTCGGCAACAGGAACTGCATCATCTACGTAGTGTGTTATCACAGACTCAAAACACAATTTTAAAGTCTGGCAAATTTTGCCTAAAAATACTATCGTTGGCGCCTCTCTTTCATTTGGGGTTAGAATTAATCAAATTCTCACACGGCATTAAAAAATAATAATATACAAAACCGTACGGTTTTTAAATGACTATTGTCGTATCTGTTTTGTTTGTGATATTGCTTAAAATTACTAGGAATATTTATTTTTAACCCAAAATATCTAGCCAAAGTGGTTTGTGCGGCCCATCATGGGCCGTCATTAGGAATTTTCAAAAAGGCCGTGTTATCTGAATACCGAACTTACATACTAAATTTAAAGTTCTCACATCGTGGGTTTGGGCAGACCATTAAAGAGGAGACTTTTCTTCTTTAGAACCCCCATTTTCACATCGTTTTAATTAATGAGTACGACCATATTCTTAGGTACACATATTTTAAACTTCAAACGTCTATCCAAATGTGTGTGGCAGTCCGTCGACTGAGAGAGTTTTTTTTAACACTTTCCTGTTTTTTTTAACACTCCAAAAAGGGAGTTATCTCTTATAGTTAGTTTTATTTCAAATGGTTCCAAATGGAAGAAGTCAATTTTTGTTTTTTTTTTTGGAAAACGTTAACACGTGCCGCCAGAATGCCGAAAGTGGCCCATTTTTGGATTAATTGTGTATTATTATTAAGAATTCCCAAAATTTTAAATTTCGGATATCATTAACCCACTTTAATCTGCAGATGTCGATTGCTATTTTTATAATATAATAGTTGTTATTAAAGAAAAAGAAAATAATAGGGAAAATGATAATTCGCGACTCCTTTCCAGTACTTTTTATGTGGCATGAGGACCAAAAGACCCATGAAACTTAATTTTAATAATGTCTACAAGATTGTAAAGTTTTAATTTAAAGAATCACACCTTTTATAATTTTCGGAAAAATATCACTTATCACTCTTGCGTTAGTTGTGTGCCCGATATCGCAAATCCGAATTTAATAAAAATCTGAAAGATGTTATTCTGTAAATTTCGTAGTGGGTCTTTTTTTAGTGAAAATTCAAAACATTAAGTTACATAAAATAATAATTTATATCAGTTTGAAAAAAAAGACATTTTGTTTATTAATTTCAAGGCTTGAATCATAATTTAAACTAAGTTGCATGTGTATTTTTTGTTCCCTGCCCAATAAGGGTTAAGGATTTTTTGAATAAAAGTTAATGTTATAATCTTATCAAATGTAAGTGATAATTTTACGAAAATTATGAAAGCTGTAAATTTCCTTGATGGTCTTTTTTTTGCATAAAAGCAAAAAAATAAACCCTTTATGGATGAAGTTACATAAAATAATTATTTTTATCAAGTTGAGATTTTTTTTATAAATCTTGTAGTCATAATTCAAATTAAGTTTCATGGTATTTTTTGTCCTAGGCCGCTTAGGGTTAAAGTTGTTGAAATAGCAGTAAAGATAACAATAGTTTTAATAAATCTAAGTGATATTTTTAAGAAAATTATGCAAACTTTGATGAAAACGTTATTTCCATGAAATGTCCTGGAAAGGAGTCGAAACTTTTTTTTTTTTTTTGAACAACAACAATTATATTACAGAAAAAACAAATCAGGCATTTTAAAAAAATCTTTAAAATTAATTTTAAAAAAGACGTTTTTTTATTTTTCTCAAATTCGTGATATCCGATGGAATCAGAATTCCATATCTGCATAATTTTGAGTATACTAAATAGATAATTAAAATAAATAGTATTTTTTTTTGCAAACTTTTTAATAATAATACACTTTTCTCCATTTGCAACCATTTTCAATAAAACTTGTGGTGGGGGGGGGGGGGGGGGGGGGGGGGGTGTAATGAATGAAACTCGACAAATCCTTATTTTAAGGGTAATCCTAACATACATAATTAAAATTTTAAATTCTTATCAAAACGGTATCTGCAGGGCGGTATATCCAGGCCCTCCTTTTTGCCGTCTGATGTCAAAGCGGCAGGAGGAATATAGACACCTAATTTCTTGCCCAATAGGTTTGAGCAGAGCGTCAAGGTATACCCGTTTCCAATTTCTGCCCCACCCCGAAACAATTTTCAAAAATCCCGTCATAGCGGACGTCCACGCCGCGGGAGGAACATCCATGACAAATTCCAAGTTCCTAGTTTTAGCGGTATAGGTTGAGAGGCAAAGATATTTTTTATAAATACCGTGAGAATAATTTCCTACACATATTATCACTAATAACTTTTTCATGTTTGCATCTTATCTTTTAAAAAGTCGTCAGATTATTTGTACAAAATATTAGCGAAATTCTGTTATTAGTTTGTTTACAAATGGACTTTGAACAAAAAGTGATTGCAATAAAAGTGGCATTTTTCCAAAAATAAACTAAAATTTCTTACAAAAAAAAATTGGCTTAATTGTCCAGAACTCAGAGCAATCAAATAATATTATTATAATATAAATTACACAGGTCAACAGCAAAAAAAGGCTTGACTAACCACTATATAGATTTGATGCATCATGGCTGCCTAAGTACAAAAATGGTAAAATTTTTCAATTCTATGGATAATTTTTTTTTAAAAAAATTTTTTTTTAAAATTGACAATATTTTGAGCCATTTCTCCACTTATGTTGTCATAACTCAAAAACAACTAGTCCGATTTTGTCAAATTAAATTTACAAAAATTAAGGTTTACAATATCTTTAAAGAACTGTACAAATTTTTTTAATGCGATCAATAGTTTCAAAGTTATGAAACAAATTTTTAGCAAAAAAAAAAAAAAATGCTAAAAAAAAAAAAAAAATTGAAAAAACAAAAATCTGGAAAAAATCGAAAACTGCAAAAATATTACTTTTATTTTTTTGTAGTAAAGCTACATATCATGCGAATTAAACTAAATATGGATCATAAAAATCGATGCATGCTTTACATTTTTATTTACAATTAATTGAAGGTATCGCATATTTACAAGCACTGTAGAAAATTGTACCTACATAATGAAAATGCAGAACATAAAAACTCAGGTGCATTTTACGACACGCATTTTGGCAAAACCCCTTTGGGAAAAACCTCTATGACATTTTTATGATTCTAATAATTAAAAAAAAATAAGTAATAAACAAAAGATTGTTTAATTTTTACGATTGCGGTAGGATAGTAATAAAACGCTCATAAATGTGCGTGTACGCTGAAGTGCTCTTATTTTCCGTTAGCTACCTGTAACGGATGATTTTTTTTTTTCATAAAAGTCCTTAATGTTTTTTAGGATTCTTGGGAATAATAAAAAATTTGCAGCACACACAAACTGTATCCACACAAAGGGTTATCCCAAATTATAGTATCAGTATTTATAAGATCTCCTTGACCCTTTTTATTTCATTCAAGAAGTGTTTGCGATAACGCAAACATCATTTAATACCTACACAAAAATTAGAGTCATACAGCTTAGAAGTTAAAAACAATTTTCAAATATTAATAAAAATGAGCCAGAAAGCCAGAACATTTTCATGTAAAAACGATCCAGATTTATTTTGTTATGTGTGCGGCCAATATATCACCGGGAAAAAACGGAAGTGGTTCTTAACTTCATTGCAAAAGTCATATCAAGATTGCTATAATATCTATCCGCACAATTTGAACCAGCATTGGACACCGAGTACTATATGCATTCCATGTCGATTGAATTTATCTATGAAGTCTTCTAACGTAAAGTAAGTATAAATTAATAGATTTGGAATATTTTATAATTACAATATTTCTTAATTAAAATTTGAATTCTTCATATTCCTGATTTCAATTTTTTTTTTTCATTTTACAGACGACACTTGGAAATTTTGAAGCCTATGCTATGGAGAGAAACAGCGAACCACGCATCCGAGTGTTATTTTTGTTTAAGTACAAAAAGCATATTTGATGGCCCACAAATTCGCAAATTGGTGAACGATACTGAATTTGGCAGTTCAATGTCAGAAATTGAGAAGAATGCATGGGATTCGTTTGTATGGGTTATTCAAAATTTCTTAGGAAATAACAAGGGTGATGATTACGTTGCGCACGTTGAAGAGATGTTAACTCACTTCCAGAATCTTGGATGCAACATGAGCATCAAATTACACTACCTGCACAGTCACTTAGATCGTTTTCCTGAAAATCTAGGAGACTTGAGTGAAGAACAGGGCGAACGATTCCACCAAGATATCCGGACAATGGAGGAACGATACCAGGGTCGCTGGGATGCACACATGATGGCTGATTTTTGCTGGAGTATTCAGAGTAACACTTCGTTATTCAACAATAGTAGAAAATCGACTAAAAGAAAATTTCAGAGTTTGTAGTTTATAATACATATTTATTTATTTATTTTCTTGTTTTATTTATTATAATAAATGTGAATAATAAAATATAAATTTTCTACTATTTAATTTATTTATTTATTTACATTTAAGCTCATCCAACACAAATGTCTTTCCGAAGAATAGAATCAGTATATTCTAGGTAGGGTTTTGCCAAAAAATACACGAATGTTACTATGTAATGCATTTTTGATGTGAAAATTTGTACATAGCATGGGGAAAATGTTTTCAAAATTCAATCAATCGAAAGAAGAACATTAACTACTCAATTTTATGTATATCAGACAAAAAACTAAAATTTGGTGAAAATGAGCGAATTCACTTAATTGTGAATAAATTCGAAAAAAAATCAATCGATTTTTATGATCGATATCTCATTTTGTTCCTATTACATGTGGCTTTGCGATAAAGCAATAAATCTGAACGATTTTTGCCGTTTTCGATTTTTTATGATTTTTTTAACCAAAAAAATTTGCTATTTTCACGTAAAAAAAATATTTTTTCCCTCAATTTTTTATTATAACTCCAAAACTACTGAGCCGATTGAAACGCAATATATTAACGGATTAAAGGCTATGTAAATTTCAGTTTTTCTAAATTTATTTGAATAATATCGGACTAATTTTTTTTTAGTTATCATTAATTATGTGGAGACACGTCTAAAAAAATTTATAATTTTAATTAAAAATTTTTTAAAAAAAAACCTCTCCATAGAATTTCAAAATTGAACCATATTTGTACTACTGGGACCACAATACATCAAAATTGTATAGTGGTTTTCAAAGCCCCTAAAATTTTTTCAAAATTGTTGCCTTGTGTTATTGATGACGGTTACAAAACAAGTTCCCAATACTGTCGTTTTTTTTTTTTTGGAAATGGTTTGCTCCTATCAATTAGGGCACTAGAGATGCCAAAAAAAACTCTATTACTCACTTTTTGTTTAGATTCCATTTGTAAGCGAAATAATGAACCGATCGCTTTAATATTTCGCACACATAATCTGACAATCTTCTTCAAGGTAACTTGACTAGGAAAAAGTTCAGTTTCGTGCACAAAAGCAGTTGAACATAAAAATGTGTGTCGGGTTTGTATGAACCAGGCTACGAGTTTTACCGCCACACCATACAAACAGCTGTAGAATTTAACATGGACATATCCCAGGGATGTCAAACTTCCCCTTTGGAACTAGTTTGAAAACTACAATTTGTTTACGAAACACAGGGAGCAAAACTTGTAATAATGTGAAACTCGCAGAACCAGTTCGGAACTAACTCTTTGGCACCACTACTGTACCAGTTGATTTAGAACATAATTATATAAATGAAAAACAAATGTTTTACTTTTAAATTTTAAAAAATGAAAACCTAAAGTTTATTTTTCTATCTTTTATCATAAATTATGATGTGAGCAAGATTATTCAAGTTCAAGATCATTTGTTTTTTGTTAAACAAAAAACCGTGCAATGTTTATTTATTAATTAAAAAATTTCTTCATCCGCTAATTTAAAGTGCTTCATTTCGCGTCACCTAAAATCTTCAGAGGACTAATTTTAAATGATCTTGAACTTGAATAATCTGCTCACATCATGAAAAACAAATGTTTTCCTTTGATGAAACGATGGTTGGACCAATAGTCTTATTGATATAAATAGGTTCATATACTGAAAAATAATTAAAATATAGTTTGCTTATACACTGACAGAATTTCATAGAATTTTTTTCTCAGTTTCAATGAAAAATTTCATTATGTCCAAAAATTTTTATTAATATTAGGAATTTTTTTAAACACTTTTCATAAAATTTAATAGTTTTATAAAAAAAATTCATTCGATTTCATAAATTATCTCTTCATAAATTTAACGAAGATTTTCTTCAGAGCTATGAAATTATTTCAAAGACTTATTTTTTTTATTTTTTCATAAAATTCCATAACTTCATTAATTTAAATACACTTCAAACTTTAGTTTTAAGATTTAATTCTCAAGTGTTCAACATGATTTATAAAGTGCTTTATTATTTCAATATAGCCTTTTATTAGTTTTGGACATTAATGAAATTGTTTATAAATCAGAACCAGATTTGTTTTCGCCATGAACTATGAACTGGAAAGCCCAACTCTAAAATTCAGTTACCACGATTGAAATCAGTTGGTACAACTATATAATGGTTTTCGCAATGAAATTCGGTTAACACAACTGAAATTTAATTTAGGACGTGGTTTAATTAAATTTTTCTTTAAACTTAAGAAGTTTTTCACAAAGTCTTATTATGAAACTATTTGCAATGAACATTAACAAAATGAAATTTTTCATATAATTTTATGAAAAACTGCATTAATCTAATAGAAAGTTGTAATGGACGAATTCCAGCGAAACTTTGTTAATTTAAAGCAATTATTAATTAACAAATTAATTTTATGTACAATTATTAATTAATTACAATATATAATAATCAATTAGTTATAATTAAAAAAATTATAATTAATTAATTTTTTAATTTTTTATTTTATTTTTTTTTTATAATAATAATTAATAATTATTAATTATAATCAATAATACGGGGGGCTAGAGCCCCCCCCCCCCCCCCCCCCACCGAAATGATTTGACAAATTTAAAAACTTAATACAATTCGTTAGAACGTAACAATGTTATTGATAAATTTACTATGAAAATAATTATTTTTGACTTGGATCAAATAGGAGATAGTTTTATATGATTCGAATCTTAAAATTTCGTTAGAAAACATCGCCTGCAAATGGGCGGCTATCATTGTTAGAGTTGATTTTCGACAAAAAGCAATAAATAAAATATTTTCATAAGAGATTTCGAAGTCTTTGACTTAAAATATAATCAAAAAATTGTTTGAGACAATGCAAACTAAACAGAAAAAACTAAAATTGTGTTTTAATTAAAATATTTGTTGATTCAGCAAAAGTTTAACTAAATTCGGTCGTGTTGATGCAATTGTAGTAACAACTAAAATAATTTGTATCTATTTAATTAATATTATTTTCAATTACATATAGTTTTATTCACATCTATTAAAAATTTAATTGAATATTGTTTACTATTGGGAAAAATTAGACCATTTGAAAAATCGCAAAATTTGAAAAAAAAATTGCCAAAACAATCCTCAAAATTGCAGAAATTTAAATAACTCCCAAAATAAACGCCAAAATTCAAAAAAAAATTAAAAAAAATGACCAAAATTAAAGAAACGCGAATTTTTAACTTTAAACGATTTTTTTAATTTTGGCGACTTTTTAAAATTTTTGCATTTGTTTCAATGTTGTTCAACGTTATAAAAACTGAGAATTTTTTTTTATACCAAATTCATTTTCAATTAAACAGTTAATTGAAAGTAAGTTTGAAATCGAACAAAAGTTTAATTGAATTTTTTTTTTGACAATGATTTTTTCTGTGACATAATCTTTTAAAATGGAGCTACCACTAAGACTCAAACTTAAGTTTACTTGTGCCGTAAAAGTCGTTACTTTACTTACAGTGCAATCTATTTGGTAAATTTGGTTTGCTACGCACGCATCTGGTAACATAGTTTTCAGTATTTTTTTTACGATATATATTTCGATATCTCATATTTTTTTAATTTTTTGAAACAAATTTAAGCCTCAAACTTTGATCGATATGCATAACATGTTAACGTGGTCCAATGGGACTCAAATTTTCTCAATTTCTTTTTAGACTAAATGTAAACAAATTTCTATCGGCGCTCCTTGAAATGCGACATTTTAAAATCAAGCAGCTAAACCAGTAATAGCGATGTAGTTTTTTTTTTTAGACATTTTAAAGGGTTTTTATTTAAAAAATTGATTAAAGACAATTTGAAAAGCTTTTGAAATTGTCCAAAATATAAATCAAAGTGAATTGGAAATACGAAATAAATAAGACCTAGGCGATGGAAATAAGACCTAGGCGATGTCAGGTATATTTTTAAATTTTCCAATTTTATATTTTTTCTTTATTATTTCTTTCAGACTACAATCACGCTTGCTTGTAAAATTTACGATTTTTTTAATACAATACATGAAGTCGGATATATGAAAAAGGGGAAAAAATAGTGAATAATTTGTTAAAATAATTCAAATAAGTGGCAGCCGGGGTCCACGACATAGTGTCAAAATGGTTTTCAAAATGTTTTCTCGAGGATTTGAACGCTGTTTTTAAATAAGTCTAAATTTCCTAAACTTTAAACATATTTTCATACAAAAATGTGTTAATTTTCACCACCAATTTTAAAAATAGATACGTTTTTCATATATTTTTGCTGCTTTATCACCTATCCGAATTTAATTTCAAAGGAAACCCATCGGAAAAGCTTCCTTATAAGTGGCAGGCAAATTATATAGGGTATTTGCTTTTAATTTGTTTTTTGGACGGTTATAATTCTTTAATTTTCCGAGTTAAAACGTTTGCATAAAATAATACATTATTTTATATGCACTTATAAGGTTTTGTCTGCCAGTGCATTTAACCGGACATAATTATATAAATTCATATATAAAATTAATTTCGTAGAAAAAATTTAATATGATGTCATATATAGTTGCGTATAATTGTATATTGCATTTAGAATACGCTAAAACTAATCCAATTAATAATTACGTTATATTTATATACCTAGACATTGCAAAATAATATATATTTTGATATTATATCATATTTTAAAAAACACAATTTTATTTTAGATAAAATTGTATATTACCCCATGCAGAGTCACACTAGAAAATTTGTCAATTATATTTTGGATGTAAATGTGTATTATATCAATACAATACAATTAATTGCATCATTTTGTGTATAACTTTATACACAAAATTTACCCCAATTTTTGTCTTTTGAATTGATTTCTTTCTGGTTCTTAACCCTAAAAAAGAATTTGTTTCATTTGTAACATTATGAGTTCTTAATTTAGTCTAAGATTTTTTTCAATCTAAAACTCTAAATTTAGTTTCAACGTTTTTTCCGTGTTTGTTATTCAATGGTGTAAGTTAATAAATTCCACAAAATCTTCATTTATATTTTTTTATTTTTGAATATAATAAAATTTCCAAATGCTATGGAATTTGTTACAAATTATAAAGTTGTAAACCTTTTGCAAGTGGCTAAAGTCTAAAAGGATTAATGGATATTTTGGATTTTCATGAAGTTTTAAAATCAAAAACCGGACACAACTATAGCTTATTTTGTATATTTCAGTATCAGTTCACATATAAATTTATACCGCTGTATAAAATCGTATTAAATTGTATCGCGTCATTATTCGGATGTTATTTAATCTGATATTATCAAATTAAAACTAAACTAATGCAAATATAATTATTATGCCCATTTCTCAGATAAAACTTTATTAAGACTCATATTAAATTTCGTATGATTATATAAAGCATCATATTAATTTTAATCGGGTTATTAGAAGTTGAAACTTTTTTACTTTTTTTTACATATATCAAGTTTTAGCTACCCTAGACAAATATTAGCACATAAAAATATAAAGTAACGCAATTTTATTTTTCGTGGTTTTCAAAAAGTTTTCCGCATAATCCTTTTTTTATTTAATTAAACTAAAAATTAATATTTAGCTAAAAATTTAACGTAATTAGACAATAACGATGCATATCCAACTTAAAGTACACAAACATTTTCAAATTTGTGATCAAACAGATTAAAGCGTTGTTTCGCAATATAGACATCACAAATTCGCAAAATAATGAACACAATAAGTAATAAATGAAAAAATGCATTTTAAGGAAATGCACTTTATGCGGGAGGTTTTTGTTTCAAAATGAAATCAGAAAGCTATTTCTATTATTAATACATGATTGCCCATTACGTGTAGGTAAAAATTTAGCAAAAATTTAGCAAACAAAAGAAAAAGCTGTTACTTTAGTGTGCAAAAAAAAAAATATATAATCAAAAAAAAAAATCCAATAGCCCCCCCCCCCCCCGAAACAAATTCCTAGCTACGTGCCTGCATCCATGTATACTATTTCCCTATATTCGTGATGCGAATTGACAAATTATTGTAAATAATATTTTTATCTTAAAAAAAAGATTGTTTTTTGACAAAAAATTTTTGAAACCTTACAAAAATAAAGCAAATCAGACATATTAGCTAGGTTGATACAAGTATTTCGATCTGGCTAAAGATCTCATCAGAACTCAAAGTTTACCTTATCGTCCATTAAATAAAAGAATGTTCAAAAACGTTAATTTTTTTACCTCCAGCCCGATTTTGTAGTTGTCTAATACTCACTAACATTTACAGTTCCTTAAAACTGTGTATTTATTCGCATTTTAAATATTTTAAAAATGTAAAATATTCTAAAAGTTTTGAACCTGGAAGAGCCATATTTCCCAAAGTAGATGGACTATTTCAAATATATGAAAAGCATATGAAAGTTGAAACTGAAATACTTTTTGATTTTTAATTAACAACTACCACCTTTTTGCGAAAATGCATTTTTATTGTATTTTGCACCCCCGCAGATTTTCAAAACGTTTTTCATATATATAAAAAAAAATTATTTTTTTTAATGAATAACAACTTTGAATTTTTTGGAACCAGAATGATAACTATTTTGAATGATTTTTTCAAAAATATCGTTCTACATTTTTCCATATCAAAAGAATTTTTTTAAAAGAATAGTGCCTTCCGTGTGGTATATAATAAGTTTTTTAATAGTTGACCCTTTGATTGTTAATTAATTTTTATTAATTTGGCTTAAGGTCATTTAATAAAATTAAAAACAAGTGTTTAAATTTTTATTATTTATTTATTCTCCTCTTCAATATTTCGACCTACGTCGTAGGTCATTTTCAAGAAATCTATTAAAAATATAAAAAATACAATTAACATTAATAAATTAATGTTCACAAAACAATTTTTAAAAATATAATTTTAAAAATTTTTTTTTTTTAATTATTACTTTTGAATAATAAATAACACAACAAAACACAATTACGTTGTTTACCGTTTTTAGTTATATTTATAACAGCGTCTGAAAGCTATAGCTGTCTACTTAACGATTTAAATTACTTTACGATTTCTTTTTTAAAAATGCATTTTAAATGCAAGGTTCATTAAAAATCGCATTTGAATTTAAAATGCATTTTAGACAAATACAATGATTTTTGAACCGCAAATCGTAGACTAGACAAATACAGTTTTCAAAAGATTTTTAAAATAAGCAAATAGTCAATATACTTTAGAAGATAATGCTCTTCAAATTTCCGTGCTGATGTGATTTTTTTAATTAAAAAAAAAGAAACTTTAAAATCCTTAAATCTTTGAAAAATTCTATCTACTTTAGGAAATATGACTTTTTAAACTTCACTAATTTAAATTTTTTTTTGTATTTTTTAAAAACTAAAAAACGGCAATAAACGCGTAAGATTACAAAATTTGCAGAAACTGAAAACGGTAGTGGCTAAAATACATCTTAGAGAATATGTGTACCAAGCATAAAGGAATTTAAATTACCCACTGTAAGATTTTGGCCGAGCTATCATGGAATGGACGTTAAATATTAATATTATTGAAAACTTCATACTACTAATGAAAAAGTTTCATTAAAAAGAGTTCCATTGAAACTATGAAGCTTTTTCATAAAGGTTAAGACATGTTAAATTCATATTAGAAGGAAACTTCATTAGTTTAGAGAATACAATTTCATTGAAACTCGTCCAAGAAATTCTCTAAAGAACTGACAAGAAAGGTCTTTCATGTGATAATCTCCGATTTTGACAAAGTTTGAATATTTTGAAGAGAAAAAAATTCTAAGGTTGGGGTGTCTAAGATTATCGGCCATAGTGGCGGTATAAGAGGTTAAAAGTGGGGTCATAAATTTCAAATTTCAAATTTTGGATTTTTTGAATTTATTTGTTATTTGATCCAAAGAAACTATAAAAAAATGTAAAATTTTCGGGTAGGAATTTTCAAAAGGCATCTGCTGGTAACTGTTTTTGGTAATTTTTTGTTTTTGCATAGTTGTTGCTGTAAAAAATGTGCTAATTTTACGGTACTTTATGTAGACATGTATAGTGGGAACGACTGCCAAATTCACATATATACACTGATAGAAATTTGTGCGTAGTATTAATGAATTCCTTCATTAATCCAATGAATTTTTTCATAAAAAAGTCCCCAAAGAAACGTTTCATTGAGTCAATGAAAGGTGTTTCATTAAATCAATTTTAATGAATGGTTTCATTGACCCAATGATAATTTCATAAAGTTATGAAATTTGTTTCATTAATCCTAGCCTAGTCGTTATGAAAGTTTCATGTGTTTAATGAATGAAATTCATAGTTTTTATGAAATATTTTCGTTGATATTTAATATTTTGCACTTGTTATGATTTTTTTAGGATAGCATTAATTTGGTGGATATTGAGAAATTATCATTCGTTGATATTATTTATAAGATCTGGTCTTTATAGGATCTATAAAATATTTTTATAAAAAAAGTTCGAAAGTAAACATCACAGGCTGTTCTGGAAAAGCGATGGCAGATTTTTATTAAACTCATCCTGATTCTGCAAATTTTCGTTACTTGGATATGATGACATGTAAGATAATTTGTGTTAAAAGATTACATATTTTCTTATTTGTCGGTACAAAATATGTAATTTTTATCGATCTGGCTTGGAATTCTGTAGAACGACGTTATAGTCCACTTTTTTTTTTTTTAGTTACGACCATATTAGACAAAAATGTTAAATATTGTTAAGAATGTTGTTAAAAAAACAAAAATGTATTATCGTTTAGCATAACGTTTTTGTGTAACATCGTCAAAACGATAACAATTTAGGTCTCGTTTTGAACAAAACTACATCGTTTTTCTTAGAAAATCTGTTCCCTGGAATTTAGTGACCAACTATTCAAATCAAAAACTAGAGCTACTAGGCAAATTTAATAAAAAAATTTATTTATTTTTTTTATTTCAAAATGATATGTAGTACAAAAAAAAAAAATTTTTTTCTTATTACAATTCAAAATTTTTATTGAAAAAAATTTGAAAATTGTTCATTAATTTAATGAATTTTTTTTATGAAATTATGAAAAAATCATAAAAAATGTAAATGAAAAAAAATACCAATATTAATGAATTTTCAATAAGTTAATGAAATTTTTCATTAAGCCAATGAATCGATTTTAATGAAATCGTTTCATTGCTACTATGAAGGAAAATTGTATAAGTGTATATTAAGCTAAAGCTCGTGATTTTTATATCCCAGCTACTTCGGGTTTTGTCATGTTTTTTCCGAAACCCTATCTTTTGCGTTATGGTAGCAACCCTGTTGCTCAAATATAGGCAATATGGGTATCAAGCTTCGTAGTGTGTACAGTACTCTGCGGTCATGTAAAAAATACTAATTAATTCGTTAATTTAAGTTTAAGCATTTTATATTTTTTCTAATATGCGACGAAGAAATCGTTAATGTACTAGATTGTGCGTTTTCAATAAGCTTTCAATCGATATGTAACATGATATAAAAATAATGAACATTAGAAACAAAAAATTATAAAGTCTAAAATTTTTATATAAAAAGGTACTGTTTCAATGTAATGCACATTTTTATTTGCATTATTGCAGTACTAGTACTGTGTTATTAAGTGAACTCTATGCACATCAATTTATGTTTATTTGCAGAATAGTATTATTAGTATATTATTAGTTTTTTTCTCCTTTTTATTTTCTCCTTTTATTTTCACACTTGTTTTGTTTTCTTTAAAAACAAGATGTAAAAGGATAACTACACTGATAGAATTTTCCTTCATAGTATTAATGAAACGATTTCATTAAAATCGATTCATTGGTTTAATGAAAAATTTCATTAACTGAATGAAAATTCATTAATATTGGTGTTTTTTTCATTAACATTTTGTATGATTTTTTCATAATTTCATAAAAAAATTCATTAAATCAATGAAAAATTTTCAACTTTTTTTCAATTAAATTTTGACTTGTAATAAGAAAAATAAAAAAATTTTTTTTTTTGTACTAATCATTTTGAAATAAAAAAAAAATTAAAAATTTCATTTAAACAGAATTAACCAAAACTTTGATATAAATAAATTTTTTTTATTAAGTTTGCCTAGAGCTAACAGTTTTTGACGAATTTGAATAGTTGGTCACTAAATTCCAGGGAACAGATTCTCTAAGAAAAACGATATAGTTTTGTTCAAATCGAGACCTAAATTGTTATCGTTTTGACGATGTTTCACAAAAACGTTATGCTAAACGATAATAAATTTTTATTTTTTAAGAACATTGTTAACAATATTTAACATTTTTATCTGATATGGTCGTAATTTAACTACAAAAAGTGTACTATAATCGTCAGATCGTTCTACAGAATTCCAAGCCAGATCGATAAAAAATTACATATTTTGTACCGACATATAAGAAAATATGTCATCTTTTAACACAAAGTATAAAAAATGTAAAGAAAGGTTGAACATTTTGTAAAAATAAAACAATAAACACAGAAATAAATTAAAATTGTTTTTTTTTAGTTCAGCTTTTAATATATTTAAATTTAAAACGATTTTTTTAATCATTAAAGTTCTTAATACACATAATTTAAAAAAATACAATAATTAAAATATTTCTTTTTTATTAATAAAAAAATTTTATTTTCAAAATTTGTAATTTTCGTTCTGAAATCTAATCAGCTACTTTTAAAATTTTATCTTTTTCGAATTCGTCAAAAATTATGAGCTTTAGCAACGATAGGCTAGGATTAATGAAAAAATTTCATATACTTTATGAAATTTTCATTGGGTCAATGAAACTATTCCTAAAAATTGATTTAATGAAACACATTTCATTGACTGAATGAAACGTTTCTTTGGGGACTTTTTTATGAAAAAATTCATTGGAATAATGAAGAAATTCATTAATACTACGCACAAATTTCTATCAGTGTAGGTTATATGAATGTTTGATGTTTGCATGGGATTGTCACTTATTTCGAAACGTGTTCTGATGATGGGAACCTAGAAAATTCCCGAAATAGATCTATCAACACATTCCTGAAAGTGGTCAATTAATAATTTTGAAAATAAAAACTCTATAGACTATTTGTTAGGGCAATATCCTAATAAAGAAATATAGAGTATGACCACGAATTTTAATAATTTTTATTTTCATTAAAAATTAAAAATCTTAACTCACTCCTACACAAAAATACACCCCAGATGAAAAAAGTTTCTATATACTCATATACAACTTTATATCATTATATATGCGTGTATGTGTGGTAATATATTACGATCTATGTTCATATCTTAAGTATAAGAAAACGTTTTAATACGTCGTAATATATAATCATATATCATTGTATCGTATGTTATATATTAAAATATCTTGTATTTATGATCATATGAAATATATATAGATCTATATATTCTACCATATATGATCATATGTAAGTGTAAGTGGTACAATTAATCAAAAATAAATTGGTCACTTTTATAAATAATTATATATGGCAAAACATATCATTATATATAAATATATACAGTAAAATTTAATGAAACAAATTCGATCACTTTTATATATTTTTTTTAGCACAGTTTATAATTAGACTATAAATGAGTTTCAAAACTTACTGCAAAAAACATGAAAAAATACGTTTTTTTTCATATTTTGTAATGATTATTAATATTTTCTTATTAAAGTACTACACAAAACAACGTTTTAATTATTAGGTTTTAAATCAACGAACCAAGGTTCAATTTATATGCCAACTGGTTTTAACAGAAACAGTTTTTGTAATGCTGGTTTTTTTTTTAGTATATATACAAACAAATTTTATTGTTACTTATACAAAACTTATTCAGAGAATGCATTAAACCAAACAAATTAACTTTAAAATTTAATTAAAATTGCTTATAAGCAGTAAAATAATTCAATTAATAGTACCACCGTTAAGCATTTTTTTTCGAAAAATCTCTTTAAACCAGTTCAGGTTTTTAGAAGAGAGTATTGGAATTTGGTTGTTTCAGCGCTTCGAAGTTTGACGATTTGTTTCTATTTTGACTATTTTTAAAGTGAAATATGATAAAATGGCGATTGGCGATTTTATTAAATTCATTGTATGGAATATTACGGTTTTAAAAATTTGCAAATAATATCGAATTTTTTAATGTTTTGCTCTATATTTTACTGACAACATTTTATCGACTTTCTTTTCAGTTAAAACATCTTAATAAAATGTGATAAAATGATCTCAAATCGACCAAAAAGTATTTATTTACCGATATAAAGACCAACTATATATAAACTTCATCATTTCGAAAGATTTTTTTTTTAATTTTATTTAAAACTAGTTGACCCGGCAAACGTTGTTTTGCCTTCAAATTTAATTGTAACTAATTCTTTAAATCAAGAATTTTTTTACGCAAATAAATAATTAAAAAAATAAATTCACATTAGTAAATCATTTTAAAATTTGTAACTTCATGTTAAGCCCAACGCCTCTTTGTCCTTCTATCGCCTTTATTTGCTGAAGTATATAAAATGAATAGCTGAAAACAACTGCCATAACAACTGCGACGTCACCTATCGCCGGTGCATTGAAGCACCGCTCATGCTCACCAGCCGGTGTCTTGTCAGCTCTTATCACAACCGTATTATCATCTGTCGGCATCTGGTCTAGGGCTGTTTTGAATAGACGGATGAGGCTGTTGTGTTCGTGTAACATAGCTTGAAGATTAACATAGGTTTTTTGTAAATATCTTCGGAACTACATAACCGATTTAAGAGTTTGATATCTCGTTTTGAAAAACATGACAACGGCTTTCAAAAAAAATAAAATAAAAAAAGCAAAAAAAATAAATATATGTATATTAGATTGGTTCAACTTGGTATGGCCGTTTTTCAAATTGAGTTCTAAAGTCAACGAATGTGCTAGTTTGGTTCCTTTGTACATAAAAACATTTAATATGAAGTTTGGTGACGATCGGACAAAGAAAAGTCGAGGCGGAAATCGATGGAAAATTGACAGTGTGTTTTGTATGGGAAAAATTACTTTTTTGCATTTTTTCAAAAAAGAAGTAATATCGAAACAGGGTTTGTGCCATATTATAAATTAATCGAGATGAAGACACAAAAACGTTTTCAAAAATATATAAAAATCCAAAATCGGTGAAGAATTAGCCCAGTAATAAATAATGCCCCAGACCACTAATGTGCCAAATACCACTTGATCACAAATTTCGAGCCCACATTCTAAACGTTTTCGAAATTAATTACCGAAATATTTTTTTTTTACTTAGTGGACTCCTTAACTGTGAGATATGAAATATATCATTTTTTGGATGTCGTTAACCTGTCCTAAGGTGACGTCAAAGACCAAAAATATTTTTAGGGTATTTTTCAAATCTCCAAAATCAAATTTAAAAAATTTTGTTCAACAAAAATGGAAAAAAATAGTTTTGCACACTAAGGTTTTATTAAGCATAAAATTCTAAATTAAACTACCAAAAATTAGACATATCCCCCGGTTAATTTAGTTAGGGCACCTATTTAAATTCGGCGGATTTCGAGGAAAATGGCTTTTTTTGCACAAAATTTAACATAAGGGTAACATTTTTCTACTTTTAACAAGTACCAATTAATCCTATTTGGGGTTTGATAGCACAAGCTACAAGAAGTATATTCTGAAAATTTTGTCAAAATCGACCAACTCCAAAGGTCAAAACACAAGGTCAAAACTCAACTTTTTGGATATTTTGAAGATTTCATGAAATTGATAACGAAAAATCGTGTGGTATCTTCGTATTTTGATGAAAGTTGACTAAATAATTTTTCGTAGTTAGTATTTGTTATTTAAAAGAAAAAACCTAAATTAACCCTTTTGTGCACTTGGGGCCAAAAATGTCCCAATATTTTTTAACATTAAAAACGTAGTTTCTTTTAAATATCTGCATAATAAAGGTAAAATTTTTGAATTATAAAGAAAAAAATACAGATTTACTTACTTAGAAATCGAAATTTACCCTGTTATGCACTTTGGTCCAAAAATACGCTACGAAAATTTTTCAAGGTATGAATTTCGTTGCTAAACATCGTTTGCTAGTAAACCCCTTAAGAAGGTGTTAATATTCTCAAGATAATTGCCAAGATGACTGAAATCTAAGGAATTTATATACATGCAACGTGGAAGTTTTTCGTATACTTGTTTTATGGCAAAAATTCGCGCAAATGCAAAAAAAGTGAATAAACATAAACTAACAAGACAAGGCCATCATGAATTAAATATCCTTAAATAAAAGAAATGTTTGTAAAACAATGACAATAAGTGTGACCAAAATAATCAACAAAAATTTATGTTGCAAGACAATCGAAGAAATAATATCATCAGACAAACACTTCGAAAGCAATTGACATTGAACAAATATGTATGTTTGAGCAAGAAGCAGGAGTTAAGTTGCACATTAAAGTGACAACTAGTGACAGCAAGACCAAGGATATAACATTAGCAGCATGATTACAAAAAGAATTAAACTGATTTTTACTCTACAAAAAAAAAAAAATAAAAAATATTTACACACAAAAACATCAAGCGGAAGGAATTTGACTTTAAAAATATTGATATAAGACATTAAATAGGGAAGCACTTGTACAAGGTCAACTGAATGAAGGACATTTTAGTAGAGAGGGGAAATAAGGACCTTGTAAATATATGGAACAAACTTGATCATTGATAAACTGTGAAGGTTGTATTATATTTAAAAATTAACATGTTTTTAAAACAGATTGCAATATTTAGTGGAGGTACAATGAAACACGCTTGCCTTGCTACAAGGACAGTGAAAACTATGGACAAACAAAATGAGCCGTTGATAATTTTAGTTGTTTTTATTTTTGGTAGAAAATCAAATAGATCACGTCAACAGATTCTGAAGACCACCTGAATTTAATTTGGAAAAACATGATAATAACAGCAATAATATTTCTCTAATATTTAGGACGAGTGACTTTTCTGAAACTGACCAGATTTTAACTTATTTAAATTTATTACAACAAAGTATGTGCCGCAAGGATCTGTATTAAACCCAGTTCTCTTTACAATATATATTAACGCTTTACCATCCCAGCAAAAAATAACCTGGATTTGGTAAGCAGTAACTACATTTGTATGCCTCCATAATTAAGCAATTAGGGAAGGCATTCTGCATTAATGCTGTCAACGTACAAAAGAAGCGCTTTTTATTGCCTAAGAAGGCATGAATTTATTGCTTCTAAGAGCACATGAAAAATGTTGGGGCATCGCGAACAAAAATCTTACCTTCTGCATTTGCTTTGGAAGCGCTTCGTAATTAAATAATGCTTTCCGGAAGCGGTTCTGGGTAAGCACTATTTTTTGCTGGGATGTGTGTTGCGTAATAGTGATGAACAGGCGGATGATGTCCAACTGCTGAGAATATGTAGCCCAAATGCTACTGAGCATGCCATTAATGAAGTAAACAATGATCTAATTTCTGTTTTGGAATGGGCCACGAAAAATAAACTAACTCTTAATTCCGAAAAATCTCAATTGTATTGTTATTGGACGTAAACAAACGAACACGTCAGACAATTTAAGTGTGGTACTAGGGGATAAAACAATTTAATATGTTCATAAAGCTAAGAACCTGGCCATCATGTTTAATAAAACACTGACATGGGATACCCATCTAAACATAACAATTGGTAAGATTATGGCATTCTGAGAGGCTTGTGGTCAACACATAGTTTCTTTCCAGTTGACATCAGAAAGTTGATAGCTAAGTCATACCACATCTTATTTATGGAGCAGAGCTCTACTGTAATTTTGATTGTATTATTAATAAAGGGTGTGTTTATACAGGTATAGAACTTTAAGTTGCCAACACTTTTTTAACTGGCGACCATTTTGTCAGCTGTCAAGCGATTGATGTTTCGTTTGGTTTGGCATTTCAACATGAATATGCTGAAGCCTTAATAACGCTTCCAAATTTTGCAAATTTATTTTAAAAATCATGGTTCAATTCGAAATACGTATCGCGCACGAATTTTGTTTAGCGGTGAAGCTCACTTTTGGTTAAATGGATATGTCAATAAACGAAACTGCTGTATTTGGAGTGATGATAATCCTCAAGTGTATGTTGAGACACCGTTACATCCAGAAAAACTGACTGTTTGGTGTGCTTTATGGGCTGGTTTAATCATTTGTCTATAAAAACGATGCTGGTCACAACGGTACAAACAATGGTGACGGCTATAGAGCCATGATTACTGACTTTTTCGTTCATCAATTAAACAACCATGTGGTTTCAACAAGACGGCGTCACAACATGTCACACAGATCGTGCCACAATTGATTTATTGAAGGAAACGTTTGGTAGCCGCATAGTTTCACGTTTCGGACCCGCGAAGTCGCTAGTCTACGCCGATAAGCCCGAAACTATTGACTACTTGGAGGACAAAATTCTGGCCATTTAAAAAAAACGCCATAAAAATGGCTAGTATTTCTAAAACTAAGCGACATAACGCAAAACGGACAAAAATTTTACAAATTTTGACCCTTGCACCACAAATTGATTGTACAAATATGTAAATTCTTCCAATTTCATTTGTTTCAAGTACCATTTCATATCGTTCTATTTTGGAACACTGCTTCATTCTATTATCGGATTGTTAAAATTTACGTATAGGTAAACAAATAATTAAGACACGCTGTTGCTGTTTCATAAAAAATTAATCCCTCGGAACCCTTCCCGGACCTAGCCTTTTTGTATTATCTGGGTTAATTAATTGCTGTGGAGAAAAAATTTATTTCTTAATAATGAACTTTTCTTTTTTGTACAAACCCTTTTTATTTTGAGTTTTCTTTTTGTTTGAAGATTAAAATGGTTTTAAAACTTTGGCTTAAAACTATTAATTTAATTTTTTTTTTTGTCTTTTTTTCTTTTCGAAAGAACAATTTTCTAAAAACTATAGATAAAAATAAAAAAAAAAAAATAATTTAAAAAATTGCTTTATTTTAAACAGAATATTTGTTTTTTTTCCGGACACAAATTTAAAAATTAAGTTTCACTTTCCCTTAAATAAAAGTTGTCTTCAAATTTGACTCCATATAATATTATAAAAAGTAGCTTATTTAAATAAGTATTATTCTATTGCCAAACCCAATGTTTTGGTAGTTTTTAGGTTATTTTCTTGTGTTATTTTCAGAGATGGCAAGCAATACCGCTAGAATGCCGTAATCGATTCAAAACCCTTTCAACTGGCTTTCGTTATCCCCAAAATATCGTACAGAAATAATTGAAATACCGGTATCCGTAAAATACCGTTACCTATATAACTAAAATATCAATATCATTAAAATACCGTTACCGAAATAACCAAAAATAACGTTGCCGAAATAATCTGACAAGATCTGAAAAAAATACTCCTATAAATAGAAATATTATCCCAAAATTTTATTATAAACTAGCCAGTAATTGCAGCTCGGGCATTACGTGGCTAACAAAAATAACGATACCCTTAAAACACTGTTACCAAATTAACTTAAAAACGTGATATCGTTATAAATAATTTAACCGAATTAACTAAAATTTCTTTATAAGTAAAATAAAGTTAATTAAACAAAAACACGTTACCGAAATAACTAAAATATCGGTATATCGAAAATACCGTTACCGAAATAAACGAAAATAGCGTTACCCTTACCCATACCCGCATCGAATCGGTTACCATCCATGGTGTTTATTTTTTTGTTTGCTTCCTAATTAACTGGTGATTGAGGAAATCAAATTGATTGCGTATTGATTTAAGAAAATTTATTCTCGTTTATATCATGCTGTGTTTTTGAGCTTCTTTTCTCAATTTATGTCTTACACATCGATCTCCCCTCGGTAACATGTTCCACTTATATTTCTTAAGGTTTCTTTCTACGATTATGTATTAGTTAGACTACATGTCTGGGAGCAAAATTTTTAAAACAATTTTGTTTATTTTTTCTTCGTTATTAAGTGTTAGATAAACAAATATTTCTTGTATTATTGTGTAGCTTGTTAATTTTTATGCACCCTACTGCAAGCATTGGTGAACTCAAAAAAAAAAAATAAGTAAAGAAAAAAAATAAGTAAAAATTTCTGATGTCAGCAAAATCTTTTTCTGAAAATCAGCGAGCTGCTTTTTACGAACAACATTAGTGGATTCAGCAAAAGTTTTGCTAACACTTAGTTGATTAAAAATTAAAAAAATCCATGCTGAAAGTTAATAAAATGTTTGCTAAATATTAGTAGACTGAAAAAAATTCAAAAAATTTGTAGAAAAATTATATTGTAGTTATTGCATTTACTTGTGATTCTTTCAAAAATTATTTTTTTTTAGGAAAATATTAGTAAAACATTAGTTCAAATCAGTTAAGTGCTAAATAAGTATTTATAACACAAAAAAAAATTTGCTGAGAAATAGTATACTTGATTTACAAGACGTTTTACTAATTTATTTTTTTGGGTGTACATAAAGGGCAATTTTTTAAGAGCTTTCGGATTTGATTTAAAAAAAAACACATAAAATTTAGAGAAATGTATGAAATCTTTATTTGAGCCTATATAACGATCTATATAATTCAATGCTTAAAGATGATTTTATGTAAATGTTGCCTCTCTAACATACATACTCTCTCCAACATATCGGCCGGTATCTCACGAATAACTTCGTTAATATTGGCTTCCAGTACGTCAACCGTTGCGGGCTTGTCCTTATAGACATGAGCCTTAACATAGCCCCTCAAAAAACAGTGTAATGGTGTTAAATCGCACGATCTGTTCACCGAACTCGCCTCTCAATTGGGCCATTGTTTCGCGTGCTGTTTGGCATGTGGCAGCATCTTTGTTGAAAGCACATGTCACCCAAGTCCAGCTCTTCTATTTTGGGCAAAAAATTGCATTCACCGCACGGTAGAGCTCGCCATTCACAGTAACGTTCCTGCCTTCGTCGTCTTTGAAAAAGTACGGTCCAATGATGCTACCGGCCCATAATCCACACCAAACAGTGCATTTTTCGAGATGCATTGGGAGTTCTTGCAATGCTTCTGGCTGCTTGTTCACGTATCCATTCAACCAGAAATGAGCTTCGTCGCTGAACACAATTTTCTGATAAAAAAGTGTATCTTCAAAGAACTTTTGCCAACGCAAATTCACCATAAGTTACCCGTTGTGGTAGGTCGTGTGGCTTCAATTCTTGCACCAGCTGTATTTTAAAAGGTTTTACACCATAATCTTTCCACAAAATGTTCCACGTAGTGGAGTAAAAGAGCCCAATTGCTGCGAAAGGAGCCGAATCGATAATTCGCGCTCATCAACAACACTGGCTTATACAGCTGCGATATTTTCCTCTGTCCGCACTCTACGTGTGGGTGTTGGTGGTTTAATGTCCAATAATGTAAATTTTGTGCCAAATTTAGTCACAAGATTCCGAATAGCCGCTTAGAAGGTCGCCCGAACTGGTCATAAATTGGTGCACGAACTACTTTCTTAACTGAGCATGAATTTTGATAATAAATTCAATAATCTGCAAGCGTTGTTTGTTTGTAAGTCGATTCATGATTAAATTATAGACTAAACTGAACATGTTTAGCAGTAACGTGTTACACGAAAACATCTGAGCTGCCAAAAACAGTGTCGCCAAAAAGAAAGTTGCTAAAAAATCACCCTTTACTTGTTTATAAGTACACTCAAAAAAATAAGTTAGTAGAAAAGTTAGTAAAACATCTTGTAAATCAGGTATACTATTTTTAAGCAAATTTTTTGCTAAAATTATGTTTTAAACTAAAATTTTAGTTATACTTAGTCAGCACTTAACTGTTTTGAACTTATGTTTTACTAATATTTTACATATGTTTTACTAATTTATTTTGCTAAAAAAATTGCGCTGAATAGCACATCAATAGTGTAAACGACAACCAGATTAAAAGTTATACGCAGAATGAATTAGATGTCAAGATGTAGTAGTGACGAGGAAAATTATACTAAAAAGTACAACTCTAGTAAGACACAAAATCAACCATGGAAGATATTGTATCTGTTTTTCATACATAAAACAGAATTGTGGATTGAAACAAATAGTAAACACCTTTTCTAACGTGAACAGAAAAACTCTTTAACTCTTTTCCTGTATCTCCGAATTTAAGAATTTGTTATATCAAAATTGTTTTAAAACGTATAGAATAAAATTTAAATAGAATTAGCAGTAATTTTTTTAGTAAATGCATTAGAAATTAAGAACTGTTCAATATCAAAAACGTATTAAAATCAATAATTTAGGTATGCAAAAATTGTCTTAGATTCTGAATTTGGTCTATTTAAAAAAGTTCCAAAATTAGAAAGTTTTCTAATACGAAAAATTTCTTAAAGTGTTAATATTTTTCTATAGGCAAGTGTCTGAATATTTAAAAAAATTTTCTAAAAATGTATGTTTGAATTTCAGAATTTTTCAGGAGAAAAATATTCAAAATCTTTGCATATTTTATTTTTTTGTTAAATAATCAACATAATGATTGGTTCTGAAGTATTTGGAATAGAATTTATTCTAAGTGGATCAATTCTGTAGTAAAATCAGAAACACCCCTTGCAAAAATTAGTTCACGTTTTTGAGAGTTCACTGTATGTATATGTTATATTTCGTTATTTTTTCGTTTCGTTTCTATAATTATCTGCTGCATTTGCGTTTCTTTAAAATATAGCATCATTTAGACAACCATTGATGTAAGTAGTTCAAACATAATTTTGTTTATGTTATATATAATTATTTCTATTTTTTTAGATATTACATTAATTCATGTCGTTAATTCGGGAGTATGAACATTTTTATATTTTGTAACGAATTGCAAATTATTTTTAAAAGAATCACAAAAATATGTTTTTATGATTTTTAGCAAGGGTATTTTAATTTCTAATCCACTAAGTGTTAGCAAAGCTTTTGCTGACATTAGCAACTTTTTTGCAAGCATCCTCCTGACTAAAAATTTGCTGACTCAGCAAAATTTTTTGCTGACTTTACTAACTATTTTTTTTGAGTGTAGTAAATAGCTACATATTTATACATTCTTTTTCCGAACACTTTTCAGTCCGAGTCTATTTTGCGGATATGGCATATTAACACTTTGGTAACGAGTGCCCAAATTGTTAAGATTTTTGTTGTATATACACAGAGAGAATTTCTTGGGCGAGTTTTAATCACATTTTTTCACTAATGAATGAAAAAATTTCTTAATATTTCTGAAAACTACTCTTAATGAAAAATGTTCGTTACTAGTATCAAGTTTGATCATAATGTTTGGGGCTAAAAATATCGGTGTGCATGGTCATTACCTATACTTGAGAATTATGGTCAATTGCAATGCCAAAAAATTTCATAACCATCCAATGCTAATGAAATTTTTGTAATTGGCATTGAATGGCAATGAAATGTCTCAAATGCCTTAAAAAAAAACAAATAGAATAGAATTTAAAAAATATTTGTTTATAAATAGTGTTATGAACAGTTTTGTTAGTTTTTTGTTTTTATATACATCGAGATTATTTTTATGTTATTTTTAATTTTTAACCGGCTTCCAATTTTGGAAAGAAACAATAAATTGCTAGCGGATTAGTCATGATGTAAAGGGTCCGCCATCTAACGTTTTTTTTTTTTCAACTAGTGCTTATTTCGTGAATGGTAACACTTAGCTCATGTCTGATTTGAGAGATAATTAGTTTTATCCTTCCGCTGAACGAATATGGTCCGTATGCTCGTTATCTTGTGAAAAAAGTGAAAGAAACTGGCATCCTCATCGATAAACCAAAGCGTGAAAAGCCAAAAACAGTGCGTACACCCGAGAATATTGCTGCTGTTGCAGAAAGTGTACGTGAAGCGCCATCAACATCAATTCACCGTCGTTCTCAACAATTGAACATTTCGGAGACATCATTGAGACGAATTTTGCATAAAGACCTTGGTATGCGCCATACAAAGTCCAATTGGTTCAGGAGTTCAAAAAAAAATGTTATTTGGCGGACCCTTTAGTAGCTGCTAATAATCATTACTTGATAAAATACCGAATATTTATAAAAGTAATTCGCAAATAAAGGAATTTTTTCTAAATTTGTAAATAATTTTTTTTTAGACAATTGTAACAAACAATTATAATATGTCAACAATTATAATTATGTCTGTTAAAAGCATTGTCATTGATCAATGCCAATTAAAACCAAATTTAATTTTCATTGTTTTAAACAATTTTAATGTCAAACAATTTAATTACCATTGACATCAAGCAATTTCATTTCAGTCGGCAATTAATTGGTCCATTTAATTAAGTAGTCCGAAGTATGAAATTATCTGAATAACTTAAATAACGTTACTCTGAAAATACCGTTACTGAAATAACTGAAAACCCAGTATCCCTAAAATAACGTTACTCAATAAACTACCGTTGCCGCAATAACTTAAATACAGTTATTGCTAAAAAACCTTTAACGAAATAACTTAAATATCGTTACCTACTGGTAAAAATGTTAATATGGATTTGATATCGCATTTGATAAGTTCCGATATAAAAGCACATACAAATTGATCCGACAAATTTGTCATCTACATGTATCTAATTATATCAAATTAGATATAATTTGATACAATTTTATCCGAGATTTTTCCATATTCGGGACATTATATTATATCTAATTAGATATAAATATATCTGATTTTATAAAACTTCAGCCGATAGTAGGTATGTTTTTTGTTACTTGAAGTTATGTTTAAGACTATTTAAAATTAAAATTACTAGAAGCCAACAATTTTAAAGAACAAAATTTTTTTAAACGAAACAATGAATTGATTAAAAATTATCAAGAACAAATTTAGCGTTTCAAAAATATATAATTAAGTGGTATTGTCTTATAATTATTAAGTTATAAATTATATATAAATATTATATAAAATATATTATATATAAATAATCGCCATTTTATGAAATGCATAGTATAATAAAAAATAAAATAATATGTCCGAAACTAAGCGAGATACGGCAAAACCGTGAAAAATGTTGCTCCACAGGAGTATTATTATTGTGGGCGTTGTGGTGTAATGGTTGGCGCGTTGGACTGTTACACAGATCTTCCCGAGTTCGATCCCCGGTGACGACAACATCAATTTAGAAAAATAATATGCATGAGTGTTTTCTATCCCTGATACGTATCGCAGTGCCCACCTTCGGTGTTCCCATAGCACTTAACCCCACCAAAGTAAAATAATAAATAAGGGCTATGAACCAAAAATCTTCAATATGTTCGACAATTCTCCATCAGGTGGCGAGCAAAAACTGTTCTAAAACTTATCATCTCGCGCAATAACAGTGTTGTCATGTTTGAAGCCCTTCATCTTTCCCCACCTTTAATCTCTCCCTTTAATGTCAATTAATAGGAAACATTTCCTGAGTGTTGCTTCTCTTAAAAAAAATATATATTAAAAATCATCAAGAACAAATTTAGTGTTTACAAAATATATAATTAAGTGGTATTGTCTTATAATTATTAAATTATGTATATAAAATAAATAATCGCCATTTTATGAAATGCTTGTATATCGGAAACTTAGCGAGATATCGCAAAACGGACAAAATTAATATCTCCGAAACTAAGCGAGGTAAGCAAACCTTTATAATATTAATACACCCTTATAATTAGAGTTGTGTCGTTCATGAACGAACTAGTTCAATTGAACGACTCACTCAATTGAACGAATTGAATCGTTCACCAATATTCGTTCTTGTCGTTCAATCGGTCAATCGTTCATTTTATTTTCATTTTTTTTATCGTTCTTTTTATTCACAGAACAATTGCATCTCTATTCAATTAAAACTGCTTGTAAGAGCAATTATTTTTTTTTTAGAAATAGTAGTAATATTGTTTCAAATAAAGCAATTATAGTCATACAAATAAAATGTTTTTTACACAAAATAAATATATTTTTGTTAGAAAAGTTGCAGTTTAATAACACTTTTCGTCTATGTATTGTAAAATTTGTGAAAAAATTCGTAAAACATGAATAGTGCGTAATAATTGTCAAACGAACGACACACTTCACAACACGCAGATCAGTCACAAGTCAAAGCAAAAAAGAACGATTTGAACGAACTAGTTCACTGACTCGAATTGAACGATACTGACCGAGTCACCAAAATCAACGATTAATCCCAACTCTACTTATAATATAATGGGCTCCGGGAGAGATCCCTAGTGATCAATTTTTATAAAACATTCACACGGTGATTTTTTTTTTTACTTACACTCTTAAAAGTTATTGTAAATTTACTACTATAAAACGAGTAAAGTTGCATGTATTATTACCCAAATTCGGTAAATGTATACATAAAAATGCGTAAAACTATTTTGCGCACATATACAATAATACCCACTTACAGTATTTTTACCAATTATGTGTTTAAAATTAAACACATTATGCCTAAAAGTAGTATTATTTTGTTAAATAAACTTTTTACGCACAATGTTTGTAAATATGCTAACTTATAATAGTAATAAATATTTTGACATTTTTAAATTGAAAAAAAAATTAAACAAACTAAAAAAAGCCAAAAAAAAATATAAAAAATTCAATTTATAGAGAATTTTAATGCATTTGCGATAGTGTTTAGTTTATAGTTTATTTCCAAGTGTTTGCAGCCTAGTTGTGGAAAAATATTTTCAAAATATAATATATGTACAGAGCTTTAAAGAATAAAATTCTTCATTCGATATCGCCAATTTTGAAAAAAATTGCCAAAATTGAAAAAATCGCTAAAATTGAAAAAATCTTTAAAATATAAAAACAACGTTAAAATTAATAAAAAAAAAAATCGTTGAAATTAAAAAAAAAATCTCAAAATTAAAAAAAAAAGCGCTAAAATTTAAAGAAAATCGCCAAAAATGAAAAAAAATCGCTGATATATAAAAAAATCGAAAAAAATTAGAAAAATCCCTAAAATTAAAAGAAAGTCTGCAAAAATTAAAAAAAAAATCGCAAAAAATTGAAAATAAAAAATTGCAAAAGAAAAAAAAAATGGCCAAAAATGAAAAAAAAAATTCAAATTGGAAAGAAAGCTTAATTTTAAAAACGAAAAATATTGCCAAGAAACTTAAAATGGTTGTAAATGTATCTTTATTAGTTTTCGAAACTCAGGCGATGTTCCAAATAAATTGTCTTTTTGCGTTGCGATGCTTTGTTTTCGAGAAAAACGCGATCTAAGAACCTAGCCAATCAGTTCGAAATTTAGACCCGGTATTGGGGTTGAGTTTTGAACACCGGTGCAAACATTTTTCCAGTAGCTCTTTTTTTTTTTGAGTTATGGACGGTTTTTATTTAGTCAATTTTGAAAAGGTACATATTTCGAAAACTAATGGAGCTGGAGGAAAAATGGCTGCACCAATGTTCAAAACTCATCCCCATTACCCCTACAACGATCCTAAATTTCGATTTGATTGGCTGGATTCGTAAATCGCGTTTTTCTCGAAAAGTAAGCATCGCATTTGAAACATCGCCTATGTTTCAAAAACTAACAGAGATAAATAAATGACACGGACAATTTTTTCCAATTTGAGCTATTTTTTTTATCAATTATGGTGATTTTTTTAAATTTTCGCGATTTTTTACTTTTGCCGTTTTAAAATTTTGAAGTTTTTTTCATTTTGTCGACGTTTTCACTTTTAGCAATTTTTCTTCTCGTAAAATATGTTTTTATTTTACAGTTATCTGCCTAATTATTGAGAAATATAATAAGTATATATTTTTTTAAGTGCCAATCAGATTTTTTTTTTTCTAAATTAGGAATTTTGCAAAAACAGTTATATTATAAGTACAAAAATACATTTTTTACAAAAACGGCTAAGCGGGTTTTTTTTAATTTTTGTGGGATTTTGTTTCTTAAGCACAAATATGTGATCTCCAGCAAAAAAATTCGATGTGCCCTTACCCCCCCAATTAAGTTAGGTTCAAGGCCACCGTGGCATATAAAAATGTCTTTTTACATTTACACATTTTATTCGTATATTTACAAGTATAGCATGTTTTTTTACCCAAAAATTCAGTAAAAATATTCATTTATTTCTAAATTGCATTACATTTTTACGCACTTGCATAGTACATTTACACACTTTTTGTTGACCAACTTACACGTAATGCGTGTATTTTTTTCATTTACACACATAGAGTAAATTTACCCAACTTATAGTAGGAGTATAGTTTCCTACTATAAGTTGGGTAAATTTCAACAGAAATTAATTAGAGTGTATTTGTCCAATTGTAGTTAGTTTTTCAGGCATTAGTGTGATTTCATTATCATTAGTAGGACAAACAATTTCATGGCAATTAAATGGCATTGACATTTTTTTTGGCATTATCATTAGTGAACTAATGCTAATGAAATTTCAATGCTAATGAAAAAATCCCAAGTATGCCCACAATATCGACCGATTGGACGATATTGGGTTCTGCTATTGACATTAAAGATTTTGAAAGTGGAAGGCAGCCGATAATGCAATAACAAAAGCACTTAATGGAATGCATTCCGTAAAAGCTACAATTAGAGTAGACCACAAAATGTAATGCATAATTTTTCTATTCATATCTAATTTATATAAATATCTACTAACTTAACAATTGTTTTTTATCACAAAAATTCCAAAATTAAAATTGCAAATTTCCGTAAAAAAATTGCAAATTTCCCAGCAGTTTAAGTTCGGTCGCAAAGTGGGTAACTGTTATTCTTAAAAGTTTCGTCATGCTTGTGTAATATTATCGATTCAGCATGACCCTTTGTCTTTCTAAAAACTTAAGAAAATTACCAAATTTCTGAATATATTTTATTGAATTCTTTAAAAAAAAAAAATATACACTCAAAAAAAGTCTGTAAAGTCAGCAACAGTTTCGCTGCGAGGATCCTTGCAGAAAAATTGATAATACCAGCAAAAAAAATGTAAATTTTGCAGAAATTTTGCTTAATTTAGCAAAATTTTTTGCTGATATCGGCAAATTTTTCTGCAAGGTTGCTAACAGAGAAAATGTTGCTAACTCTTTACTTTGAGTGTTCTTTTAACCAAATTATTTAAAGATTATTAAAAGCAGGGTGTAAAGAAGTCGTTCTGTTTGAACTCAAACTTGCCTACAAGTACTGCGAAATCGTTGTATAGTTTTTTGATTTGATATTTGAATACTCAGCATGTATTCTCGTTTAAATATATTGTGTAGTAATGAATTATTTATTTACTGTTCAAACCCAAATAGTGTGTGTATACTTTCTAAACAAAATAATATTTTTATTAAAATTATCTATAAAAGCATATGAAAATGTCAGATATTTTTTTTTTTGTTGCCACATCCAAGTACTAAATTGTAATTCGCCATGTAATTCCTAATCCTAATCCATTCTTTAAGTAACTTATAAAAGCTTTTAAAGCACAACATTGCTTAAAAGTTTGAAGATATTTTTAGAAGATTATTATTTGCCAGAGAAACCAGTTCCTTGCTCACAACCCAATTTGTTGCCAATTGTGTTACTTGGTTGTGGAAGCCGAAGTTTTCAACTTAAATTCCATTTCTGCCAGTTAAATTGGTTAGTACATAACATTTTTTGCAACGAAATTTGGCTATTGCAGCTAAATTTTAGCTGTCATATTAGTCCTGGTAAAAGAGTGAGTATTGGGTATCGAGTATTTGTCTTTTTTTATACTCGTTACTTAAAAGTAACTACTCGATATTTCCAGAGTTGTATTTTGGACAGAAAAACAATATACAAAGACTATTGAATATAGACATTAAATTAATTGAAAATCAGGAAATTCGCTTAAAACAATTGTATTTTTAGTTTATTTTCACCTGCTAAAAAATTAATTGAAAAATAGAATGTTTTCGGTTTTTTTTGAATACTCAAATTACTATAAGTTTTCGTTTAAAATTGAAAATTTTAACTGAATATTTTAACTATTACCGAAAGTCCGTTTTTTTTTGGTTTATTTTGTTTATTGAATAACTGAGAGAAAGTTAAAAATATATTTCTTTGGTAATTTAACTGTATATTCCATTGAAACAACTTTACCGATTAACTTTTTAAATAACTGTTGAGCTTTTATGGAAAAGTTCTTGTCAGTGTATAAATAATGTTGCTACTACCGGGTCTGTTCCTTTGTTAAACATTATCGCTGTGTTAAAAATTTTTGATAATCCTCTTCCTCGACTGCCTTGTGGGTTCCGATCTTCCAAGCTTGACGGCTTATTTTGTCTGGGTTCTTCCTAAGAGTGTGACCGATGCATTTCCATTTGCTTGTTTATGGGAACGGGGTAAATGTAGCATTTTCCGTACAATTCGTCATTCCTGATGATGTTTGGCCACTAAATTTTCAGGATATAACGCAAGCAAGGGTTTGTAAAGCCTTACTACAGTTTAGTGCTGTTGCTATAGGCCAGGTTTAGCAACTATTAAACAAAAACGGATAAAACGTTTGACTTAAAAGAATTGAGCAAAATTAATGATTAATAGGCTTCTTGGTAAAACTCTGCCTATACAGGAGGCTCTAGCTTTTCTAAAACTTAGGGTCTGATACGATCTTTAGCCAGATCGAAATACTAGTATCAACCTTGCTAGTATGTTTGATTTGCTATATTTTTGTAAATACACGGAGGTTGAATGGTCGTTATAAATTACAAATAGCACTTATTTTAGATTTGACCGATATAATGGTTGATTTTTAAATGTTCCGCAGCTGAAAGAACGAACTATTTGCCTTACCAATTCTATGTTCAATAACTGATTTCGCACATTCTGCTGATGAAACCATGCTTCCTCGATAGCAGAATTTGTCAGTGAATTTAACCGGTTCGTTGCCGATGACAAATGGGTTATTGTTTGTGGCTCTTATTTTCATTACCTTCGTTTTCCCGGTATTAATTTCCAGACCAACATTTGCCGAGTGGACAACTAAGACATCAAGTTTTGAATGTTTTGTGGAGAGAAATAATATATGGTCGTCATAGTCTCAGTCCTATAGATGACCGGTTCAAGTCCATTGAATACCACGTCGATTATCAGCAAGCGTGTTCCAAGACCTTGTCTATAACAAGCAGAAAAGTAATGGAGACTAAGCATACCTGCCTCACACCTGATATCGGAACGAATGGTTCTAGCCGGTTGTTGTGAAAACCTCTGCATTGAAAGACATCATATTGATCTCTAACAAGATTGATTAGCTTAGATGGAATAAAAGTGGAAATACACTGGCATTCTGTGATGTGATTACCCTATAATGATGTGATTACCCTATAATTCATACGCTGAGAACGGCCCCTTTTTTGGGTGTTTTTATAAGAATATCTTGAATACGGTCGAATCCAGGTGATTTGTTGCTTTTTTGCAGTTTTCCAATAGATATTTATATTTAGTTCAGAGTTAGTCCAGAGAAGGGCTGGTATTAAGTTGGAGTTATGTTGAACTGGGCATATCATTTCAGTATATGGTGTTTTATGTACGTCTTATTTGATCGCCGACGTAAGTTAAGAGATTTCCATCTTTGGATTTGATGGGGCTGTCAGGTGGTTTATGTTTACCAGCAAGCCTTCGCGTTATTTCATAAACGGTTTTAATATCATTTTTGGCAGTCACATCGTTTGCCTGGGCTGCAAGTTCATCGGTAAATACCATTTCGAATTTCCTACCAGTTTTTTTTCACTTCTCTATTTTTTAATGAATATTTATGTTCCACTCAGATCTCTTATTGAGTGATTTTTCGCTTTTCTTTGATGTTTTCAAAGTTCGTCTTTCTTCGATCTTGTACCAAGTTTAAGAGCTTATCTTTATGACTTACTAGTAACTCTTTATTTTTCTCATCATTGCAAGACAAATATTTATTTTTATCAGAATTTTTAATATAAAGTAATGATTTACATATTTTTGGAAAATCAACTAATCTCGTTTTCTTTTCTTACAAAAAAATGTTGCATTTTTATAAGTGACATTTAAATAATGTTGTCATGACCCTCTTAATATGTTGCCATATTCATAGTCACAATAAAACAGCTGATTTGTGTATAAAAGAAAAAGCTTGAAAAATAAAAAAGCGGCAAATTGCAAATTGATATTCGAATTGTTTTTAATTAATTATTTTTTATTTAAAATGGGTTCAGTAATTGATGCAAGCTCGTATATGTACAAAAAAGTTCAGCGTATGTACAAATGAAAAGATTGTAAAGATAAAACAAAATTACATCTAACCTCTCTTTTTTAGTATGATCGGATGGAGAAAGCAGACTCCTTTTGGATTTGTATGCGGAATATATGCAAGCAATAGGACCACTAAAAAAGTTTAAAACTAAAAAAGACATGTGGGCCAGCATTTCTTCCCAAATACCATCTAAATCCGTTAAACAATGTGAAGAGCGGTATAAAACAATATTGAAAAGGAAAAAGACTGCAATTGACAACAAAAATGCATCTGGATCAAAACGGCAACATGTTGAATTCGAAGATGAAATGACCAAAATTTGTTTACTGGACGATTCAATCGAACCAGAGGTGCAGATTAGCAGCCAATTCAAAATAAAAAAAGAGAAGAACGAAAATGTTAATAAATCTTCTGGTAGTGCTAAAAAAAGCCTTCCATTCAGGAAACACTGATGGAAATAGGAGGAAGCTAGAGAAAAACGACACAAAGAAAGAATGGATGCTGTTGATAACATTCAAAATATTTTAAATAAGTTTGAATAAACAACAAATAACTCTATGCTATTAGCATTATTTTGATAATTCTAATGCTTTTGATAGGTACGATTTTATAAATATATCGATAATTCAGAAATTGGATCTCGAATGAAAAAAAGTTTATAAAACACGTTCATTCAAAACACCATAATTGTAGTTACTACTGTATAGTACAAACAAAAACTGAAGACTTTTTTATAAAATAAATTCACTTTGTTTTTATTATAATAATAAGTAGATAATAAATGGAATTAAACAATAAAAATATTATTTATTAAATTAAATCAAATCAAACGGTTTTTAATTTCATCCCGTTTAATTTTACCCAACTGTGACAGCAAGCAATCTCTTCTTTCATCGTCAATAGGTTCAATATTTACGTCCGAATCATCATCTATACAGATTTCCTCATTATAAATGTCTCCTCTATCAATGCATATATTGTGAAGAACGCAACACGCTATAATAAATTGCGCCATTGTATCCACATTTTGAAAATCGAGACGTATTAGTTGGTGAAAACGTCCTTTTAAAACTCCAAATGAGTTCTCGATCTTAACACGAGTTTGGTTAAACTTAAGGTTGTATTTATTTTCGGCTTGCGATAAATTTCCATAGTCGCGGTATGGTGTTAAAAGATATTCTCTTAATGGATATGCAGCATAGCCGAGTAAGTGGTATTCAGGAGAACACAAACAAGGCAAATCTTTTCCAATGAACGATAGCTTCAGTATTCTGGAATCATGAATCTTGCTCGGTATTCCAGTGAACACATCTAGGAACCTTAAGTTTGCATCACATATACCCTGCGTAGTTAGTGACAATCCATCATGTCTATTAGCATACGTCGATCGTATCTTATGCTTTGGTTTCCTGACCGAAATATAGCTTCCATCGATGCATCCTAAAACATTTGGAAACCCAGAAATCTACAAGATTTATATAATTAGAAATTGACAAATTAAGAATGTTTTACCAACTACCAACCTTTTTAAAATCATCCGCGACAGCTTGTTTTTCGTCATTTGTTTTAGGAAATTTTATAACTTCAGGGGCTAATTCATACGCAAAAAATTTTAAAACCTTATTAAAGGATCTGTGAAAGCCTGACAACGAAATGTTGAAAAGGTTTGCAACTTCCCGTAAAGTATTTTTGCTTCCACTAAACCTTTAAAAAATAAATAATATAAAACATGAATTCGCTACATGTTTATTAACAAGTTTACCATAAGAAGCACAATATGTGTGTTTCAGCCGTTGTTTGTTCTCTTCCTCCCTGATAGGTTCTCTTATAATATGATACAGAATATCTCGCTATAAGATACATGGCACTACTCCGGGTTACACGTAAATTCTTCTTGAACTAAAGCATAAAAATAATGTTTATGAACATAGTTTGTTTACATATATTTACTTACATCGACTTCTGAATACATATTGATAACACTTTCCACAAAACCTTTAACCCGTGGCACAATATTTCGCTCCTGCAGAACACACATTCTTCTGATGATGAGGAAGAATCCATTAGTACCCCTACAACTTTGTTTACGCATATCACTACAGCAGCTTTTTCCATTTTTAGCAATATAAATGTATATTTTTTTAAATTATTATAATTTATAAAACAAAATTTGATAATTTTCGTCTTTAAATATTTTTTTTTTCAAAACAAAACTATAAAATCAGCTGTTTTATAGTGCAACATTTTCACCCATCATTTTGTAAAGGGTGAAAATGGCAACATTTTTGCATGTTATATTTTTAAAAGAACATGATTCCTTTTTAGAGTGCTGTCAATTTTTTAAAAAAGAACGCAAAAAGTGCAATTTTTTAGAAAGGGCAAACAAAATGTTACATTTTTTGCCAGAAAAGAAAACGCCATAAGTTAAATCTTGCTCATATTTTATTTCCAAAAAAAATTTTATGTCCAATCAAAATCCAGTTTAAGTGATCAACTTTCTAATATAAACGATATCTAGATATCCAATTGGATATTAATTTAAAATTCAGTAAACAATGCAGTAAACAATGCAAACACTTTTGGCTGTTCTGTATTAAAAATGGAAGTTGTTGCGATGTTTTTTTTTTAATTTTGGAGATTTGTTTAATTTTTATAGTTTGTTTTAAATTTTAGCGATTTTTTTAATTATTGTCAATTCTTTTCCGTTTCAGCGATTTTTTTTTAATTTGTATCGATTTTTTTATTTATATCGTTTTTTTTTAAATTTTAGCAATTTTTTTTTAATTGAATAAATCGAATGATGAAAAAGGATTGAAGTCGCTAAATAGAAATAAAATCGAATGAGACCAATTGAGAATTCATTCAATTTGTAAAATTGTGATTTGAGAATTCAATCACTCCATAGTCAATCAGAATTGAAAAATCAAATGAAGAATTTAATTATTTAAAGCTCTCCAGTAAAATAGTAAAATCCAAATAAGAGGTTGCAGAACAATTTATACTGTATTATAACAGGTTCTAATTTCTGTTCTACAACCTATTTATTTTATATAAAGTTTGTCCTATTTGCAATAGGTACTTCAAATCCACACTAGAACAGGTTACTTTATAACCGGTTCTAGAACCAGTTATAGAACTGGTTCTGGGACAGCGAAACCTTATAGTTTGCCTCCCAGGAACCTGTTCTAGAACCGGTTCCATGTAACCGGTGGTAAAAGAAGCTGTTCTAGACCAGGTTCAAAGGTCATCTGTTTCAAAAGATTTTTACATTTTGAAAATATTTTTCCACTTGGAAATTCCGTTTCCATTTATGGATGTAAAAATGCTTTTAGTACATTATGAAGTTTTTTAATTTACTATCACAAATATTATACGTATACATTTTAAATTGTTTATTAATTCACAAAAACTCTTCATAAATTTTAATTTTTAGAATTTTTTTACTTGTTTTATTTTTTGTTCAATTAAAAAATGTCAAAATATGTATTACTATTATAAGTTAGTATATATGCAAACTTTGTGCGTAAAAATTTCACGGTCAATTTAATGTAAGCACATAAAGAGTAAAAATACTGTAAGTATGTATTATTGTGTTGTATAAAAAAGTGTGCGCAAAATAGTTTTACACATTTTGTGTTTAAAATCACCGAATTCGCGTAAAATTTTACTTATTTTATAGTAGTAAATTTACAATCATTATTTTGAGTGTATTTATAATTCCAAAAGTAAGAATAGTAATGTGATCGGTGGTATTAAAGTATTACACGTGTGCAAACACACATATGTGTGAAGACTGTTAGCCTGAATACCACTATGGCACACTCAGAAAAAAAGTTAGTAGATAAAATTTGCAATCTCCCTTCACTTTTTTTTTCAATTTATGACGAGCTTTCAACATCCGTATATTTACAAAAATAAAGCAAATCAAACATATTAGCTAGGTTGATACTAGTACTTCGATCTGGCTAAAGATCTCATCAGAACCTGAAGTTTTAGAAAAGCTAGAGCCTCCATAATAGGCAGAACTTTAACAAAAAACCTATTAATCATCAATTTTGCTCCATTCTTGTCTTCTTAGTAATCAAGCACGTGGTTAGCTATTTTCCTAACAAACATCATGACACTATGTTTTTACAAATTTTTAGCACAATTTTTTATTTTAGTACTTAACGTTACAAATTACTGAATTTTCTACTAGTTTTTGTAGTTGAGTTAAGAAAAACAATTGTGCTACTTTTTGAAAAAAAATTGTTAAATTTAGCAAACATTTTGATAATAAAAAATATATATTATAAATAAATAAAACTTTTTATTCCACACACACAAAGTAAAAATATTTTTGCAATACTATGTTTCCAGCAGAAATAAATGGTTGTTTGATTTATATTATTATTGTATCAATCATAATATATTTGTATTAATCATGCTAAAGTAAAAATCTTTCTTTTTTCGGTTATCATATTATTCTCTTGGCTACAATCATAATATAGTATTTATTATCATATTCATCTCTCAAACTACAGCCATATTATAGATGCGCCATCTATAAGATGATCAGTATGTTTTTCATTGGCATCTTCGCTCTTTTACTATCTATATTGTTTAAGATTTTGTGAAAAGAAGTTGTAAGAAACAGTCAAAAAGATATAAAAATGGAAAAACAACGCAGTGGTGTTAATTCTACTGGTGATATTTTTAGTGGAAGAAGGAATAATTTGGTAGCCTCAGCCCGGTCTACCATGGTCGACTAGGCAAAAGTTAAATTAATTAAACGAGATTATTGTTTATTATAAATTAAATTGTTATAAATTAATTAAAAAGTGATTTATATTTAAATTTGTTGCACTCACGCAAAATAAATTGTAAACAAAAAATATTTAAAGAAATATGAAAGAAAAATTTAAACAAAATACATGGCCTTTTAAGTATATAGTACGATATAATCATAATATGTTTGCAAAAATCTTCAAATGGTAATAAATGATGACGGAATTCTTTTCCATGATCATAATAAGATAACTAGGTCAATAATATGGTTATAGTACAATATTATGTTTGCTACAAATATGTTATGATCATTATAAATGAATTGTGAAATTGTATTCTTAACAATATTTGAATGTGTATTTATGCTGTGATCACATGTTTCCATTATTTTATTTTTTCCGGCAAAATAAGATTTGTGCTGAAAATGGAAAAAGTTTTGCTTTTTTCAGATACTAAAATGAAAAAATGTATGTAAACATCGCATAGCAACAAAATAATAATTTATGTAACTCCTTAACCCTTTCACTAACTACTTTTTATTTGTGAATAAATCATTTTGCATTATCAATTTTTTTATATTTTTTTAAAAATGTGTACACTGTAGTGTACAAGGGCAGTCAAAGGGTTAATAACACAAATCTTAATCGCCAGCGCAAATACAATTTGATTACTTAAATGATTTTAAAACAAGTTTATCTAAATGGGAAAATTATTATATAAATATACGTTTGTACTATTTAAAAAAAACATGCATACATTTTAAATTCAGCTTCAAGAGAATGCTAGGAATGAAGGAATCATACTATGATAATTTTAAAAAATATTTCCATAACCATGATATGATATTATTAGATCATTTGGAAACCATAATATGGTACTCAAATTATAATATGATGTTTAAGAAAAAAATTGAGAGTATGGTTGTCACATTCATAGTAACATAATTGTCGCAATGATAACTCCAAAAATGTATGATGGTCTTCGAATCGTGTTTTTTCCGTGCGTGCAGTAAAAATTAAATAAATGTTTATCTATTGGGAAAAGAAAGTAAAAGATTGAAACAAAGTATTTTTATTTTACATTTTTATTCTTACCGAAAAAATTATTGTCCAAATAATTTCAATTAAACTTTTGTATGACGTCAAACTCATTTTCAATTAAAAGTTTAATAATATGTATTAAATATTTAATTGAAAATGAATTTTGTATAAACAAAATTTCCAGTTTTTGTAAACCATAACGACAACAAAGAAGAAATGCCACAATTTTAAAAATTACCAAAATTAAAAAATCTATTAAATTCGCTATAGCCGTTTTAAGTATTTTTTTTAAATTTTGGCAATTTTTTATAAGAATTAACGAGTTTTTATGTTTTGGTAATTTGTTTCCAATTTAAGCGGTTTTTAGATTTTGGCGATTTTTTGTAATTTGGTTTCCCAATTTTTGAATTTTTTAAATAAATTGTTTCCTATTGTTTGCGATTTTTTTCAATTTGAAGATTTTTTCTATTTTGGCAGTTTTTCTGCAATTTTTGTGATTTTTTAAATTTTGTAATTTTTTTTAAATTTTAAAGCTTTTCCCAAAATTTTTTTGGTTTTTTGCACATTTTAATTAAAATTTTATTTTTTTAATTATCTACTAAAAATTTATAATTAAAAAAAAAATATTCAATTCAATTTTTAACAGACATGATAAAAACATGATTGAAAATAAAATCAATCAAATAGATACAAATTATTTTAATTGATACTACAATTTCTTTAATAGGACCAAATTCAGTTACACTTTTAATTGCAACAACAAATATTTTAATTGAAGCTCGATTTTAGTTTTTCTGTGCTGCGAAGTTCCATATAGATTAAATGTATTAAAATTTAGCAAAATTGTTTTATTTGAGCACATTTATTCTAAATTGCAGTTTAATGAAAATTTACAAATTTTACATTTTTTCTACTAATTTCATTTTAATACAGTTCGACATACAAGTGTTGCCAAATTTAACAAAAACTATCGCAAAATATTTAAATTTCCCGTAATAACAGCAATATTTTTCGCAGCCATCACATATTTTTTTTTCTTAGTGTATACAAAATGCAGGCGTTTGTATATTAACACATTCGCCTATTTCTGACGCGTGCCCAAGCACAAATTTTCAACTCCAAAGTCAGTGTTCAGCATAAAAATCATTCTAAATCCAATATTTATCCCTTGTAAGTATTGCGTACTATAGGAAAACTGCCAGCAAATCTAAACAAAAATAAAAGTGAATTGAATAGTAAACTGTTAAAATTGACAGATAAATGTTACAATGGGATGTTCCTCTTTACGTTCATTGTTCTATGTGTCAAGGTAATTTATTAATGTAGCAATAAAAAGTATGCACATTTTCATTGAATAGGCATGCAGTATGCATCATTTTCAGACGATAATGTTGCTGTTGCTTCTGGTGGTGGTGGATAGTGGTGTTCAAGGAAGCGCATGTTTGATCGTGGGTATAACAACTTAATTATCTCACATTGCTTGCGGAATAATTGAGTTTGGGAAGCTGTTTCCTTTTTGAGTGAAAAAAGTGTTAATAGTTTTTTTTTTGTTTTGTTTTGGTCAATTAAAAAATGATTGAATCATAATCTTTTACTTATTATGATTTATTTATGATTTCTGTCAATTGATTTTGATGATGTGAACATTGAATTAAAAATTTTAAAAGAAAAACTATGAATTTTTTTAAAAAGGTTGAGGTTGAGAAGAAGAAAAACGTTTTTCGGTAAAAATTGTAAACACTATTTATTTTCAAATCAGACAAGGTTTCCCTTTTTTATGGACAGGCGTCATCAGTGATTTTCCATATTAATTGTATTATTATTTGTGTGTTATGAAAATGAAAATTATTCAAGTTCGAGGCAATAATCTATATTTCTTTATTAGGATATTGTCCTAACAAATAATCTATAGAGTTTTTGTTTTCAAATTTTGTTAAATTTTTGTAAATTGTGATATTTTAAATTAATAATATTTTAAATTAATTTATAGTTATGAAACACGTATTGACTTTGGTATTCCTTTTTAAATTGTAAAAAAAAAGTAAATGAATTCGGTTTTAGTTAAATATTAATAACTTTCCATTGGTTTTACATTTAGGACGGTAAAACACTTCCACTTTTTTTTAACTTAAGAAATTTAGTGAAATTATTGTGTAATTATAGTTTTGCAATGCAGTATATTAAAACCAGGGTTGCCAACCTATTCATACAATTAGTGTTATTCGATAACGGTATTTAAAATTTCGATAATGGTTAATGGTATTTTTAGTAACTTTGTTACGTTATTTTAATGTAAACAGGATTTTAACTAAATGGGGATCCGATTATTTCACTAATTTTGTGGGTACTGTCACTTATCGAGGTTCCGTGATGTTCTAATGAAGCTCTGATATGTAATAGAGAATTAAGTCTAAGGTTCACATTATTCCGTGGCCATCACTGAGGTAGGAACGGGGATATGAAAAAGTGCTTAGGTAAAAGTTTGTTAAAATCTGAAAAACCACAAAAATCGGGAAAAGAAAAAAATTCAAGTGTGATGAAATTTAATAAGATATATATATATATAATCCTGTAATTCCTAGTTGGAACAAAGGGCCAGTACAAATGATTTCCATTGAATTCTGTCTTCATTGTGTCGTTTTGCTTTCCTCCATGTCATTCTGGCTATACTGAGTTCGGATTCTATTTGACGTCTCCACGTGTTAGCAGGTCTTCCTCTACGTCGGCTGCCCTGGGGATTTAAGTCTAGGGCCTTTCTGGTAACGTCATCTTGGCTTTTTCTGAAGGTATGGCACAGCCAGTTCATCTTCTTTACTCGGATGTCAGTCGTAATGTGGTTTTGTTGTGTTTTTTGCCAAAGATCATTATTTGAGGCCAAAAAATACGTAATATTCTTCGAAAATAACGGTTAGCAAATACTTGGAGCGCATTTGTATCCTCCAAGTTTCGGAACCATATAATAATACTGCTTTCACATTAGAATTGAAAAGTTTGATTTTTGTGCGAAGAGTTATGTGATTTGACTTCCATACTTTGTTAATCAATCACCTTTCATCGATTGTTCCATGACAACATCTAAAACGATGTTAAAAAGAAGAGGTGAGAGCACACAACCTTGTCTCACACCTATTTCCACTGGAAATTTATTGCTTCTAAGAACCTCGTGCAGTACTCGACAGGATGCATTATCATATAAGCCTTTAACGAGCTGTATCAGTGGTTCTGGAATCCCTTTGCATCTTAAAGCGTTCCATATGGCCGGTTGGTGTAACGTATCAAATGCACGTTCAAAGTCTATAAATAGCAAGTATAATGGAGATCTCCACTCAACAGATTCCTCTACTATTATTCGAAGGCTACATACATATATGGTCTACACATGATTTACCTCTTCTGAAACCGCATTGTTCTTTGCGGAGTTGAGGTTCAATAGTTGTAGCAATTCGTTTGTTCAAAATGTGGGCTATGATTTTATTTGTCATGTTTAAAAGGGTGAGACCTCTCCAGTTTTTCATCTCAGTCAGATTGCCTTTTTGTAAACTTTATTATTAGCCCTTCTTTGAGTTCATCCGGTAGATGCTTGTTGGTCCAGAAATACACTATAAGTGGTTTAAATAATTTGGCTGTGGTGGAGGAGTCTGCTTTCAACAGTTCAGGGGGGAGAGAGTCTGGCCCTGGAGCCTTATGACGCTTTAGAGAGGCAATTGCAGATTGAATCTATATCAATATAGTGGTTCTATATCAATATTTGTTATTCGTGCTTGATGTTCTATTTCACTGCAGTTACAAATATTTGTGATTGTCGCAAAATTGTTCTTAGATAGCATATTCCTGTAATGATCTTTCCATATTTTCACTTGTTCTTCTTTAGAGTATACTAATTCATTCGTCGCATTTTTTAAAGGATCGCATGGTTGCGATCTGTTATGATTTTAGTTATTTTGTACAGATATCTAGTTCTCTGTGTTTAACTGGCTTTTTGTGCCTCGGTGGCTAGACTGTCAACCCACTTCCTCCACAACCCAAGCCTTGCACTTCGCTTCACGTGCCGGTTGGCATCGTTATATTTTCTTTGGAGTTCCGATTTTGATTCTCGTCTTATTGCATTATTACAGGCAATTTTTAGTTGTTTGCGGTTCTCGATGAGTTCCCATGTGCCGTCCGATATCCAAGGTTTTCTTGTTTTCTTTACATAACCCAGATGTTTTTGGCCTGTTTCAAGCAATATGGATCTTGCTCGCGACCAGTATTGAGTTGGGTTGTACACAGTTCGCTTGCAAAAGCCGTCACAGTGGTTACATTTGATAGTTTACCTATATCAAATTTTCCTCTTTTGTTGATTTGGTTTTGGGAAACGGCGACAATCTTAAGACGTACTTCACCTACAACCAAGTGATGATCACTTCCCACATCAGCACCTCTCTTACTACGTACATCTAGAAGTGACCTACGCCACATGCGACTGATCGCAATGCGGTCTATCTGGTTTTCCGTGATGTTGTCTGGGGATACCCATGTAACTTTATGAATATCCCTATGCGGATAAAGTGTGCCACCTATAACAAGATTATGGTTACTACAAAGCTCTGTAAGCCTGCCCAAAACTTTCTTTCTTCCCATATCATCGCTCCCTAGTTGAGCATTAAAATCCCCAAGAACAATCTTGATGTCTCCGATGTTCGTGCTGTCAAGTACCTTTGAAACGTTACTATAAAAACTGCTTTTCTCGTCATCGTTGGCTCTGTCAGTAGGAGCATAACATTGGATACAAGTAAGATTACGGACCCGAGTTATAAATCTAGCCATTATAATACGATCACCAAACGGTTTCCACTCTAAAAGTGCTCTACGGGCATTTTTCGACATTCAAAGGCCTACGCCGCTTGATCTGGGCTGGTCAGAATGTTTACCAGAGAAAATAAGGGACATGCCGCTCTCTGTTCTGTATTCGCCATTTTCTGGTCATCTGGTCTCCCATAAACACAAAAATTCTAGTTTGTACAGCAACATTTCATTTTCCACTTGTTCCAATTTAGCAATATGTAACATAGTACGAACGTTCCAAAGTCCAAATCGAGTCTTTTCTTTCATGCTTAAAGTCGTCGCCAAGGGAGTCCGTTGAATTTCAGTTATACTGGTATCATTAATCATATTAATTTCGGATAAGTAGCCTACAGCCCGACATCTTCGTTGCTCACACTAGTTAGCATTATAACGGGTGTTATAACACCATTGCCCGGTGTCCACCTGCCCAAGAGGGTCGGAGGTCGTGAGTCTTCTTAGCTGGTTACAACAGCAAGCATTGGTTCTGGACTTTACCAAGTTAAAGTCGATCAGTTCCGTTACCTTGTGTGCCCAACTCTGAACACCAATTTAATAAAATGATATACACTAAAAGTTTTCTAAGAGTCTCCTACCTTAGTAATTTTTTTTAAAAACAAGAGTCATGAAATTTTCAGATCCCAGGAAAACTTCAGTAATTTGTGCGACAGTGTAATGCATTACTTTGTAAACATACAGTAATGAGTTACCAATAGTTGGTTACATAATGCATTAAATCGTAATGTATAGTCATTCAACATTGTTTTGAAATATAAAGTAATGGCTTACCAATAATTGGAACCTTGTAATAATACGTCATTAATTTTTACATTATTTTAAAACATAAAATAATGACTTATCGACCATCAATTACATAATGCATAATAAACGTCAAGTATTATTTAAAATATTTTCTTGAAAATCTATATTAAGACACTTTACTTTTTGATTTTTTGTAAGCATGAGAGTAAGGGATATATTTTTAAGATCACAACAATTCATTTACATTTTAAGCAACATATTATATGGTACGATAGTTCAGTTGGTAGAGTGCTCGCTTAACAACCAGAGACCCCAGGTTCGAATGTCAGTTGTTTATTTAATTTATTTATATTTTTTTATTATTCACAACTTTAATGTGCACATTAGGTTGTCCCAAAAAAAATAAAAATTTGGATTTTCTCGGAAGATCTTTCCTAATTTGGATACTCATAAGGTAAAGTATTTTTGATAATTTTATCAGATTTTTCGGAAGTGGTTTAGAGGTCGCGCAAACCGATTTTGTACCAAAAATCGAGCTTTTTGGGCTTTTATTGAATTATTCTTGAAAATTGCTAAAAAATCGGTAATTTTTCGGCTTCTGAGTAAATATTCTTACAGAAAATTTTCCGATCTTTAATTTTATGTGCATAAGTAATAAGTTTCGTCAGGGGTTTTGCACATTTTGATACATTATATAACAGTTTTTGTAAATTTTCAACAAATATGAAAAAGAATGCTTTATAACTTTTAAAATTTGTATGAAGACTAAAAAAACTAATGATGCAGTTTAAAAAATTATGAAGTTTTAAATAAATTAGCAGAAAAAACAGTATAGTTTTCTCTTACCGTTCTCGAGTTATACCCTTTTAAAGCTTTGCACCCATTGTATGAAGTTTTTCGTACTATAAGATTTGTGCATCCGATTTGTTGTAAACTTTTGATTATGAGATTTGAAAATTTATTTATTGTATGTCAAAGCTTAGTTTTAAGTGTTGTCAAGTTGTGGACAGCAAAAAAGTAGCCAAAAAGCAGTTATCACTAGGTGGCACTGATATGGCTCGAACTAAAATTCATGATTTATTGGATTTGGGGGAACTACAAACCTATTTTTGGCAGATATTCTAATCAGCTGATAAGCTTTTGTGATCAGCTGGCAGAGAAATACAAAAAAAAAACGTTTTGTGAAAAAACAGTCGTTTTCTTTCAAAAAATTTGTAATTATTACAAGAAGTCTCGTCTTTTTAATAAAAATATTTTGTTAATCTGAAGTTTTATTGCTCCGGTAAGTTGAAATTATCATAAAGTAGTCCAAAAAATATTGGGTAATATTTTTTTAAAATAGATATGCCTTTGTCGAATACAAGGAATGTGTGGTGTGTGGGCAAAATGATTGATGACCTTGATACTGCCAAACCGCCGACAAAAATGCAAATACTGCAAAGATTTTTTAAATTGCACTTAGTGGAAAAGTGCACTATTTCCAAAAGCGCCAGAATAATAGCAAAGAGTTTCAGAGATTTGTGGAATCCAAATCAGGAACTGTGCAATATTTCTCGCAAAATAATAATATTGCACTCGAAGTGGGCAAAGTTATGTAAGGGTAAGTCTAGAAAAACCAAGCTCGAAATTAAGAAAAGAAAGGACTTCGTGAACGACTTGAAGAGCGCGTTCTGCAATATAGGTCAACCTTGTAAGTTGTAAATGATGTCGCAGAACGTGGTGTGGCCTTGGCTAATAGTTATATCAATATCACAACTTCTGAAACAGACTTTTAGAGTTTACTGCAGGGGGTAGAGCAGCATCGCAAGAACTCTAATAAATGATTTATAACAAATCTATTTTTCTTTGTTTTTAATATAATTGTTATGTATGAGTGGTAACTATTATTTTATTTGTAAAAACATTTTCTAAATCCAATGATTTAAAGTTTAAACCAATGCAAACCTAGTTCACACCTTATAGTATTATACATTTCATACAATGTGTACAAAGCTTTAAAAGGGTATATCTCGAGAACGGTGAGAGAAAATTCATTTTTTTTTCTGCTAATTAATTTAAAACTTAATAATCTATTAAACTGCATCATTAGTTTTTTTAGTCTTTATACAAATTTTAAAAGTTATGAAGCATTATTTTCCATATTTGTTGAAAATTTACGAAAAACCGTTATTAAATTGTCAAAATGTCCAAAATCATTGCCGAAACTTATTATTTATGCACATAAAATTAAAGATCGGAAAATTTTCTTTAAGAATATTGACTCAGAAGCTGAAGAAATATCGATTTTTTACCAATTTTCAAGCAAAATTCAAAAAAAGCCCAAAAAGCTCGATTTTTGGTAAAAAATCGATTTGCGCGACCTCTAAACCACCTCCGAAAAATCTGAAAAAATTCTCAAAAATTCTTAGCCTTATGAGTATTCAAATTAAGAATGATCCCCAATTTTTTTTTTTTGAATGGGACACCCTAGTGCACATGCGTGCCTTTGTTTGATGTGTAGTATACAAAAGAAAAAAATAAATGAACGAAATCAATCCCGCTTGCATTTTGTGTAAGTCTTCTAATGGTTGTGTAGGTTTGTAGCTTTATCTTTTTTTTTCTACTTCGTCCGTACAAGCTGCGACATCTACATCTTATCTTTTTACTTGTTTTCCATGCTATAAATGCGTTTATCAGCACAAATTTGGTAGTGACGTAAATTAGTTAAATATTAGTTCAAATGTAGTTTTTTTGGTAAAAAAGTTGAACTAAAATTTTAGCTGAAAACGTGATGTCAGCAAAGAAATTGCTGAAAGTTCGTTAAAAATTTTAAATAGACGTTTAACAGGATTTTAAACTAACTAATTTTTTTTTAGTGTATATTTAATGTAAAGTTGAATGTTATTTGACACATCTAACTTTTGTTTAAATAGTTTTATAGACCCTGTTATAGATACTGTTATGATTTGATATGACCAACATCAGCTAAAATTGTTCAAGTATTTCTCCGAGTGTTTATTCTAAATTAAGAATATACTTTTGAATGAGTCAATAGGAGAGTCACTATGTTAATAGCCTTAAGGCTGCTATCAGGAAGTGGACAATTTTTGGGAAAAATAAAGGTGAATTGTCAAATTTGATACTTAAATTGTAATAAGTACACAGAAAAATTATCATTCTCAAATATTTAATTAAAGATTTGATTTGAATTAAATTTGTTTCGAAACAAATATTTAATTGAATCAATTAATATTTTAATTGTCTTTTAAATGCAATAATACATATTTTATTTTAGACGTAACTTTCAAATTATCTTTTTATAAACAGTATGGTTAGGTTAGGTTGAAAATAGGAATCGAAAGTGAAGATACCCTTGACAAGCGACTCATGTCTAATAAAACAGGAATACACTTAAGCCCGAAAGTCGGCTTGTTGTGCGCTCTCATGTCCGGTGGTTCCTGTTTAAAAGCTCCTTAGTTTCCACTGCACGGTTAAATAGAAAAATTTTAGTATAAAATACCAAATGCATTTGAAGTTTACAAACAAAACCAGCACACACACAAAAAGACACAGCATTACCAAAACCACATATGAGTCATGCCATGTTTGAAGCCCTTCATCTTTCACCACCTTTCATCTCTCCACTATAATAGGAAGAATTTAATAGGAAGAATTTCCTGAGTGTTGCTTCTCTTAAAAAAAAAAAAAAAAATACCGAACACCTTTTTTACAACACCTCTTCCGATTTACTTTAAATAAGCCAGACGTATTAAACATTAAAAAATATTTTACCCGTTTCCAGAAAAAAATTAAAAATTTTTTTTAAAAACTTTTAAACCGATGTTTTTCCAAAACTAGTGAATGGATTTTAAAGTTAAATACCTTTTTTTAAAGTATTGTTTTGTTTTTAAAAAGTATTTTTGTTTTTTTTTTAATTAATTTATTTAATTATTTATTTATATTGGAAATTAATAATTTACAATCGTTTTAACAAAAGATCTTAAGCTCGAAGAAGAATCATATATAATAAAAGAAGATCGAAGAAAATTAAACATATTTAGTTTTTTTACTTAATTTCTGTTTTCTACCATCTTCGAACAAGTGGAAAAATCTGAAAAAAATATTTTCTTAAAACTCAATATAACCTTAATATTCCCTGTAAATTAAAGAATTGAAGTCGAATGGATTCTATTTTTTCCCGATTTTGTTTCATTGTGGTTCCACGAAAATTGACATTTTCAAGTAAAAGATACAAAAAAATTCCAACTGTACATAGAAAAAGCAAAACAAATAATGCTCAAGAACCCAGCAAAACTTTGGTAATGGGTGCGATAAAGTAATGCATTAGCTTGTAATGTTTACTCCTTACCTGTATCTTTATTTGCCAACAAAAAGTAATGAGTTGCCGATAATGGGTTACATAATGCATTACTTTGTAATGAATACTCCTTACACTCAACACTATTTCGAAACATAGAGTGATGAGTTACCTCTAGTGGGCTACGTAATGTATTACGTAATAATGTATACATTATTTTGAAACATAAAGTAAAGCCTTACCAACAATTGGACACTCATGGGTTACCTTGCAATGATACATCATTAACTTTTACATTATTTCAGAATATAAAATAATGACTTATCGATTTTTAATGACATAATGCATGAAATATAAACGTAAAGTAATGTTTAAAATACATTTAAAAAATCTATATTTAGACACATTACTTTGTGATTTTTTGTAAGCATGAGTGTAAGTTACATATTTTTAACATCCCAAACGAAAACTCGAAGCACAACAATTCATTTCCATTTAAGCAACAAATTATTATATGTGACGATAGCTCAGTTGGTAGAGTTCTCGCCTAACTACCAGAGATCCCAGGTTCGAATCTCAGCGAACCTGGGATCTAGACAAATTACTTTTCTAACCCGGTAACAATAAAAGTAACCTGTTACTTTTCCCCCTATTAGGTAATAAGGCCACCCATTACTTTTAGGCTCATCGCCTGTAAAACTCATCAGTGAAGTAAGGTGAATTGTAATGCATGGAGTCCTATAACGATACATTACTTTACCTATTATTTGGGTAATGTGTGGTTTTGCTGGGAATAGTATGAATTTGTTAGCGTGTGTTTTTGCATACATGCATGCATTAACATTTTCGTTAACACGCTTGAAAATATAATGTTCACATACAAAATGTAATTTTTCGTGGTACTACAGTGGAAAAAAAAAATCGTAAAAAAATAGAATCCATTCGACTTCCATTCTGAAATTTACAGGGAATATTAAGGTTATATTGAGCTTTAAGAATATTTTTTTTTCAGATTTTTCGACATGTTCGAAGATGGTGGATGGAAAACAGAAAAATAAGGTATCAAACTTTAGTTTAAAAGTTGTCGTGTCGGAAGATTTTTCACTATTTTGACGATTTTCAAATGCACATAACTTTTTTTCTATAAACGGTTTAATTGATATTATCATTGCCGTGACATGTGCCAATCTTTTAAGTAGGATTGTTAAAAAAAATCAAGTCTCGACTTAAATTTGGTTGAATTTATGAAAAATTTTCTATAAAATTTTAAAAGCTTCCTAAAATGACGTTATAATTGGTAACACTTAATGATTTAATAATCAAACCAAAAACTTCAACGTACAATAACAACTTTCTATGTTGCAAACAATCGAAAGCTAGGACAGAGATGAGTTCATCCTCGGAACACATTTAAGCGATCGGTTTAGTTGTTTGAGAAATAACTTTAAAACAGAATGACGTTATAGCTATGAAATTCCCAATTAATTTCCCAATTTATTGATTTATGTTTATTTTTTTTATTATTATTTGGAATGTAAAACAAAATTGTAGCGCGGATTTCCAAAGAATTTTATAAAGATCAAATTGTATCAAACTATATATAACTTTATCAAATTAGTTAGACCCATTTTTCGGATAAAATTATATCAAATGAGATCCCATGGGATCTCCTGAGATACGGTTATGTATGCCATTCTTCGGATCAACTGATATATGATGTGATATGGAATTATATATATGACTATATATACCTATATCCGAACTTTTTTCATCGGGTAAATAGAACATTTTTCAAAGTTTAGGATGCTGGTTAGGAAAAGACCCTAGCCACGTGTTTGATTGCTAAGAAGACAAGAATGAATCAAAATTGATGATTAATAGGTTTTTGTTAAAGCTCTTGCTATTCTGTTAGCTGTTCTAAAACTTCGGAATCTGATGAGATCTTTAGCCAGATCGAAATACTAGTATCAACCTAGCTAATATGTTTGATTTACTTTATATTTGTATATATACGGACGTTGAAAGCTCGTTATAAATTAAAAATAACACTTTTTATTCAGTTTAAATAATAATAACAACTGGGAAATATTTAAGTTAAAATTCGTTTAAGGAGTTTACTTGTGAGCTTTTTGTGTCCTCCCAAAAAAATGCTAAAATAGAAAAAAAATATTAGTGCTACTACTTAATTAAATAAAAACTACTACAAACAACATATAGCAGCCCATCAAACCTATACAATTCGATACATTCTCCCCTATCTGCGGCAAAAAAAAAAAGATATATTTCAAACTAAAACAAACAAAAGGAACCAGTGGAAAAATGTCAACCCAAAATGCAAAAAAAAGTCATAAATTTTGCAACAGTTTCATTCCTTTGATTTGATACAAATGCAACCACTCACATGTGAATTTATACAACAACTACACATAACATAAGGACAAACAAAAGGATAATACACACATGCCATTTTATATAGAGACGCCAGGATACGCAAGCGATGGGGGTGGGTGGTGGTAATCAAATTGTTAATAGACAAAAAAAAAACGTAGCATTTGGTTAAATTCTTACTGTAAACTTACAAAAAAAAAATCGAGCTAAATATATTAGAAAGATATCATTACAAAAACCAAAACTAAACAATACAAAGCAATTGACTTGACAAAGATTATAAGGATCACTAAATCAATCAATTACTTAAGTATATGTAGAGCAAAGAGAAAGTTATCGGTTTATGACTAAAATAAACATATGACCATAAGAAGCTTATATTTGGCTTCTTCGTATTTGTATAGTCCTGCTAAACGCCTTACAATCCTTTACTTTATGATTATCCTTTCTGTCTTGGCCTTTATCAACATATTTAGCTACCGTTAGATATTTAATATTCAAACTTCCTTTATTTATGAGTGAGGTGTAAGGTGTGGATGTTGTTTTCGGCATTGCGTTGGAATATCCTTGAATCCTTAAATTCTCATATTTATGTAAATAACGCGAGAGGCACGCATGTCCTTTGTTTGTGTAACAAAAGGAGTGCGCGAGTATTGCGCGATTTATGACAAACAACGAGTTTAAATTATTTGTTATACAAAAGGTATTTATTTCATTTACAAACTTACGAATTTTCGGAATTTTAACATGAATTTTATAAAAGACAATTTATGTTTGTTGATTGTCCTTTATGAGACCAAGATGTCAGTTTCAAAAAACATTCGGATATTATTTTAGAAAAAAAGGAATTTACACTTTTTTTAAAACAATAGCCTGCCTTTTTGCGCAAAAAGGACAAGCAGCAGCTTTTGTTTCTATAGCTTCTATTTTACAAAAATTTTATGTCTTTATGATTATAGCAATTAGTTGAGACTTATGCTAAATAAAGCCAAAGATAGATTTTCCAATTTAGCTGCATTCCTGCATTCATTTTCAATGCCACCTCCTTCTTGCGTACATCAAGCGTCTTAATTATAAACCCTGGGAGGTATAAAGACGAAAAATAACCGTGAACTATAACTACGACAATCGTTTCCTAGTTACCTTGGTGTGAAGGGGAAATTTTGAATATTCTAACAGACGGATAACCTCGAGTATAACGTTGAATATTTCGCGATGATAATGTGATGCTTATACTAAATGTGTACGGGTAATAAAGAGCCCAGCAGGTAATCGCACCAGGTCTTTTACTTAAGGATGTATAACATAACGGATAAACTGAATAGGAGAGTGTTAGAAAATGCGGATAAATTTTTATTGATTACCCCTACAAAAATTTCTCTGACCTACCTTAGCTCTCTCTGCCTCCCTGTCAAATAAATACTCTCCCTTATGAATGTCTATATTGTTAGAGACTTTCTATTGCCAAAACTAAAGCAAGGGGAAGACACTGTTACACAGTACCATTTAACTGTCGCAGCATGTGTCAAAGTGTCATGCGAAGGATATTTATGTGCAATGACGAGCAAAACAGCGAAAAGGCGATTTGCAACAATAACACACCACTATAAGGTCGTGTGCCACAAGGTCCTTGTGTATGTCAAACGTTACTAGGATGTTTTTTTTTTCTTTTGCTATATTAGTCAGTATTTGAGCAGAGAGCAAGCACATTCGCTTTTACATCTTCAACGTGATCACATCTAGTAGTTTAATTTAGAACATTTTTAATTTTAATATTTTCAAAGAATCACTTTTATTAGTTTATTTATCATCATGGCAGCTACAAACTTTTATGCCGATTTTTCAAACAACACACAGAATATGTATAATTACGCCACCACTTCATACTATGATAATTCATATTACCAGCAGCAACAGCCGAACACAACTTGGAATCCAGCTACCTATAATCCCAGCTATATGGCTCAATATCATAATACAGCGTTTGATTCAACCAGCTCACAAATGTTTAATGATTATTACAATTATAACAATGTTAATGAGCAATTGTCTATCAATTCAACATCCTCAACAACTTTACAAACTTCGGAAGTTGCTAAAGTCTCTCTGAAACGTAAAGCTTCAGCATTGGAAGAACCTCGCCATAAAACTAAAGAAGCGTCGAAAGAAGATTTAGAAGAACCACCAAGTAAATTACGTGCCTTACTTACCAATCCGGCCAAGAAATTAAAGTATACACCGGATTACTATTACACCAGTATGGAAAAAGTGAGCAAAACCAAAAGCCAGGACTCGATTTCTAACTCTCAATCCAGCCCAACAACATGTTATGAACATGATTTCCTAGCAGCCCATACCTCAGCTACACAACAAACTATATTGTCCCCACAACGTAGTGAGATAGACTATTTGGATGCCTATTCACCTTATCCTTAAAACAAACATCGTCTCATCAATCCGCCTACAAAAATGGTTCCTCATCATCAACTACCACCATCACCACCACCACTACTAGCAGCAACTCTGAACCAACCACTCCCGCTTCTTTGGTAGATGGTATTAGTACACCACCTTTATCGCCCAGCGATAAACATGCTAATCATCACCATCATGTCACTCAACAACAACAACATGAAATCAATCATCAAATTTTGACAGGCCATGACTACAATTGGTCGAACTGTGAAGACAGCTCAGCATCAGGTAGGCATTTGCAATATTCATAATTTCCCTTAAAAATTTCAAGATATTTTTAAATCTTTCGCTTAACTTACCTTAGCTACCTGTAAATTTATAGCTAATGCTACGCTAAAGTAGAAAATTTACCTTTTTTCTGAATATAAACAATTTCCTAGAACAATTTTGTAATAAAAGTTTTATGATTTCTTTTTTTTTTACTTTTAGATTGCAAAGACTCTAAACGCACCCGGCAAACGTATACACGTTATCAAACTTTGGAATTGGAAAAAGAATTTCATTTCAATAAGTATATAACCCGACGTCGTCGTATTGATATAGCCAACGCTTTGGGTTTAACAGAACGGCAAATTAAGATTTGGTTTCAAAATCGTCGTATGAAATCTAAGAAAGATCGTACTTTGGAAGGTTCATCGGAATTGTTGCATCAAAGTTTAGCATATCCCACGATGCCTTTGGAATCATCAAGTTCACAAGGGCTCAGCTCACATCATCACAATTCTACTTCCGCTTCATATGCCTCATATTTAACCTCTAGCCCACAAACATTCTCTGCTGCTTATCACCACCATCACTCACCTGAACAATTTGTTGGCCAACAATATGAAACCTCAACACAACATGTTCCACTCAATCATCATGCTCATAATTATCTATCGGAAAGTCAGCAATATAGCACTACTACTGCTGTTGCTGCTGCTTCTGCTCATTTTGCTCAACCCAGTTACCAACAACAACATCATATGACAATACCAGCAGGATCTAACCCAATGTATCAGCTGGCCTAAAAACCAAAACAAAATTTGAATAGCCACGAAAGCCAAGATTTTCAACCATTTGTAAAGATATAGAAAACAAATGGTCAAAGAAGACTACTAAACTTTCGTATGGTTTGAAGCAAACTCCATGAAAAGTATGAAAACTCATCATACACACAAAATATAGGCTCCCTATGGTGTCCTCGGTTTAGGCTTGACCGAACCGATGCGCACACAAATGAGCACTAAACAGAGCTAAAAACGTTGAGCGCAGGCGCAAAAGTGCAATATATACAAAACGAGCATTTAAACGAAAATATACAGGCAGGACATGCAAAAATAACAATGTGCCAGGAAAAGAAAATAAACCAAAGCAAAAAAAAAAAGAGGAAAATGTGGCACTTACACACACACATGCAGCCAAGGCAAACGAACTTCTGTGAATACAAAAACCAATAAATTATGAGTTTTGCCAGCATTGTTTACGGGTAGTCTAGTCTGTATGCATACAAACAACAAAGGCAAAAAAAAACCCATGGCAGGACCTGGGTAGGGTGGTAAATAATCACTCCAGCACCAAATGTTCAATAATAAAAACACCCTAATGATTCAATTGAATTTTATATTTGGGCATCGCTATCAAAAAACTTAAGCACATAATCAAAAATTTCTTTTTTTAGTTTTTTTTTTATTATTAAAATCATAATTTTATTAAATTATTATTAAATCAAAAAAATTTTAATTAATGTTAATAAATGAACGTTTATATAATTTATAAGCAAACCTACTTAAAAACTTGCATCTCCTTTTATTTTTCTCCAAAATCAAATCTTAGCAGCTGCTTTATGAAATCCTCCCCTTACTTGGTTTGTATTTCGGTTTTAGATTTTGCGAAAAGTCTAACGATTTTAGGGAAAAATAATTGCAACATTAAATGTTTTTGTTGATTTTAATTCTGCTGGTTACGCCAACATCTGTACCAAGTTGCATTATTTCATTGATTGTTCATTTTTCATTTATTAGTCTGACATTTATTGTTATCCTTTTTGAAACGAGGGGGAGATGAGAAGGACTCAATTTTGTTTTTTCCTAAAAACTTATACGGCATTCATACTAGATAGCAAAACACGTGTTTTGCCAAAACACGTACTTAAGCTCTTTATCATTCGTTTTGGCAAAACACCTGTTTTGCAATCTAAATTGTTGTTTTAACCTTCGCACTCCCGAAGCTTTTTACATACGTATCGAAACCCATCCAGCACAGTGGGATAACTAATCACAAAATTTTTGGAAATAATTCGGCTATTTATTACTTAGTATTGCGATTGCAATGAAATATGGAACAGGCATTAAGCGATGCAATATCAAGCTTAATTTATTTAATTTAAACCTATAAAATTTTGAGTCCTCGCAATTTTTTTGTTTATAATTCCATTTTTGAATTTTTAATTTTAATTCCAACGATGCCTTTCCAACGATGCCTAACACTTATATGATAAGTTTACAGCTTCTTAATCGCAAAAATTAGTTTTTTTATTTCTATTTCAAACGAATGTAGTTTATGTGTGGAACAAGATATTGCATTCATTTTTTTATGTAATCAAGAATTTATTAAGGTTAATTGCCAACATGTTAAAAAATATATTGGCCCCAATTTCGTTCCGCTATTCACAAATAAATGGACCATAGTCGGACCAAATTTGGAATTTGTCATTTTCAAATGGGAATATCTTGTGAACTATTAGAGATAATCCACACATGTAAGCATGTTTTAGTGTTAGTTTCTACTAGCAGATTACAAATATGTTAATTTTTTGAAAATCGGATTAGAAACCAAAAAAATGGCGACCACTCAAACTTTTATATTGCTGCCTCAGGCGGTCTGGTCTGGAAAGTTTAAGTAAAAACTTAAGCTCGCTATTACTTCACTTATGCCTGTTCCAAATTTCAATGCAAGCGGACTACTAAGTAAGAAATGACCGAATTATTTCTAAAAATGTTGTGATATATTCCACTGTGCCCGAGTGGGTTCTTCATATTTTACACATATTTAAAACAAAATACATTTTCTCCAACATTTAATAGTTTAATGAAGACGAGATGAAAAAAACGAATAATAAAAAAAATATAGCAAGTGCCGTTAACCCATTCCTGCTTATTTAGTATTTAAACACCCAGAAAGAGCCATTAAAAAAAATATAGCTAAAGCCAAGAGGTGCATCAAATTGATTTTCACAAGCAGGTAGAGAAAGAATAAAACTTTTTTAGGAAAATGGTAAAATTGCACAGAAATGCTTCTGAAAAATTGGGAAAGTGAAATATCGAAAAAATTTCTTGTTAATAGTCTTAGGAGTTCTTTATGGTAAAAAATATATACATGTTCCGAACCACCCGACCGGGCACTTGTATGATTTCGTGACATGACCATTAAAATACGTATTTCACAGTTTCTTTTGAAATACCCTTGATATATCATCGATTATTGCAAGTAAAACTGGAGAGTTTCACATTTAAGATCATAAAATAAATGATTTATTCAAAAAGCAATTAGGAATTAGTGTATATCGGGGGTTAATTTGTAAGTCCCAAGTATGCGGGATAAAATATACCAAATAACTTATAAGACAATGAATGAGTAAAATTTCATCGATATTAAACAATGGAATCGGGGGTCGGTCATTAATGGGTTAACAGTACATACCAGTAAAGCATAAGCATAAATGTACATAAGTATTAGAAAACTCTATCATTTCTTGTTGAAACAAAGTGCGATTATTGTTATATTGGGCAATCTAATTCGCGTTAAAATTTTAGATAAATTTGTCAAAATGTTATTGAATTTTGCATAATAAAAGCAACATTTGTAAAAAGTAATTATGCTTTCTGTGCTATATAAAGGCAATTATTATTATACTAAATAGTGATAAAAAACAATGTTCTGAAGCAAGTCACCTGAGTGGGAGACGACGTAGAAAAATTGAAAAGTAAAAGAAAAATTATAATGAACAATCGAATTTTGAATAATTTAACAGTTTCTGATAAAAAAAAAATAAAAAAACTTAGTCACGACGAGAAATTATTTTTTGTTTTGACCAAAACCACTGAAGTTACACTCACAAGAACTTTTCCATAAAAGTTCAGCAGTTATTTAAAAATTTATTCCGTAAAGTTTTTTCAATTGAATATTTAGTCAAATTACCAAAGACTGAAATGAATATACTATGGGACAAGTAAGAAGTAGGCAGTGTCAAAGTATGACAATTTTAGTATTTATGTGATATGCAACAGAACCACTGGGAAAAAATTTATCACGTGGCTGGTGTAGGTGTACGTATCATAGAACTGTAGAAACATTTTTGAAGGAAAACTAGTCGCATATTAAGCGCAATGTGTTCTGTGATAGGAATAGTTTGACTGGAATAGTTTTGCGACGTACCACTGCACTGGTCTAAGGGGTACATGTCGCCGGGCTTTCGAAAAATAATTAGCAATTAACCTGTCACTTTTTATTCAGCGTGTGTCATATTATCTGGAACCAGTCACTGCACTTATCCAAAACAGTGTGTCATGTCACCTGTTTAAAAAACCTTCAAAAAGGCACGACAAAAATCAATTTTAAAATTTGTTTATTTTGTCTATACCCAACAAAAAACTATAACATTAAATTCATTATAACAATTTAAATTTGGAAAAGTACATAAACTAGACAAAAAGTCCGGATGTTCAAAATAAAGATTTTTTTGCAAGTTTTTTTCTTTATTTGCTAACATTTTATCAAACAATTTCCATGAATTTTTATGTTCCAACACTTCTAAAAAGCACTTCATGAACATTTAAATTTTGTATGCTGCATTATAATTCTAGTTCACAATAATATATTTATAAAAAGGAGGAGCAATTCAGCACAAATTTAATCTATAACTTATAAAGCAGAGTAACAAAATATATAATTTAAATTTTGTACCCAAAGAAATTCTTGCAAATCGCCAATTACTTATAAATAAAAAATCGTTACCAAAAATCTTGTAAAATATCTAAACAAGATATTTCGAAACCAATATGCAGATATTTTGAAATTTTAATTTATATTAATTTATGTTTCAAGTTTTTGAATATTTTATGTGTAAAATCGCCATTCACTAGAAAATCGACAGTCGGCATTTCAAAAATTAACTTGCCAAACGAGTTTTGATATCGCTACTTTTGGCGAGAAATCTCAATATCTGGCAACCCTGGTCACTGTCTAAACAGTTCCGTATTCAGTTCTTTTAAACCAGTGTTATGTCCGCTTTGTGGCAGTCAAGGGCTGCATCCTTTGGCACTAATTGAAATATTTTCATCCACTGCTAACGGTTTTGAGCCAGTTCAATGACCACTAGCAACTTCAACTGCAACGACCCTAGTTTCTTCAGTTATTTTGATGTTATGTTACTTTTTCTCCAGTTACATGATACAACTGGTACCAACCAGCCAATGTTTTGTCACCATTATTATAGTCACGTGATTGTTAATTTCACCCAAATTAACACTTTTTGGTATACCACAATCTTGGTTTCACCAGTTTCGTGACGTGCCCCAATCATATATCACAGAATTACAACTTTGGATCAATCGACCCTTAATTTCCCGCAGGGATGTTACTGTTAAACATGTTCAGTTTGGTCTATAATTTACAAACGAACAACGCTTGCAGGTTATTGAATTTTATTATCAAAATTCATGCTCGGTTAAGAAAATGCATCGTGCACTTCTTCCAATTTATGGTCAGCTTGAGCGACCTTCTGAAGCGAAATTTACATTATTGGACATTAAACCGCCAACACGCATACGTAGAGTGCGGACAGAGAAAAATATAAGGGCTGTATCCGCCAGTGTTGTTGATAACCGTGTATTAGTATTTGAAATAAATAAAAATATTTAATTATTATTCACAAACACGATAAAAATTAATTTAAACATTTAAATTTCTGCAACATGTTTTTTCATTTGCTGGATGCTAGTTTATGAACAACTAAAAAGAGGGCAGCTTGAGAGAGACTAAGGGGGGAAAGATAGATAGATACTCACTGCTGCACTCACTCATTCAACATCGCCCACCCCACAGGGCGGGAGCAAGGAACTTGAAATTTGCCATTGAGGTCCATCCTCCAGCAAAGATGTCCAATAAGAAGGGATTTTTGGAAATTCCTACGGGGAGGGTCGATAAGGGCAAAAGTCTCCCCCTTTTCGGCATGCCCAAACCGGTTAGTTTAAACGCTGAAACTCTTAATATGTGTTAATTCTAATAAGACCTAACCACCTGCTTTTTGGAATTTTGCCCAGGAAGGTGGAAGGGGAAAAAAGTCTCCCATTTGGATGTTTGAAATTTGGTATGTGGGTTCTTAGTAAGGAGTAGACACCTGTATAAAGCGAATTTTTCTAAATTTCTTCGGGGTGGGGCAGTAAGAGGAAAAGTCTCCCTCTTGGCGGCCTGGCCAAATCACTAAAGTGGGGAACTTGATATTTGGTATGTGGGTACCGTATCACAAGTATATATCTATATTGACGAGATTTTTGGAAATCCCAAAGGGCGGGGCGAAAAGAGGGAAAAGTCTCCCCTTGACGGTCTATCCAAACCACTGATGCTGGAACTTGAAATTTGGTACGTGAGTTCCTAAACAGAAGTAGACATCTGTATATAGCGGATTTTTGGAAATTTCCCCGGGGCTGGGGGGATTCCCATTGGCGGCCTGGCCAGGCAAATAAAGCGCGGAAACTAGGATTTGTAGCCAGGAACGTGGTAAAAATCGAATAAAAATGTAGGAAAAACTCTCAATTTGGCGGCCAGGCCAAACCACTATATCGAGGAATCTTAGAATTTGGTATGTGGGTGCATTATCACGACAAGTAGGGCCAAGAGTTAAAAAAAGTCTCCCTTTTGGCAGCCTTGCAAACCGCCATAGCTAGGAACTTAACATTTGGAATATGTGTTCCTTAGCAGGAGTAGATATCTGTATAGGGCGGAATTCTGTTTAGGAGTACTTTTTGGAAATTCCCACTAGGAGTCTGTCTAGAGCAGATTTTTTGAAATTCGGTGTGTGGGTACTTAACAAGAGGTCTGTAATGGCTAAAAGGCTAATGGCTAATTTAGGAACTTTTTCATAACATTTATGAACAGTTCATAAAAAATACTGGGAAAGTTTGTGTCTCGTAAATTATGAAAAGGTTCTTATAATAAAGGGTCCGCCATCTAACGTTTTTTTTTCAACTAGTGCTTATTTCATGAATAGTAACACTTAGCTCATGTCTGATTTGACAGATAATTAGTTTTATCCTTCCGCTATCTTGTCCGTTATCTTGTAAAAAAAGTGAAAGAAACTGGCATCCTCATATACATACCCGAGAATATTGCTGCTGTGCAGAAAGTGTGCGTGAAGCGCCATCAACATCAATTCACCGTCGTTCTCAACAATTAAACATTTCGGAGACATCATTGAGACGAATTTTGCATAAAGACTTTGGTATGACGCCATACAAAGTCCAATTGGTTCAGGAGTTCAAAAAAAAAAAGTTATTTGGCGGACCCTTTATATGTAGAAACACTTAATATTTATGAAAAAGTACTTAAAGAATTTGCCAATGTACAAAATCCTAATATTTAAGAAAACTTGCATTAAATGCAAAAATACTGGGAATTTTATGTACCTTTTCATAAATGCTAGGGAAACTAGGAACACTTTATAAATAGTAAGTAAATTGCATAAATAGTATGAACCTTTAAAAGTATGAACTTTTTCATAACAAATTATGAATTTTATTTTTTTGTGTGCATAAAGACTGTTTTCAGTACCAGCTATTATTTTCATTTAAAATTTAAATCTAAACATATCAATAAAAATAAATATAAATTAAATGAGAATTTTTCAAAACTCGATATAATCTTCTATTTTTAAATAACTAAAAGAAGTAAATGATTACTGCAAAATTACTTTTTTGGTAGTCGTTTACAAAAATACTAAAACAACCGATTCAAACAACTATAAAACAATACAGTAGCGTTTTTCAGTTGTTTTTTAAAATATCTTTGAAAATAAATGTTTTGTATTATTTCATAGGAAAACAACTGTAATTACAGTTAAAACAAATACTACTGATTACTACACAAACAACTGTCATGTGGTAACTGTACAAAAATTGTAAGTGTGATAGAGAGAAAAAAGTAAAATTTAAATTTTTTCGGATTTTGAGGTAATTTTTTAATAGTTAAAAATATTTGGAAAAAATATTTGATTTAAAGGAAAAGCGAGTAGACCGGTTTTAAACCATTAAATATTTGTAGTAGTTTGAGTTGTAAAACAGTATCTTTATTTTTAAATGATAACACAGTAATTTTCAAAAGTACTTTGATTTTTGACTATATATGTAGTTCTTTAAAAAAACACACCACATCAATTTACTGTATTATGATTTTACATTAATTTTATACAGTAATTTTTTTTTATTTAAAATAATAACACAAATAAATATTTGTTTGTTTTTTACTACACATGTGGTTAATTTTAGCTACAATTGCGGTTCATTATTTGAACAGTAAAAAATAAAAAATTTACTGAAATGTAAAATTAAATTTGTTTTCACCTACATTTGCAGTGGACTTTATCTACGTAGTATTCTAAGTGTATGTTTAGTAGTTTTTTTTAAGATTTTTTTTTGGCAGACGATATTTATTTTCATAATGGCATATTTTATTTTTATTTATTGGCATATTGTGGACATCTCGAATTCTAACATTGTTTGGACAAACTTAATGCCTTTTGTCAGAACCGGTTAGATCATTTTAACAGGAATTTTCTGTTAATTTTTCTTTAAAATTCTGTTGATTTAGCTAAATTATTAGCTAATTTACCTTGTACACGTTTCTCAACGTCGGCAAAACTTTATAGGGCATTCCTCAAAGCAAAAATAATGACCCCATCTGGAAATAAAAAAGAAAATGTTTTTCTATCTACCCCAGGGGTCCCGGTCCCTAAATCGGTATGCGTAGAAACATATAAGTGTGGGTACTCAAATGTAAGGAAATTTCTTCGAGATTTCAAAAATTAGATTATTTTTACTATCGATGATACGTAGCGCCCTCTAGAGCTATGTTAGGTATATTTAAAGTACAAAAATGGGAAAGAATTTTTTTTAGTATTTTTTTTTTTTTGTTTTGGTTATTTTTATAAAATTTACTTTTCCAAAAATTAAGGGTTTTGTGATACAGTCCGTCCAAAACACGGCTTCGCTGAGGAAAATTTTTCTGTGTGACCGGATTTCGGCCGGGTCTATGTGATAGGCAGCTTAGTGGCTTCGCCGAGTAAAGTTTTTCGGCGTGGCCTGTCTTCCGTCCGCCTTAGGGGGTTTATTTTATGTGATGCGCAGTTGTGAGTTATCTGCGTAAAGGTTTTTAATTATGCGATTTTATCAAAAAAAAATTATTGTATAGTAATTTCGGTGTATTTGTAAGTGTTTTCGAAAAAAGCGCTGTAGGCAAAGCGGGTATAGAGGGCGTTACATGACATAGATCCTAAAAATAATATAATTTTTGAAATCCTGATGAAATTTCCTTTTATTAGAGTACCAACACTTGTATGTTACTACGCGTACCCGTTTTGGACCTAGAAAAAAACATTCTTTTTAATTCTACTTTTTGTTTTTGAGAATGACCCATAAAGTTGTCTTAGCTGAATTTTCAACTACAGAGCCAGAAAAATACGAACGGCAAAGAGCTGGCCCAGAGCGTTTGCTTTCTGAAGATTTAAGTGCTTTGCCAACCAAAGAATTTTAACACCGGGCAGGGCATGGCCGTTCCTTTTTTTATAGCAGTGGCGAAGCACTAGGTAATAAATTGCCAATGTTGGCGAAACGCTGCCAAAACCAAATGGATTTTTCCAAAATAAAATTAAGAAAAAGTTGATTTAAAATTTTGTTGGTCCTTACGAGACTACTCACTGAGCTAATGCGACAGATAATACATGATAGCTTAGAACGTAAATAAGAACGTAATAACAGCTGGCTAACCGATGTTTGTGCTAGTTTGCCAGCACTGGCATAACGTTTGTTGGAAGTTACTTGCCAACGTTGGAAAATCAAAATAAAAGTTGGTCTCAAAATATAATTTTCACAAACATTAAAAAAAACACAATTTTATTATTATTTTTAACAAAGTGTTGCAAATTTTTTAAAATCGATGCTTTTAAAAGCACTTTTTACAAGCGGTGAAAAAGCGTTCGTAATCAGGAATTTGCTTTAATTTTTTTACGGTTGTAAATTTTATAGATCAATTACTGACAAAGCACATTTTGACAACGTTGGAAAATCGTTGTAAATAACATATTTACCAGTGCTTTAATTTGAATTTCTGCCAATGGTAGTAGAAAATAAAGTGCTTGAGTTTTCTGACCATCGGCAATTTTTTGGCAGGGCATTGTACGAGTTTTTTCTATGAGTGTACAATACAAAATTATTGAGAACTTAATTTTTTGAAGTGCAATGATATTTGCTATATTTCATCACAAATTCAAATGCAATAAGCGATTCATCTTCAAACATCGTAAGACATAATTTAATAAATTGCCAAAATTTTATGTTTTTTAAATTACTTAACAACTTTTTTCTTAGAACCATTTGTTAACTATTTTATTAAAGGATTTTCTTGAAAAATAATATTACTAAATAATACATACAAACATTTAACATTAAATAACCCTTCAAGGTAAAAAAGTCAAAAAGATTTTTTTTTCTTTCTATTTCAAATAATTCTTCCAAAGTCAAACTCGTAAAGTAATAAATTTGAAACGGTAAAAAAATATTGTATTTACGTACAAATGACCGAAAGAGTTACGTTAAGTTACAATAGCAAATTCCGCGTAAAAATTATGTTTTCAGCTAAGAAAGCAAACTCATGTAACTCTTTTGCAATAAACGACAATCAATTCTTGTTAAAAAAAATAAAATACAATATACATTGTTCATCATAAACTCTTTTTTCCGGCTAACGAGCAAAACGAACTAAGGGTTGAATTGAAACATCCTTTTTTCATTTATGGTCGAACTGCAATACAAATAAACTCTTTTATAAAGACCTTGCACAGTATACATGTATGTACGGAGGATTCGCGGAAATTTTAGCAAACAAAACGCTAATTCGCATTGCAAATGTGTAGTATGCACAAGCTGAAAGACAACTAACTACACACATTTGTATATTACTGTTTGCATGTACACTTAGCGAATTTGTTTGTGAACGTCAAGGACAAAGAGTCAATCCTTTACCACCGTAATCCTTTTAAATACCCAAAATTAACAACGCCTTTGTCAAAACAATTGTTAAGGCATTACAACTCATTCGTTTTGTTTCCAGAACACTGGCAAAGAGTAAGGGACACACACAATCGAACGATGAAATGATGGAAAACTGTTTAAATTACCTGACAAAAGAAACGTTTTCGCAAGGATCAAATACCAATGTCTGGCATTAGCGTTAAATTTTGCAAATACACACACACACAAACAAATATACATATATCCTTTGTACTTACTGTCTAGTGCGAAGGAGTTTACAAAGTCATAACAATAAAACACCTCTTTGTTTACATTTGCAAATCTCTTTAAGATTTAAGCTCGGATTTAAGTTGTTTTGATCCGAATAGTGTTTACTAAAACTAACCGCCTACATTGAAAAATTTTGTAATTCAATCACAAAAACATACAAACATGTTTAAATATGCGATAAATTCGATCGCCCATGAAGTCGTACGAATTAGGATTTTTTAATTTTCTGGTCATTTCTTTTAATCCTTTTAACTAGAAGGGATTATTTGTTATAAGCCTTATAATCAGGGCAAGTTTTTTTTTGTCACGAAAAAAGTTAAAAATGGCAGGCAACATAGCACGCAATATCACAAGCAATGACAAAAAAGGCAAAACAAAATGTGCAAAAAATTAAAAGTTATACATTAAGTTTTATTAAATTTTCCTTTATTAAACTTTGATTGTATAGTACAATCATGTGCTTTTTTAAGGTATCAGAAATAAACGATCTACTAATGTCACACAAAACAGTTGAGTTTACTGAAAATAAGAGTTCCACATCTGTAGATATGACTGCAGCATATTTGAAAGCGTTTATTTCCGAAGTGGCTAAGATTTCAATTTATGATTCCTTTACATTCTTATTAAACAATATATTTTTTTATTTTAGTCAAAGTTGTAAGACACCTATTTCCATTGAAAACTTCATAAAATAAAATCCTTAAAATTTCCTTAACTCAATCTATAACATCTAAACTTTCATTTATAAGAGACTTCTTTTGTTTCCACTTTGGTGATGCTTAAACAAAGACATTCGAAAATACATTTTATATAAGCTAAATTAGATTTGATTCCAGGTTTTTGAAGTATAAAGTTTGCATTTCCTAAAGACTCTGTATCATTGTCTCTGAGCATATTTAATATGTAACACCATTTCATTGAAATTATCACAACAATATTTTCAGCTTCAATCCAAGTTCCCTAACTGGTTACGGATACATTGATTGTAACAAATTTTGGCGAGATGGAGCCTAAAAAGACATCAAAATTATAATTTAGATAACACGACACTTATGTCGAGATTTTGGAATGTATATTATCTTTAATCTTAGTTTAACGCAGTTTTTAAATGCTATTGGAATTTTGTTTATTTTGCTTTATTTCAGTAAAGACCGAAATTCTGAACTAGAAAAAATTGTTCCGGCAAATGTTTGTTAATAAAATTGGATATGGTGGACTAAATTCGTTGTCGGTTTAGCTAAACAAAGTTTAACTAACATCCCAGCAACTAGGCCTTAAATGTTAAACTTACCTTAAGAAATATTGCTTTACAATTTACAATAATTGAATTGACATTTTCAAAATTTAAACGTATAAAGTCTTCTGCTCTACAACCGGTAAAATTTTAAGGTAAAAAAATGTAGTTTATAGAGAAAAAAACTAAAAAATATTGCAAGAAGGTAGAAAATGGCATTTTAATTGAAATAATGCAGTTGTGGCAAATGCCAAAAAAAAAAACTTGCCCTACTTAAACAGCCAGTCTTCAAAGGATTTAACGTTTAAATGAAGATGACTTTTAAATTAAGTAGAATAACTTTGTTGAGTGAAATTGTTAAATGAGTGTATCGAAATCGGGTAAATTAGATAAACAAAAATTTTCTTAATATTAAGAAAATCTTTTTATTGAAAGTTAAAAATAAAATAACATTTCGTAGTAAACTTGTATGGGAACAAAGTATGTATATAACATACTTGGGACTAGTTCATTGAATGGTCTAATTAATTGACGATTTAATTGTCATTGTTTGATGTCAATGGTAATTAAATATGTTGGCATTACAATTGATTGAATACAATTCCAATGAAATTTGGTTTCAAGTGGCATTGATCAATGCCACAATGCCTTAACAGACGATTTCAATTGATTATTTTAATTGTTTGTTACAATTGTCTATAACAAATTTTATTTTCTTATTTAGATAGAAAAAACATATATTTGCATACTTATTTTATATAAATATAACCGGTATTTGATTTGATGATTAGGGTCGCCAGACGGGCTGGGGTTGTAAAGTTTTTTAAATTTGTCCTGCTAAATAGAAATTTTCGGAAAAAAAATCAAACAAAAGCATGTGTTGTACCTTCACCCAGAAAAAGGATGGTTGGAATTCAGTCGAAACCATTAAAATTTATTTGATAGGATGATTTTTTATATGGAAATACCAATAGTCGATTAATAAAGCAAAATACTGTACTGGAATTTAAAAAGAGGGAAAAGGAAACTAAATACCCATCCAGTTATCCAATTATTGGTATTTCCAATCAAATTCGGTTAGTATTGTGTACGGTAGAAGCCACCATTTATTTTAAGATAATACAAGAGAATTGGTACCATATATTAATTATTTTTAAAAATTGTGGACAATCAAAAGTGGTTACTGAAAATACGATATTCACAATCAAATATGTCACTAAATTAGAGGTTCAGTACTACCAACCCGAATTATGGATTGTGTTGTTTTATTTGGTATTGGTAAAGAAATTTGACACAATGTTTGTTTTCCTAACAAATATTTTAATTAAAATTTAACACTCAACATTTATAAGTGTTTGTGGTGTAGTGGGTAGAGAGTTTACCCTTGTACTCCCAACTTACGAGTCAAACCTAGAAGAAGACAACACAAAAATTTTTATTTTTATTTAAATAAAATATTCAAATGTTTAAAATACCAAATAAGGCAATGAAAATTAAAAGTGATTGTGGTGCAATCAGTAGGACATAGCACTACTAATCTGAAGGTCACGTTTCAATACCAGAATGTTTTTTTAATTTCAATAAACTACTAATCTGAAGGTCACGTTTCAATACCAGAATGTTTTTTAATTTCAATAAAATTTTGTGGAACGTAATAATATTTATTTGGAATGTAATATTGGGTTAGGCAACCTGAATATTAGACTTTCACTACTAAAAATATAATTTAACATTACCATAGTTGTAGTAACCGCCAGAATTCGATTGGAACAAATTCGGTTCCCACAATTGAAACTGTTTTCTGGGTGCTGAAAGGTTAAATTAAAACATTTGTTTCTCTTTGGTAAATGCAAGTCAAAGATTTCTTAAAATTAAAAAAAGGATTATTTTTTGGGACAGAAAGAAATCCTGCTTTAATAAATTCAATGTTGAATATTTGGGAATTTTTAAAAATTTAAAAAACAATTTTAGTTTGTACCTTGAAATAATACATAAACCTAGTGGAATTATGTAATGTATTTTTAGTCTTTCAATTAAAATGTTAATAATGAAGAATAGAAAAACAGTATTAGGAATTTTTTTAAAAGTACAGCCAAAACCTGTTTTAAGAATATCTACAATTGTGTTTAAAGAAGCGCTATATAAAATGGTAAAAATATTTTGTGTTCTCGGTGTTTAGCTTAAAACATAATTTTTTTATTCAATTTAATCGATACTATTTGTACACAGAAAAAAACTAAAAACGGGTTTCAATTAAAAATTTTATTGAAATCAATTAATATTTTAATTGATTTTGCACCTACGACTGAAATGATAGTATTAACTAAAAAAATTTGCAGACAGTTTATTAAAACTCTTTCAATTAAAATAATAATAATATCAATTAAAAGAGTTATTGTTTTTCTTTACAACCTCAATTAAAAGTTTAGTTAAATTGATTAAAACTTTAATTGAAACTTGAGAAGAAAACAATGGTAGTTTTAATTGAAAACTCGTATTTTTTTATTTTGTTATATGCCCCCCATTAAATAAAAAAGATATGTAGGTTTGTAAATTAAATTGACATTTTATTTATAATAAAATTAAAGCTTTTAAATATAAAAATGTATTATAAGAAAACAAATAAAAGTAAAGACAAAATTTTTGTTTTGCTTGTCTTGTCTTGAACTTTTTCTTGTAATTGAATGGCTGTCCTAAAAAAATCACACACAACTTTAAAAGGATAGTTTAATGACACTTATACTTATCGAAAATTTAATTATTTACAAAAATAATAGTTTAATTGTCCTTTTCGATAAGGTTTATTTAAATCCACATGTGCACTTTTATTACCACAGATAAAACACGAAAACTAAGTTAAGTTTTCGTGCGTACACGAATATCTCAACCAAAAAGATGTTGCAAACTCTAGTGAAATAACTACGATTTGCGTGTATTTGAAATCGGTAAACTATTCAACTTATTAAAAGTTAATCAATTTGCGATTTTTTTCTTTTTATTACTAATTAAATAATATATTGATATAATTAAACCTTTGTTTGAATTTTAATCTAAATAAAATTAAAAAAAAATAGTTTTGCCAAATTTTTAAAAATTTTGTTTACATGTTGGTCAACACTGTATGGATATATTAGAAAATTCAATAAATTTTTTAATTGAATCAATAAAAAAATTGTTTAAATTGCCATTGATATTCAAACAATCGATTAATTAGATATTTTTGGCCCATCATTTTTTCTGTGTATTTAAAATTATTACAGTCCAAAATTTTGTTGGAAATGAATCTGCCCGATTACAGTTGTCGAATTTGTGGTCGAAATTTTCGACTCCATACAAAACGGGTTTGATGAAATTGAAAATTATACAGAAATTAAAACCTGATTACATATATATTTTACAATCGGATTGTTATTTATTATAATCAGGTTGCCAAAATTGGTAAACCGTTGTCTTATAAATGTGAACTAAATTCGACTTATCCTGGCGATACAACCAAAAGCCGTTTCAAGCACATGTACTTTAGTATTTTAAGATAAATTAATAGTTTGTCAGTTCAAGTTCGAGGCCATACTCTATATTTCTTCATTAGGATATTGTCCTAAAAAATAATCTATAGAGTTTTTTGTTTTCAAATTTATTAGTTGACCCTTTCAGGAATGTGTTGATAGATCTATTTCGGGAATTTTCTAGGTTTCCCATCATCAGAACACGTTTTGAAAGGCCGCTTTCTGTTTTTGGTAACAGGTCGGTGGGTCCCGCGTAAACAATCCCATGCCAAACATCAAACATACATATGAACTAGGTTACTCACTACATGAGAACTAATATACATATGAGTTTGAAGTTAAAGATTATAACCATTGATCAAAAAATAAATTGAAAACTTGGTTTGATGTGCAAGATCCACCTCTGGTGGATATTCAATACACGTTTTTTTGTTTCTCTCTCCTCTTTTATATTTTGTTTAGTTTGTAAGCAAAACAGGGGAAGTAAACTTGGCGGTACTCTGCCTTTTATACAAGTTTGTTATAATTTTTATTAAAAATAAAAATTATGTTTTTTTCGACCTTTAATTGTGCAATGAAAATGAAAATTATTCAAGTTCGAGGACATACTCTATATTTCTTCATTAGGATATTGTCCTAACAAATAATCTATAGAGTTTTTTTTTTTCAAATTTTTTATTTGACCCTTTCAGGAATGTGTGATAGATCTATTTCGGGAATTTTCTAGGTTCCCATCATCAGAACACGTTTTGAAAGCGGGTAACATTCCATGCCAAACATCAAACATTTTATTTTTAATAAAAATTATAACAAAAAACTTGTATAAAAGGCAGAGTACCGCCAAGTTTACTTCCCCTGTTTGCTTACAAACTAAACAAAATATAAAAAGGAGAGAGAAACAAAAAAACGTGTATTAAATATCCACCAGAGGTGGATCTTGCACATCAAACAAGTTTTCAATTTATTTTTTGATTAATGGTTTAAAATCTTTAACTTCAAACTCATATGTATATTAGTTCTCATTGTAGTGAGGTAAACTAGTTCATATGTATGTTTGATGTTCGGCATGGGATTGTTACCGCTTTCAAAACGTGTTCTGATGATGGGAACCTAGAAAACTCCCGAAATAGATCTATCAACACATTCCTGAAAGGGTCAAATAATAAATTTGAAAACAAAAAAACTCTATAGATTATTTGTTAGGACAATATCCTAATGAAGAAATATAGCGTAATGGCCTCGAACTGAATAATTTTCATTTTCATTGCACAATTAAAGGTCGAAAAAAACATAATTTTATTTTTAATAAAAATTATAACAAACTTGTTTGTCAGTTAATTTCAATCTAAGCTCGCACATATAACCCAATTATGAAATTTTACATTGTATTAACTAAAACCTGTAGTTACACTAATAATCGGTATTGCTCAAAGAGTTTTATTTCACCTCAAATTTTAAAAAAATATTAACTTTTCAGTTTCAAGATACAGCCACGACTTTTCTTAGCAATTACAGAGTTCATGGATGCAAATTTAAGCTTTAAAATTTTTTATAAAAAGTTGGAAAAGTTAGTGAAACAATTACACATTTTAAGGTACACAAGTTCAATATACAACACTATCCCCTTCATTTGGCATTTCACAGATTTGAGAGTCTGAATTGAAAAATTTTAAGTTTTATTTAATTTTCTGTGTATTATCACAGATTTGAGAAACGGAATTGAAAGTTTATTGGTTTAACTGTATTTTAATGCGCTATGTTTTCTAACAATGTGCAAAAATATTTTTTAAATAAAAATTTTTGATACAAATTAAATCAGCACAACGTTTTTTTTCTCGTTAAAACATTACTTGAAAATATGTAAATTTTTTAAAAAAACCCAGCCTATTTTAATGTTAATGTTCAGCTTTTTCGCGAATCCGGATTTGTGACCCTAATCATGACTAAACAGTTACCACAAGAAGATCTGAATAATGAAGACGTGATAACACTTGAAAATAATAGCGAATACATTTAAATGTTGAAAATGGTCAATTAATAAATTTGAAAACAAAAACTCTATAGATTAATTGTTCGGACAATATCCTAATAGAGAAATATAGAGATAAGTATGGCCTCGAACTTGAATAATTTTCATTTTCATTGCACAATTAAAGGTCGAAAAAACATCAAACTTGTTAGGCCTTAATTTAAAAATGTTTATCTTTTTTCCAAAAACAAATTCACTTTTTTGTAAATAATTATTTGTTCGCCAATTGGCAATTAGTTGTTTTAGGCATATTTCATTACCATTGTTCTAACCAATGCCAATTATAAAAAAATTTCATTGGAATGGTAATAAATTTTTTTTTGCATACCATTGACCGTAAGTAATGCCAATTACATTTTCTATGCCAATAAAAACTTTACAAAAATGGTCTATAAACATGAACTCATATTTCTAAACATCATCCGAAATGATGACCCTAAAATATTATAATATCATAATATTTAAGGTGTTGATATTTGAAAGCCACAAATTAAACAAATAAAACCATTTATGTTAATCAATTCGATTCGGGTATCGGTTAAGGTAACGATATTTTAGGGGTTAAGATTTTTAAGTTATTTCGGTAACGGCTTTTTAGCGTTAACAGGTTATTTAAGTTATTTCGGTAACGGTATTCTAGCGGTGACAGTGTTTTAGTTATTTCGGTAACCGCTTTTTAACGATAACGGGTTTAGAGTTATTTCTGTAACGGTATTGTAACCATCAAACCAGGCCGAAGCTTTTTTTCCAATGAAATTTATACAAACTTGTTCCGCACGAAAAATAAAAAATATTACTTGAGCCAAAGTAAAAACTAAAATTTTTTTATATAAATTAGAACATTTTTGGTCTCCAAAGATTAGTAACGTCAGGATGCGTGTTAGGAAAAAAACCTAACCACGTGCTTGATTACTAAGAAGACAAGAATGGAGCAAAATTAATGATTAATAGGTTTTTTTGTTAAAGTTCTGCCTATTATGGAGGCTCTAACTTTTCTAAAAACTTCGGGTTCTGATGAGCTCTTTAGCCAGATCGAAATACTAGTATCAACCTAGCTAATATGTTTGATTTGTGTTATTTTTGTAAATATACGGAGGTTGGAAGCTCGTTAAAAATTAAAATAACATAAAAATAATCTCGATGTATATAAAAACAAAAAACTAACAAAACTGTAAAAAACAACAAATTTTTTCGTTGCCTATTTTAGGTTAAGAGGTGTATCTTCAAAACGAAGCCATAAAAATAAATAACTTTAGGTATAAATTGCTAGTCTTACCAAGATATAGCTACAGTCCAAAAAATTAACCATTTAGTGCTTTTAGTTAAGAACGTATTGCGATTTTCGTTTTTCACAAAAACGCGAAATTCAGCGAAAACTCAAATTAACTTCAGCATATATTGATTAAATTTAAAGTCTTTGCTAATAATAAGGGATGTATCCTAATCAAGACATTGGCGGGAGTCAATTACTTTCACATTCATTCATTTATGAAATTTTCAAAATCATTAATACTTTCAGACATACACTCACACTTGTGGCCTTAAACGATGTTATGAAATATAGAGTTTAAGCTCAAATATTACTGATAAATTTTAGGTCGTTACAAAACAATTTAAAGTATGTTCCCAATATTGATTTTTTTAAATCTGTTATTTGTGGTTTAAAAAATAAAAAAAAATAAGAGAATGTAAATTATTGCCAAAATCAAAAAGTCCATATAAGCGTTTAGTTTATATAAAATTGAGTAAAATTTTTCAAATTTCCTATAGAATGGGAAATATTGATCAATTTAATTTAGTATATTGTTTTCATTGAAATGTGTGTGTGCAAAGAAAATACGATGTAAATCAATTATATTGACCGTCTGTGCGCGGCGTAAAAAAAAACTAAAAAATTTTGACATATTTTCCAATATTATTGAATATACTTATGAATTTGGAGAATTTATGTAGTTTACATAATATCAAACTTTTCGTAAATTTTTATGATACAAATTTTAAATTTTTTTCTTTATTTGGTAAAAAATTGTATTGAAATTTTTTTTATTTATAAATTTATCTATATCCGAAAATATTAGAACAAATTGGATTGTTTTTATTAACTGGAGTGTATTTTTTGGAGGTTTTTATAAATACAATAAAGTTTCCTTAAGTGTAGTATGGATAAAGTTTAAATGTGTCCAAATACTTTGCCAAGAACCACAATGACCATATCCCAAAAATTTCGATTTTCGCATTATTGAGAAATAAATATGTTTCCCCAAGGTTAAGATGAGTCAGCAGATTGGAAATAATGTTTACTTTTTTGACTTCAGATTTGACGTTACCACTTAAACTGTGAATTCCATATCTGCAGTTTCTACGTTAACTAAAATAAGATCTTACACAGCTCGATCTATTAAAACTATCTCCAATATATATTTAACTTTTTTAACGATTTTTAAAAACTCTAATTTTTTCATCACGAGATATGCCAAATGGCGTATGATTGAGTAATCGTTAGGAGTGACGATAGTCCACAATTATTGAATTTGAGAATTGGTCTTGTTGTATGCAAATTGATGCTAAAAATTTTCAAAATTTTTGGTATGATAGATTTAAAATACTTTAATATTTAAGTATTTTTAAAATTATTTTTATTCGTTATTCGTACGACTAATAGAATAATTTTAAAAAATTTATTGTTTGATCGTTCGATTGAAAATTGTTTGATCGTTTATTCTAACAAATAAAAAAACCGAACTAAATGACAAAAAAAAATTTTTCATAAAACATTTATGAAACTTATATACATTTATGAAACATTTCATTAAAAGCTTGAATCCGCTTCATATTTATGAAATTTTATAAATGTGATGAAGCCTGTCTTCAATTTAAACTTTTATGAAACAGCTTCATCAAATTTATGTAGTGTTACTTTGGACGAAAATCCATACAAATTTTTTCATCATATTTTGAAGTTTTGCATATATAAAGGGTGTTTTTTATAGATGTATAGAACTTTTGAAATGGAATAAAACAAAGATGAATTTTTTTAATTGACATGAAATTTACTTTACTTCGAAGATAATCTTCTGGCATTATAATTTAAATATGGACTTCTGGCATATGACCGCCGCGGCCGACTCGGACGTAGTCTAATCTGGAAGCTAGTTGTCGCCCAGATTAGGGGATTTTGGCCCCAAATTGGGGATTTCACAACTTTGGTTTGGGGACAGATTTTCGGGGGGAGGGATTTGGGGATTTGCCAAAATTTTGGGGATTTCAGCCCTATTTAAGGTGTTTTTGGGGGGATTTTACTTTTTTTGTTTTTTTTTTTAATTTAAGTTGAAAAATATAGTTTATATTGAACTAATAAGGAAAAGGGGAAATAACAGATTGGCAACCACGCAATGCAAATCTTCTACAACTAAAAGAACGAGTAGTATGAATTGAGCGAATGGTATACACGTTCATACTCACTATTGCCAGCTTTTTTTGCAAAAAATAACTCAAAAAATAAAAAACAGCTAAGTTTCAACAAGAAAATCGCTGACATTGGCAACCAGTGTTCATATCGTTAACTTGAATCAGGGATGATAAAGTTGTTACTATAGTACTTTTTCTAGTACTATTTCTACTCTAAAAGTACTATGGTACTCCTTTGACTAACTTAGTACTCTTTACAAATTTTAATATTTTTTTAAGATATGTAATTAGGAAAAATGGGTTTTTAAATAAAAAATGTTACACTTTGAAAAGATAATTCCTTTTTGAAATAATTAGCTTACATATTTAAAATTTTTGTGAGTCAGTTAATAGCTAATATTCACTTTTTATTTTAATTGTATTGATAATTTGTGTTGAGATTTGATTTTGCTTGTAAGGAATTGGTTTGATTTATGAATATAAATAAAAAAATTTATTTGATTCACTAAATAAGACATTGATTACATAACGTACAAAATAATTCAGTCAATAAAATTATTTTCGCTCGTCTTATGTGTTGAAGAATTGAGTCAAATTTTAAAATTGAATTCCCGAATAATCTAATGAAAGCTGATAATTTATGTAATAAAAATTAGAAAAAGCCATATGAAAACTTTTCAAAAACTGACGAAAAAGAGCGAAGAAATGAAAGATATGTTAAAATTGTATGAAAGAATTATTTCCAGACTAATTTTGCTGATATTAATCCACGGTCTAGAACTAAGGTAAATATCTTAGCAATAAGTGAAATACGTCGGCAGAATACGGTATAATATTGATTATTGTCGAGCTTATATTGAGGTGACGTATTTATGTTAACTCATATGAAGAAATAAATTGTAGCTAATGTCAAAATTATGTTACCTCTAGTGTGGACCACTCAATTGTGTACATATTTATTGCCGGCAATATATTTCGCAATAAGTATTTAGAAGTATTCGTTAACACTTATTGCTAAGATATTACCTCAAATTCAGTTGTCATTGTTCAGTTTGACGTTTATAAAAAGGACGCCATCAAAGAAAATAATTAAAAAGAAGGAAAAAACATGCAAAAATCATTAAACCTAAATTAATTTCATAAAATTTATTGAATAACTATTTTGAATCTCTAAAGGGGCATTTTAAAGTAATCATTAAACAATGTTCCTCCTTGAAAATTTTTAAAATATGAGTTAACATAAATACGTGTTACCATACCCTTAACATAAGCTTGGCAATAAGCAATATTATACCGTTATTCTGCCGACGTATTTCACTTATTGCTGAGATGTTTATCTTAGTTCAAGACCGTGGGTTAGCAATAAGTGTTAACGGATATTGCTAAATACTTATTGACATATACTGCCGGGAATAAATATGTATGCAATTGAGTGGGCCACACTAGAGATAACATCATTTTGACATTTGCTGCAATTTATTTCTACATATTTATATGCATATAGACCGTGGGTAGAAAAAATTAAATTAAAGTACTATGGCTGCCAAAAAGTACTATGTTTTAAGCTCGTTGGTACTATTTTGAAAATCCCATTTATCATCCCTGACTTCAATTTCCAGAAAGGTTGATGTTAAGAAGAAGAATAAACATTTTCATCTAAAAATTATAAACACTTAATTTCCAAATCAGAATTGAAATCGATCGTTTATGTCTAAAGACTGTGTATTTTCATTAAACATACTAAGAAAAACAAAGAAAAGTGAACAAATTTATGTAAAAAATAAATATTAAATAAATTAAACTTGATGAAACATGAATCAAAAACGAAAATTCAACCTTGACTGGTTAAAGGAGGAATGGTCTATAGGTAACTTTTGTAGTACATTTTGTTTGCGCTTTCTCACAAATAAATTTTTTATAAGGCTGGCTTCTTCCAATTGAGGATGCTCCAGCATGGTTTGAAAAGGAATATTCTCATGGGGCCTGGTGCAAAGTATGCAAATTTGGTCTACAATCCCAAAAAAAGGACTTGAAAAGGCACGGTCAAACCGAAAAACACAAGGCCAGTATGGATTCCTTAAAGCCGGCAAATGCAATCACGAATTATGGTACGTAAAATTTTTATTTCGATTAATTTACAAAATATATTAATTGTTTTTAAATTTTGTACTTTTTTATAGGAGTTGCACACATTTCAAAAGATAAAAAAATATTTGAAATAAAAATGGCTCATGCTTCCATAACATCTACTGACCATTTATGTGAACTTATCCAGTCGTCATTAAAAACAAACAAAAAAATAATAGTGCAGTGGCATTAAAATGCAGAGAACAAAGTGTTCAGCTATTATTAAATATGTAATTTCTCCAACACTATTAGAAGAATTGATATCCAACATCAGTGAAGGACAATACTCTATCTTGGTAGATGAATCAACAGACATTTCGAGAGTTAAGTGGATGGCCATCTGCATTAGATATTTTATCGCAAAGGTGGTAAAAATAACGACAGAGTTTTTATGCATTCTTATGGTAGAAGAAGCAACATCAGAAGCGTTATTCAAAAGCATAAACGATTTTTTAATCAAGTCCGGCCTAAGCTTGAAAAATATGGTTGCCATTGGAACAGACGGAGCTAGCAACATGTGTGGTAAACACAAATCACTATATACACTTTTAAAAATGAAAACAATTCACTAAATTAGTGAAATGTATTTGCCATTCAATAAATTTGTGCAGAGTGCTGAAGCTTCCAAGGAAATTCCAAGGTCAGTGGAATTTCTAATTAGAGAATTATACAACTATTTTGCACACTCTCCATTGCGAACATTAAGTATAAAGAAATTTTTGACTTAATAATCTGGGCTCAGATTCCAACAACTTTT
>CM037851.1:142721547-142753376 GCA_021234595.1 Delia radicum | reverse complement strand
AGAATCCGACCGAAAAATAAAAAATTTTACTTGAGCCAGAGTAAAAACTAACAACTTTTTATACAAATAGAACATTTTTGGTCTTCAAAGTTTAGTAACGCCATGATGCTTGTTAGAAAAGACCCTACCACGTGCTTGATAACTAAGAAAACAAGAATGGAGCAAAATTAATTAGGTTTTTTGTTAAAGTTCTGCCTATTATGGAGGCTCTAACTTTTCTAAAACTTCGGGTTCGGATGAGATAATTAGCCAGATCGAAATACTAGTATCAACCTAGCTAATATGTTTGATTTGCTTTATTTTTGTAAATATACGTTAAAAATAAAAATAACATAAAAATAATCTCGATGTACATAAAAACAAAAAAACTAACAAAACTGTAAAAAAAAACATTTTTTTCGTTGCATATTTTAGGTTAAGAGTGTATCTCAAAAACGAAGCCATAAAAATAAATAACTTTAGGCATAAATTGCTAGTCTTACCAAGATATAGCTGCAGTCCAAAAAATTAGCCTTTTAGTGCTTTTAGTTAAGAAGGTATTGCGATTTTCGTTTTTCAAAAAACGCGAAATTCAACAAAAACTCACCTTAACTTCAGTATATATTGATTAAATTTAAAGTTTTTGCTAATAATAAGGGAATGTATCCTAATCAGACATGTGCGGAGTCAATTACATTTCACATTTCACATTCATTCATTTATGAAATTTTTCAAAATCATTAATACTTTCAGACATACACTTACACTAGTGGCCTTAAACGATATTATGAAATATAGAGTTTAAGTTGTATAAAGCGGATAACACGCGCTAAATATTACTGATCAATTTTAGGTTGTTTACAAAACAATTTAAAGTATGTTCCCAATATTGATTTTTTTTAAATCTGTTATTTGTGGTTAAAAAATAAAAAAAATAAGAGAATATAAATTATTGCAAAATAAAAAATAGTCCCTATAAGCGTAGTTTTATATAAAATTGAGTAACATTTTTCAAATTTCCTATAGAATGGAAATTATTGATCAATTTAATTTAGTATATTGTTTTCTAAATTCATTGAAATGTGTGTGTGCAAAGATAAATACGATGTAAATCAATTATATTGACCGTCTGAGCTCGACGTAAAAAAACTAAAATTTTTACATATTTTTTCAAATATTATTGAATATACCTAATGAATTTGGAGAATTTATGTAGTTTAGTTGAGTGTACAGTTCATTCATTATACAATTTCATTATAGAGGAAACTTTAAAACTTCACATGCACATTGGAAAACGGCTCAGCTAAAATTTTTTAAAACTTTTATGTGAACAACCATTTCCAGTATAATAATAACACAGGGTGGACCAACTTCGACTGACTGATTTGAAATGTTTTTAACTTTTTAATTTTTAAAGTTCTTTTTTTTTTGCAGGTAATAATGTAAAGAATGTGTAAAAATGGTTGAATTTTATTATGTTTCCGGACGATCAGAGAAAATTACAACTTTTTGAACAATCTAATTATGGTACGTTTCGTTTAAACAGAACTGCCGAAGTTGGGCTAACCAAAGTCCTAGACCAAAGTCTCAGATGCACGGTTTGGTGTGAAAGTATGGCTGATAGAGATGCCTGCGAAGGGGAACTCGCGGATCTCGCAACTACATTCTTTCTGACAGTCAGGCTGGCATATAAGGTATCGTCCGGGTTGGTCATGTAATGCATTCAGACTCTCAATAGGCTCGGTAGGAGCAACTCTCTAACCTTGGGGTGGATTCCTGGTCATGAAGGGCATGAGGGCAACGAGAGGGCAGATTGTCTTGCCAACCGCGGGGCCCAAAGGCCCTTTATTGGTCCTGAACCATTCTGTGGAATACCTGCGGGGTATGTTAGGGAAAGGCTCAGGGCATGGAGAGAGTCTGAATTCTCTGGTTACTGGGAAAACTCTCCTGGTCAGCGACAGGCTAAAAGATTAATCTTTTTTCCAATAGGGAGTCTGGCGTCGTACTTAACTGGACACTGTAATCTCAGATACCATCTGCACAAGAAGGGTCAATCGGACACGGATATATGAGATGGTTTCTGAGACCTCGGAGCATGTTCTCTGCGAATGTCCCAGGCTTTGTGATAGGAGATCCTTCATTTCGCCTTCCGACATCGCGAGCATTTTGCCTAATAGGATAATTGGCTTTATAGGTAGCTTGAATCTGTAGGTAATTTTAGGCAGCACAAAAGACCTACATTGGACGCGGTGCATAGTGCCTTCTGATCTAATCTAATGGCTGATAGAGTTATCGGTCCATATTTTTTCGAAATTAAGCTGGGGAACGAGAAACCGTCTTCGAGGCGGTATATCAGACCATGTTGGAACATTTTTTACGTCCGGTAGTTCTCATTAATCCTGACATATGGTTCCAGCAAAGATTGTAGCAACAAGATGACTGAATAATTTAAAAAAAATTGTGATTTTTCGTGGCCACTTCGTTCTCCTGATTTTACATCCCATGATTTTTTTGTGGGGTTTCTTGAAGGGACGGGTTTACGTACACAAACCACAAAACATTCAGAAACTTAAGCAGAGTATTCGCTCAGAAATTACAGAATTGGAGCCAGAAACGTTGCGCAACATAATGGAGAACGTCTTGAAAAGAGGCATTAAATGCCAACAGGAATATGGAAGCTATTTAATTGATGACATTTTTCATATTTATAAGGAGGGTATCCCGACCCGAACTCGCAGATTTTAATAAACTTTGGATATGTTGTAAAGGACACAAAAAAAGACACTTAAAAAGTAAGCTTAAAAATTCATTTGTTTTTATATCAGCACTTGTCTTTAGTTTATGAAAACAAGATTTATTTGTATGCCGGGTTAAAGTACTCCAGAAAATCTTTGGGCATATTTGTTCACCAGTGAATGTGTCTTCAAAAATTCTTTCATTGGATACCAAATTTGTCTAAAGTTACTTTTAAGGGAACGGAATCGTAAAAATGGGGTAATGTTTGACCCCACTTAGTAACGTCTAAACATAAGACTGGGCTAAAAAACCACGGGTCCTTTAAATTTTTTTTCTCTACAACATATTTGAAGTTCATTCAGATCTGGCAGTCCGGGTTATGATACCTCCCTTGTTGGCCAAACAAAATTTATAACTTATACTTTCATTTAAAAATAAAATAAAAATTTTAAATTACTTGGTAAGATTTTTAAATGAATTTTTTAACTACACTGTATTAATTTTCTTCACTTTAGTAATGAATTTCTACATAGCTTTAATGAAAATTGTCACTGGAACTCGTCCACTAAAACTTTTCATAAAATCTATGAAACAGGTTTCATTCAAGTCAAGGTTTATGAAATGTCGTAGAATTAATGTAAATCACTATAAATCTAATGAAACATTCCGACAATGAAGAGTTTATAGAATTTATGAAACAGTTTCATAAAATATTTTACTATTAAGAAGATCCGTTAATATTAAAATACTCTTCATGAATGTCTTGCAAAATGCATTGGAAATAAGCCAATGAACCGCGTCATAGGATTTTTAAACAATTTCATTGAAGTCCAAAATTAATAAAAGGCTACATTAAAATAATAAAGCACTTTATAAAACACTTCAGAATTAAATTTTCAAATAAAGTCTAAATGTATGAAAATTAATGAAATTATGAAATTTTATGAAAAACAAAACAATTAAGTTTTTGAAATAATTTCATAAATCTAAAGAAAATTTTCATTAAATTTATGAAGAGATAATTTATGAAATGGAATGAATTTAGTTATGAAACTATTCATTGTATGGAAAAAAAATTATGAAAAATTTCTTAATATTAATAAAATTTAGTGAAATTCTTGATTGAAGCTATCATGAAGGATAATTTTTTCAGTGTAGACTATAATTGAAAAATTTTCTGCAGAAAATATATAAAGATTATAGAATGGATTTAATGCCATCTATTAAATTTCAATAAATATCTTCTTAAAACTAATTTGCTTTTATGCATATTTAATAATTTTTAGACATTTTAAAAATTAAAAAAAAACTGAAAAATTACCGAAACCGCTGTTTTTAAAATGAAATTTCCACTGCAAATGCCTGTTTTTCACTTATAAATAAAGATACTGTATTACAACTCAAAAAACTAAAAATATTTACAGCAGAAGTTCCCTGAGGGTATATCTTGACATGGCGCGACATCTACTTCATTCTGCGTATATCTTTTAATCTGGTTGTCGTCCACACTTTTAATGTGCTTATCAGCACAACATTTTTAGCAAAATTAATTAGTAAAATATTAGTAAAATATTAGTAAAACATTAGCTTAAGGCAGTTAAGTGTTGAATAAGTATAATTAAAATTTTAGCTGAAACATGATTTCAGCAAAAAACTTTACTAACTTTTCTAATAATTTATAACTTAGTGAAGTTTCTAAATCAGAGATGTTTAAAGAGCCCCTTAACACTACATTTTTAAATTGTATCTTAGTAAATCGGAGATATAAAAACTATTAACTATATGCTGTTTTTTTTAAAATGTAAATGTGCTATACAAGCGTTTTTTCAAACATCATTACAAATAGACAAACCCCGGACCCAAAAAGTGAATGTCTAACTTTTTGGTAAAAATTCCACATTTTCAAAATATATATAAGTTTTTACATCGAAAGTGGCCAAACTTTAGAAAAATAATTTTAAAAATAAATTGCATAAAAAATTAAATTCTTGACACTGGAAATAGATTAAGCAGTATAAAAATAGAGGAGTGTACCATTCCAATGCAATTTGAATGATAGTGATACGATATATATTAAAGAAACTACACTCACAAGAACTTTTCCATAAAAGTTCAACAGTTATTTAAAAAGTTAATCGGTAAAGTTGTTTCAATGGAACATACCGTTAAATTACCAAAGAAATATATTTTTTAACTTTCTGTTTGTTATCAATAAATAAAATAAACAAAAAAACTGACTTTCGGTAATAGTTAAAATATTCAGTTAAAATTATCTATTTAAAACAAAAGGTTGTTATATTTGTATATTGAGTATTGAAATAAACGAGAACAATCTATTGTTTTTATTGATTTTGTCAATTAATTTTATAACAGTGTAAAATAAACTAAAAAATACAATTGTTTTAAACGATAAGTAAGTGGGCCTGTTTTTAACTGATTTTCAGTTAATTTAATGTGTATATTCAGTAGTCTTTATGGAAAAAATATTGTGAGTGTACGAATATTGAAACTTTAGGTTTTTTTTTTAAGAAAACGCGAACATAACTATGGTTTTTTTGTGAATTTCGAGAAAAAACGCCAATCATTAAATGGCTCCTTAAGTACCTGCATGCAAAATGTAATTTAAATCGATAGATCCAAGAACAGATTTTTGCCGATATTCATTTTTTAGACGACTTCTTACAACATTCTCCTCTATAACATGTCCAAACTTCATTTAAAACTGCGTGTTCGGTGAGCGATACTTCCCTTGTAATCTAGTTAATAGCCAGACTGAAATTAGAAACTTCTAATGCATGTTGCATTGCTTTGAATCTCAACCCAAAACATTTACTTAAACTTTGAATTTTAAATAAAATACTAATGCTACAATGAATAATAACTACATAGTCTGTGCCTGTTTTCTGCATAAACCATCCATAATGATTGTTACTAAAAACTTTTATTGAAGAAACTGCAAAAAAAAAGCCAAAAGAAATAAGAAAGTTCATTAAATACAAATGGTTTGTTATTTAAATTTTTTTTTTTTATTTTGATTGCCGACGAATGTTGTCATAATTAAAAAATTTTTCCTTAACACTTATCAGACAAACATATCTTCCTTCCATGTCAGTTGGAAAAGACGACTGAAAGAAAATTGGATTATTTAATGTGTACATTTAACCGCCAAACACCGAACAAAAAGAGAACAATCAGTAGCAGATTTTAACCACAAGATTACTAACAGACAGACAGACTACAAACCAGCAAGTGTAATGGGGATGGCAATTAAACGAAGCGAGGAGAACGAGGATTAAAAACAAATTGAATGAATTCATTATTTCAGTTTTAATTACTTTTTTCATACTTTTAATGAATTCTTTTACTTGTCGTCATTATTATTGACGAAAAAGCAAAAGGTTTGCATGTTTCGAAGCGCAAACACGGGATTCAATTAAAAATTCTTGTGGCTAAAAGCAGAATAACACACTCATAGAAATAAACCTGTAAAAATAGCAGAAAAAGATACTACTTTGAAAAAACCTGCTAAATTTAGCAGATTGTTTAGCTAAATATTAATAAAATAGGAACAGCAAAAATATGATTTGAATTTTAGTTAATTGAAAATAGGATTTTAATCTGTAAAATTAGCAAAAACTTTTAATAAATACTTGCAGACTCAAATTAGCAAACTGTAATAGTTACAAAATGTTTGCTATATTTACTTCAAATTTAGTAGACTGCAAATAACAGTTTAGTTTGCTAAATTAAAATGAAGTTTTAGCTAAAAAATTGTAGATTGTTGATTTCACAAGTGAAGACTTATATTTGCATTAAAAAAAAACACTAAAATAAACTTTAAAAATTTCACATTTTAAAAATGTTAAGTTTTCTTTGATCTTCTTTTATTTTATTCTTCTTAGTTTAAATGATCTTAAGGTCATTTAATTATTAAATATTTATTTCCAATATTTCGTCTCCACATTGGGTGAATTCTTCAGGGAACAAATATTACAATTTGTTCCCTGAAGAAGTCACAAAATGTGGAGACAAATTATTGGAAATAACTAATTAATAAATAAATGATCTTAGGCTCGTTTAAACTAAAAAGAATAAAATTTCACATTTTTTAATGATGAAATTTTACTAATATTTAGTAAATGGTTTTGCCGATATTTGCAGATTGTTTTGTTACTTTCTGTTAACTAATATTCCGCCCAAATAGAACTAAAATTTGTAAATTTAAGAGATTTATTTTTGCTATTGTTATATTACTAATATTTAGTAAAAAAATCTGCTGATTTTATTAGTTTTGTTGTGCAAGCTCATGTTTAACTAATTTTTAGTAGCTTTTTTGTTTTGCTATTTTTACAGGCTTATTTCTATGAGTGCAAATGAACTTCCAAAAACATAAAATTATTATTTGTAACAAAGTTGAAATTATACTGCAAGATATTATTATTTGATTAGGGTCATACTTATTTGTATGAGACATGTTTATAACCTCTCCACCCACCTGATTAAATTTTTCGAAAATCCAAAATTCATGCTGGGATTAAAACGCTCTATTTCAACAGCAATAAATCAATTGACATATAAATAGTACACTGAGAAATTTATCTTCACTTCAGAAATGCATTTCTTCATAGTTTTAATGCAAATTGTCACTGAAACTCGTCCATTGAAACATTTCATAGAATCTATGAAACAGGCTTCATTAAAGTCAATGATTATGAAATGTCAATGGTTAATGAAAATTTTCATAAAACCCGACACAGCAGCGTTTATAGAATTTATGAAACAGTTTCATTCAATTTTTTGATATTAAGAAGTTTCCTTATTTTAATAAAACTCTCTATGAATGTCTTGCATTGGAACTATGATTCATATGATTTTTAAACAATTTCATTGAAGTCCAAAATTAATAAAAGGCTCCATTAATAAAGCACTTGAAAATTAAATATTAAAACTTAAGTATGAAATGTATGAAAATTAATGACATTATGATTTTTTTATGAAAAAATAAAATAATAAATTGTTAAAATTCTTCCTATTCCAAAGGCTCTAGCTTTTCTAAAACTTCCGGTTCTGATAAGATCTTTAGCCAGATCGAAATACTACCCTACGGGAAATGAAGTGTCGAATGATCCAAAGTGACAAATATGTGATAGGTGAAAAGGAGACATGTCCCAAAACTGGAATAAACGAATAATTCGGTATATCAAAGAGTGGCAATTTCAGCACAATATCCAACCACGTGATTGTTTAAATGCAGGCAAATCTTTTGCTGGTTTATTCTAGATATATCATCTAACTCGAGAAAAACTAACTTAACACTGAAGCGGACCAAAGTAACTAGAGCCGTTAGGTAGAAATAGTGGAGTAACTCTGTACTGGTGCAAAATAATTAGCTGTGTATAAAGAAGTGCCAATCGGTATAGGATGTTACATAGCGGACCTATTACTGAAATGATTCAAGGAGAACCGACATTTTGACTGTCGAAATTACCACTTATCATAATTGCATGTGCTACTGGCGGAAAGTTGATATAAGATTTTTGTTTTATTAAATAATTTTATCGCTAAACGGTCATGACTTGATATTGTTACGTTTGTAATGTAAGAAGAGCGCAGGTTTGATGTATCATATAGACAATCTAACAATTATAAGACACAAATAATAATACAATTTGAAATGGAAAATCACTGATGACGCATGTCTATAAAAAAGAGGAGAAAATTTAAAAATTAATAGTATTTATAATTTTTAGAAAAAACGTTTATTCTGCTTCTTAACCTCAACATTTCTAAATATTATTCAATTATGTTTGTAAATTTTATTTGAAAACTGAACACGAACTTATTATTGGCGAATTAATAACTTAGTTATTGTAATAAATCTTATCGTTTTATTCTTCCCGATAATTTGAAAACTCTACTAATTGTAGACTTTGAAACTTTGATTTCAGGTCTTCTGGTATCTTATACCCTTTATTTTATTTCAAAATTAATTATAATATTCTGCGGTTACTTTATTTTCCTACATATCTTTCTCGATTTCTAAAAGGGCTTAAATATTGTTTATTTATAATTTAGTTAAATATTTTAATAGCTCATGGCATTTTGTTTGAATATCAATTAGGAAATTATTTTAACAAAATTTTAACAGATGATTTCAAATCTTCGATTTGAACTCGACAACAAGTATATGTCACAAAACTATTCCAAAAGACAAAGTTCGGTGACATGTCCCAGGTAAGGTCTGTGACGAGTCACATCGAGCCAGTTTAAGCAGTCATTGTTAAAGTGGCAATAAAATTATTGAGCCTGACCAAAGACTTCAAGCTGTTAAAAAATATTTGGTATGGCAACAACATTTTTTTTTTTTTGTTTTTGGGCAGTTATATGATATTGATTACTTTCTAAACACATGGTTTTTATTATTTAATTGAAAAATAATTCAATTAAAGAGTTTTCAATTTATAATTGAATTAGCAGTTTTCGTTGTTGGCGGAATTTCAGCAACTAAAGTTATTTAATCGGTGCTTTTCCTAATTGAAATGGGTTTTTTTCCATTTATAACGAGCTTTCAACCTCCGTATATTTACAAAAATAAAGCAAATCAAACATATTAGCTAGGTTGATACTAGTATTTCGATCTGGCTAAAGATCTCATCAGAACCCGAAGTTTTAGAAAAGCTAGAGCCTCCATAATAGGCAGAACTTTAACAAAAACCTATTAATTATCAATTTTGCTCCATTCTTGTCTTCTTAGTAATCAAGCACGTGGTTAGGTCTTTTCCTAACAAGCATCATGACGTTACTAAACTGTGAAGACCAAAAATGTTCTATTTATATAAAAAAATTTTAGTGTTTACTCTGGCTCAAGTAATATTTTTTTAATTTTTTTTTTTTTTATGTAGACCACATGTAGTTAAACTGCCAACTCTGATTTTCGTTACAACATCCTATGTCCTTTTAAAGGACATTGTTAAATATCGAATGCAAGATCGTTTTTGCTATTTTTTTATCGCAAAATAAAAAAAATTTAATAGCATTTAAAAAATTTCTAGAATGCATTGAAAAAATAATTGCTACATAGAACAAACTATATGAATCTAACATGAATTCATACATATAATAAAAACATTAATGATTTTTATTTATTTTCTATGCTTTTCAATTTAATATATTTCGAAAGGAGCTATCATTTTTCCTATGCATGTATTTGAAAATAAAATTTGTAATTTTTCACGATTTCGTTAATAAAAAATCTACAACGGAAAGAGGAACCACAATTTTAACACATACCTATAGAAAACATCACTGGTTACTTAATTTATGAAAAAAAACGCGTACTTTCTCTTTTGGTTTACGAAAAAAATTGTTTAAACTACTAAAATTTTATATATTTTGATGGGTTAATAATATCGAGCCTCAATTAAGTCTTGGAATCTTAATTCATAAAATTCAGATAAAAACATTTAAATGTGTTTAACACTTTTTTTTTTCTAATCAATACCAACCAAATTCCAGTTAACTGAAGTAAGTTTTCTTAAAAAGTAACGATTTTAAATGATGCATTTTCTTATTTTCCCAATAGTAAACACATACAAAATTAATTATAAAAAAAATGTGAAAAATTTTGAACTTCCAATGGAATTTACAGAAATATTCAGATGAAAGCGATAGTTCTTTCGCTGAAAAATAATTAAGTTAAATAAAAGTTAACATCATGTGCTAAACTTATGCTAATTAGATTAAGGAATTTTGTAATATTCACAAAAAATATAAATAAGTGAAGTTTTCATTTTAATTGCAAGGATGTCCTACTATATCCTTCACCCAATCGCAATTAATGGACATGGTTTTTATGGCACAAAGTCCATACTTTAAACCCATATTAAAAGTTATTCGTAGTTTATTCAGGTATATGAATTAAAAAGAAATTTTAAAGAAAAAAACTAGATTTTTGGTAAAAGTTAAATTCGCGAATATTTCAAAAATGAAGCTAATATTAAAATTTGTGAACACCCTGATCCATCGTGATCTACTTCCTAAAATCCATCAGAATTGATAAGAATTTTTCGTGTTTAACAGTCCCAGTAAAAACGCAGCAGGTTTGAAGAATCCCTTACAAACCTGCTTACATATGCTATGATTTTTATATGGCGAATTCCCACTTGGAAGCATTACTTTTGGGCAAAATAAGCGCTTATAAAAAGCTTGTGATTTCATGGCTTGCAGTAAAATCATATTTAATGTCTATATTATCACAATTAAAAGTAATAACATGAATATACCATAAATAATTTATTTTACATAACAGACATTAATTTTTTGTTGTTAACATTTTTGACATATAATATAATCATTTTATTTTTTTTACCGCTCCACGTGTTAGCTCTTCAGAAACAGTTAAATGACTAATTATTTTTTATTACATACTCGAAAACAGGAAACACAATCGGAAATTGCTCGGGAAAATTGGTACAGATCGTTTATAATACACGATATGAAACTTTCTGCATTACAACCTGCATCCTTGTAAGGGATTAGGGTAAGCTGCTTACAACCTACATCCTTGTTAGGGAAAACAGTAACCTAAAAATTTTTGTTTGTTTGGTTTTATACGAAAATTATTCGTTCCTTTTGCTGCCTCTCAGTATTATGTAATAGTAAGCACTTACATCAGCGCATTTGTTTTATCTTGCTTCTAAAAACACGAAATTTTTTACTGGGGTGTTAATATTAAACAGATTTTACCAATTCATTTAATCCCATGGAAGCGTGTGAATCTCAAATAATCTGCATACTGTTTTCTCGATTAACGCAACAAACGTTCCACGCAGCGGCTGTTGTTTCTATTGATCCGTAGTTGTTTCAAAACATTACTTTTATCTTAAAATAAACGGAAGATTTATCTCTATTAGAGTTGGGATTAATCGTTCATTTTGGTGACTCAGTCATTATCGTTCAAGTCAGTGAACTAGTTTGTTCAAATCTTTCTTTTTTGCTTTGACTTGTGACTGATCTGAGTGTTGTGAACTATGTCGTTCGTTTGACAATTATTAGGCTCTATTCATGTTTTACAACTTTTCTAACAAAATTTATTTATTTTGTATAAAAACCATTTAATTTTTATGAATTTAATTGTTTTTCCTAATTTCAAACAATATTATAAAAATAATTGCTCTTGCAAACAATTTGATTAAACAGAGATGCAATTGTTCTATGAATAAAAAGAACGAAATGAACGATTGAACGATTGAACAACAAGAACGAATATTGGTGAACGAATCATGAGTGAGTCGTTCCAATGAACTAGTTCGTTCATAAACGACACAACTCTTATCTCTATTAATAAAAATAATTTAGGAGCAAATTTTCGCTTATATACCTTCTTAATAATATTCGCTAATTGGCCCAATAATTTACGTTTTTGAGATCATTCTCAACATTTTTAACAAAACAAAAATTCTGATATTTGTTTTATATTTTTGTTTTTCAAACTGATTTGTATAAAATAAAATTTTTTGTAAATGAATGCATTCATAAATAGTAGAATTTGTTCATACATAGTATGAACTAAAATCAATGAATGTTACACTCATATAAATAAACCTGTAAAAATATCAAAAAAACCTATTAAAACTTTCTTAAAAATTACCTTGCAGAAAAAATGCTGAAATAAGCGGATGTTTTGTACTAAATACATAAGAATAGCGAAAATAAATCTGTTTAATTTACTAATATTTAGTTACATTTGAGCTAAATTTTAGTTGATTTAAAGTAAATAATCTGTTAAAATCAGCAAAAACGGTTACTAAATATTAATAGACAAAAAAGTCATTAAAAATGTAAAATTTTTTTAGTTTTTTTTTAATGCAAGTAAAGTCTACCCTTTTGAAATCAGCAATCTACAATTTTTAGCAAAAATTTCTGTGGATTTTAGCAAAATAAGCTTTTATTTTCATTCTACTAAATTTGAGGGTAAATATAGCAAAAGTTTTGATAATATTACAGTTTTTGTTTGCTATTTTGAGTCTACAAATAGTAAGAATTTTTGCTAATTTTTGAGAATAAAATGCTATTTTCAATTAACTAAAATTCACATTGAATATAACTAAAATTTTGTAAAATTAGCAGATTTCTTCTTTTAATAATGTCTAGCAAAAAAATCTGCTAAATTTAGAAGTTTTTTAAGCAAGATAATTTTTAACTAGTTTTAAGTACACACAGAGAAAGGTTTTGCTATTTGCCAACTGAAATTCGGTTACTACTACTCAAATTCGGTTATTACGAATTTCAGTCGGTTGGTAAACTGAACACTAGTATTCACAACAAAGTTTGGTTAATTCAACTGAATTTTAGTTGTTAGACCCATAATATTTAGAAATTTAATATAAATATCGTTTTTACTAACTCAATTCATAGGTTGTTACCATTAATATACACTTTTCAATTCGGTTGGCACTTTATTTCTCTGTGTGTAGCTTTTTCTGCTTTATTTTTATCAGGTTTATTTCTATGAGTGTATTAATAATATTTATGAGCAAATTTGGTCCTGTGTGGAAGAAAAAGTCACAATTTTTAATAAAATCAAGTCACGATAGCTCAAAAATCGTTAGTCAAATTTCTAATTTTTTAAAACCATCGTGCTCAGCATGCCATTATTAATTACAAAGGACGTGTCGTAAGATACGGCTTCCAATTAAATTGAACTATTTTTTTCACGCTGTGACCAAAGTTTTGGATTTTTGAAAAATTTTCTTAAACTGGATTAAAAAAATGGGTTTGTGACATAAATTTTATATTAATTTTGGAATGTTGAACACGAATGTTATTAATTTTTAAAATCAGACTAACGGTATTCAAGATTATAGCTATTTGATTATTACAAAAAATTGCGCTTTTTCCTCTATTATAGAAAATTTTTAAAAACTATTCCAAATTTATTAAGTTTTGCGTTAGAAATGTAGACCAAAACGACTTCTCATAATTATGATTTAGCAATAGCTTGTAAATTTGCCTACAAAAATCGCGAGAAAAAGAAATTTTAAATAGTAAATTTTTTACTTTTATTTAATTACACTGCGCAACTGGAAAAATAAAGCAAGAGTACCGACCATTGATCCTAAATATTTCAACCACACTGATTTTAATGGCGTACTTAGTCTTTTTCAGTTTTTTCCTAAATTTGCATTAAAGTTTTGCATGTTTCAATGCAGTTTTTTGTACATAAAAATTTTAAAAACACCTATAGTTGGTCTTAGTTTTTTAACGTACATACACTCAGGGAACTTCTGCTTTAAAAATATGTAGTTGTTTGGATTGTAATACAGTTTCTTCATTTTTAATGTAAATATCAGTCATTTGTAGAGCAAATTTAATTTTTTACTAACCTTGTAGTTCATCTAAAAAAACAAACCACATCAAATGACTGTTTTATGATTTTACATTATTTTTTACAGTGTTTTTCGTTATTTATTAAATTTATTTAAAATAAAAATAGTAAATATTTGTTTAGTTTTTACTTACATATGAGGTTAATTTTTACTACAATTGTTGTTGAACATTAAAAGAAATGACAAATGTTAGTCGAAATTAATGAAATGCTAGTCGTCCTTTCTTCAAGTGAAATTTCATTCGTTTTTGACTACAATTGCTGTCGTCTTTAAATTCATAATATCCTAAGTGTACATAAAAGACCTTCATTAACATTTAGGCATCGAATCGCGTTTTTTTTTTCAGTTTTTACTATACTTTACTATTTTTATCAAAATTTATTAACCAAAGTTGATACTCGAATGTTAACGAAAAGCCTTATATTTACCATGAAAAACGAAGAGAAAATATTTGATTTTTAAATTTTATGTATGCAAAACTTTAATGGAAATTTACGTAAAATCCGACACAAAAGTGATCAAACTGGATACGCCATTAAAATCAGGTTGGCCGAAATATTTAGGATCAATGGTCGGTACTCTCGTTTTTGATAACAATAAACACTTTCGTAGTGCAGTGATATTGAAGAAATATTATCTTTAGCTTTCGATTCTCAGCAATTAATGATTGAATTTCTGTACTACTAGATCCATTTTTAATAAATGAAAAAAGAAATTAATTTAAAATATTTAGTTAGACTATTTTTCTAACTCAAGTCCAAATTCAAATATGATATTGTCATATTAGATTTTATTTGTTGCTCTTTAAAAGTTTTGAGTTAAGCCAATTATCATTTTCTATTGCGGACAACTGAAGATTTGGGTGATGCCAATGAAACAATTGTATTGTCTATCGTGAAAATGATCAAACTTTTTAAAGATCAACAAATGAAAAATAATATGACAATATCATATTACATTTTGGACTTGAGGTAGAACAATATTCTAACTAAATATTTATATGAAAATGTCGAAAGTCCAAAAAAAAAATGTTGGTATTTTTAATATAAAAATTAAAACATTTTTGAAAATTTAAAAAAAATTGTTCTTTGTGACACATCATTTCTTATTTCAGACATACATACTTATAATCAAATGAAAACTCGTTTTCTGCACTATTCGACGGCAATGGCGAAAAATTCTAGTACAATATTTAAAAAAAATTCTAGAATATCGGATCAAGACGCTGTTTTAATGAAAACTAAATCGCAATATCTCGAAAACCGTTAATCATATTATAAAAATTTTAAAATATTCGTTTTCAGCAGTCCACAAAAAAAAAATTATGTGCCGCAAGACATATCTTTATTAAAGCAATTTCAGAATATTTTTCAGAAATCGAAAATTTTGGTTTGCAGGGTGCCCCGGGTTAAAGCTTTCCATTTTTTCTCAAATTAGCACCCAATTACTTTTAGATCTAGTGCTACTAAAGAGTATATACAAATAGAGAGACTACTCTTGCCACGCCTCTCAGCAACAAAATACCGAACTCGGGCAAGCAAATGAAAACATTTTTTTTACACTAAAAAATGATTGCAACATGTTGATAAATAATTGTCGATTTTATCATTAATATTTGAAATATTTTAAAATTTTATTAAATTTTTTTTTTTTTTTTTTAATAATTTAAACTTTTAAATTTCTGCAACATATTTTCATTTCCTCGGCGAGAGTTTCCGAACAAATAAAAAGAGAGCAGATAGAGCGGCACTGAGTAGTATGGAAACAAACTGGTGCTACAATAAAAGCAACAATAAATTAAAATTTTCCGAAAATAATTTTTGTTCGTACAAAAAAATGCCGCTCTAATGTACATGTTGGCATAAAACTTGTTTCTATACTTTGTTATTACAAAAACATTTTACACTGATTTTTTTTTATATCCCATTAGACATCAAGAAGCAAAATACATACAAACAAATAACAATGAATAATCATTTAAATCTATTCACCAACACCTCTATAATGATTATAATCGCTTATTTAACCCTTCGAATCAACAAAGTTTTTAAACAAATTTATGCATGAAATATTTATTTTACATTGTTTATTATTTCTGTTTTCAATTTGGGATTTTGTTTTGATTATTACTTTGACTGCGATTATTTATTACATTCAAAAAAGCAATTAATTTTTCTTGATTTTACCTAAAACTAATACTAATACAGTCAAAGCGCGTTATAACGACTACTCGGTATAACGAAAACGCGATTTAACGATCGAATAAATTGTTTGCATTGACTACCTTATGTCACGAATTTTTCGGAAACAAAAACTTTCTGATCGGGACTGGCTTAAAATAATCAAATTTGCCAGCGACTCAATGATGACTCTCAATCAGATAATCTTACAGGATTTCCAGAGAATTACTCGCCAATAACTGATGTATGTACGAGGAATATTACCCCGCCTTAAAACTGCTCGACTTGAATTTCCTAAAAGGAATTCACAAACCAACTGGAGAAAGGTAAGACAATAATCGCTGTTGTTGGTAGGACTATTTAAACATAAATTTCTTTTAAAGGTGATTTTTTCTGATCAGAAAAAGTTCAATCTTGGTGGTCCAGATGGTTTTAACAACTATTGGGGCGCTCTACGTAAGGAACCACGATATTTTTTTAAAAAGTAAATTTCAGAGGCGGATCCTTCATGGTTTAGGGAACTGCTTATTTCGACGGTATGATTGATTTGGCATTTGCAAGCACCAGAGTACATAACATTAATAGAAGAGAAATTGGTGCCATTTATTGAAAATAGCAACGAAGAAGAATTCATGTTTTAACCAGACAATGCCTCCGTACATGTATGCCGTCAGACGATGGAATGGCGGTCATCAAAATATATAAAAGTATTGGAATGACCCCCTTATTCTCCGGATTAAATCCCCCATTGAGAATAATTGGTGAGTATTATGTAAGCGTTTTTCATCTAAAAGAAGCAGTTATTGATGCGTGTAGATCTAGAACTTCGCAGAACTTCGAATAAATATGGTAGACAGTATGTCTGATCAAATTTTCGAGTTGTTTCAAAAAAAGGAGGGACCATGCATTTTTAAAACTGCTGCTTTAAAATATTTTTCTTAAATTTTTGTAAATTTGATAAATTAAGTTAAGTGTTATGAAGCTCTAATTAATTTTGTTATTCATTTTTAAATATAAATATGCACAGTGCATACTTTAGGGACACACCTAAAATTGTCCCCTAAGTATGCGGCGTATCGAACCAATTTTCCTCATCTTATACGCTAGATATATGAAAATGTATGAAAACTTGGCGGACAGTCCCCAAAGTGAGCAAATGTCCCTAAACTATGCGGGGGAACGAATAAATGTCGCAACAGTATGCGCTGTGCATACATATATATTTTGTTTTGTTTGTTCGCTATACAAATTTTTATTTTTAACAGAATTCCCTGAAATTTGGTGCAATTGATCCTATTGTGGTAAAGAATTTCGCTATATACTTTTTTACCGACCATATTCATATTAAAATATGAATTTACTAATGAAATTTTTGTTTTCGGATTTCGCTTAGTCGACGCGTTCTTTATATCTCAGCCGAGGTCATCATATAAGTTTTGTTGGCCACGCCTACTTTTACGCCGACTTTTTTATATATATGCTGTAGGTGTTTGCTATATACATTTTCATTTTCAACGGATTTCTGTAAAATTTTTTAAAAAATATTCCTCACTCAGGGAACTTCTGCTTTAAAAATATGTAGTTGTTTGGGTTGTAATACAGTTTCATTATTTTTAATGTAAATGTAAGTCATTTGTAGAACAAATAAAATTTTTAACTAACCTTGTGGTTCATTTAAAAAAAACAACTCACATCAAATGACTGTTTTATGATTTTTCATTAATTTTTTACAGTTGTTTTTTGTTATTTAAAAAAATAAAAATAAATAAATGATTGTTTATTTTTTACTACCATGTGGTTCATTTTTACTACAATTGTTAGTCATTTTTTGAACATTAAAAAACAAATGACAATGTTAGTTGAATTTAATGAAATGTATCACGTCCTTTTTTTAAATGAAATTTCATTTGTTTTTGACTACAATTGCTGTCGTCTTTACCAACATAATTTTCCAAGTGCTCTACCACGGTAAAAGTTGCCATACAAATAATTTTCACATGAAATAACACCCACGAAATAACTCCCAATGAAATAAATTCCACCAAAAATGAAATAAGCCCCTTTGAAGAAAAACGAAATAAAGCCCAACAAAAATGAAAAAACTTTCAGCGGCCAAGTGAAATAAGTCCTAATAAAGTATCGCCACCAACAAAGAAATATATCCCAATTGAAAAATAAAGAAATAAATCCCAATATAAATGAAACAACTCCCACTCTAAATACAAAAACAAAAGATTTCTTTAGTATTTCTGCGACAAACTGGGCATTAATACGAATCTTTGTCGTTTGAAATGATCTCGGCCTGCAACTTCATAACACATTCATTGCAAAATTGTAAGTGCTTTCATAGAGTCATGAAAAAGTTTGGCCATGAATCAGACAAACCACGCAGAACTAGAAGCATCATTGATTTCCTTTTCAAACTCCTCTTCTTCTTCTTAATATTATTATTATATATCTTGGTTAATGACGATTACAATATTCTTTGTCAATACATAATTCTATAATGCTGAATCGCGCTATTTAGTTTGAAAAATTTCAAATCAAACAGTCGCTTACTAATTTTATTTGATTTTCATAACTTTCCCTAATTATTATAACAGTCCCTAATTATGATGACCTACATAATTAGGGACTGTTTGATTTGAAAATTTTTTAAATTTAAAAATCGCGAGAATTCAAAAAAACTAAATTTACAAAAATCTGATCATACGAAAATAAAATAACTCCTACCAGTAATGTAATAAGTCCCACCTCAGTGGGATTTATTTCATCGTTGTTTTAGTGGAACTATTTTCAAATGATATAAACCCCACCTGCAAAATCGAAATAACTCCTAACAAAAACGAAAAAAGTACCACTAAATTTGGAGTTATTTTATACGAAATAACCGCCAAATTTGTGTGGACTTATTTAATTTTTAATGTGGCAGTTATTTCATGTAGTCGTTTTTATCGATCAGGTCCATGTTAAATTTGCATAGCCCACATTAGTTGTTTGCAAAACAAATTTTAATTTTCTTATGGATTTCGTTCAAATTTAACACTCGCCAAATACTTATCAGCGACCGCGCCCATTTAAAGGTCAACTGTTGTTAAATTTATAAATGCATATATAAATTGTTACTCTTCCCAAGATGTCACTTAAATTGGACAATTTACAAAATTTATAGAGTCCACTTTCGATGTTCCGGGCGTCGGGAGTGGGGCGTCCCGTTGTTTGCCGGTCGTGGGTAATAAGTAATGGGGAAAACATCCGTATATTTTTTAAGTCTTAAAGTATGCAAGGAAATATTCCTTTTAGTATGTGTTGTTTTTAAAGTATTTGAGCAGCGGGCAAGACCGGGTACGAACAACTAGAAGTAAAATGAAAAGTAATGCCGGCTAAACTCTTCTACTTTTTTTAACTTACGAAATTTTGTGAAATTAATGTGTAATTATAGTTTTTTGCTACGCAGTGTATATCATTCGTTATACCGGGCTTTTACTGTAGTTGGTTCATGTGTACGTTCGTTTGTTTGTTCATGATGTGAAGCGGCGTAGCCGGTGTAATGGGCCAGATAATATTCCACAAGCTAACAACAAGTCAGCCATCTATCTATACGACCACTTTAACAACGATGATAATTATTTAAAAACAAACCGCTAAAAAAAAACAAAACTCAACCAAATGAATTATTAGCCTGCTAACTTAAATATCGCTACAAATGTTACTTTTGCGCATAAATTTTCAAACTTACAAGCTGTTACTACTCTACTGTTCACTGGAATTTCTTCGATTTCGATGATATCAGTGCCGCCAAACATCGCATCGCATCACATCAGGAAAAACATACTTATGGTAGTAGTGTATGCGTATATTTAACAACTTAAGAAGCCAAAATCATAACAGTGTTACCCATTTCTAGACAACCGTATCGTTTGGTAGATGTTGCTGCTCCATATAATCATACTCAAATACGAGTATGTTGGTACCCGCACCTCGTCGCACACCGGTAATCACTAAAAAGACACATTAATATGGTAATGCGCATGCCAACCGCCACCGCTTGAAGATTTATGATATCAAAAAATGCTTTATGATGTGTCCCTTTGACTAATTTATGTATAAATACTATAATTTTAAATATATGGGAATTCAATTCTGTTTAAGGTGATTATGATGATGGCATTTTAATAAGTAGTAAAGCTCAGATATAGATTTATTTCAGTTCCATTTGTTTGTGTGTCTTAAAGAAAAATATCCCAACAAACAAATAGAAATAAATACAACATAGCAATAAACTATAGAGTGAGCGATAAAAGTATTCGCACAGTTAGATTTACTGAAAAAAGCAATATCTTTATTACGCAAAAGCGTATTTTTTAAATAATTTTATTCGATATTTTAAAAGTGTTTTTAATAGCATTTCAAGGTTTTAATGAAAAAACATCCGTGATTGCAAAAGTAATTTTAAAAAGCAAAATACTAATATATTTTTTGGATAAAAATATTGACACATTAATATTCATCCACCCAGCTAGAATAGTTGTATCCGAAAGTCCTTCTTATCAAAGAATTATCCTCTCGGATAAATTTCCTTCTGAAATTTTTTTTTAAATCACTAAAAAATATATGAAATGTTCGCTTGTGAAATTTTTTTAGCTGCCCTCAAAAAAGTTTGACAACACCATTACAATTACACAGGTGCGGTTTCAGCTTTTCTATTTGGGGGGAGGAGTAAATTTGTTGATCAAAATTTTTTTACTCCAAATTAATTGTTTTTGAAATGTCAAGAATATTTTTAGTCTTTATTTGGTACTCTGCAAAATCGGCATGCTTTTCCTATTTGTCAAGCTTCTATACAGAGAAAATTTTAGTGGCAGAAATATACACAGAGAGAATTGGAGTTTTTATGATATTTTTTAATTAAACTAATGAAGTTCTTTTTTTTACAATGTAAATGAAAAGTTTATTAACCTCAATTAAAAAGCTTCTTAGTTGTAATGACACAATTTTTAATGAAACTTTTTCATTAGTCGTATAAAATTTTTAATAAATAATGTAAAATGTTTATGAATTTTATGAAAAACAGCATTCATTTAATGAGAGGTTTCTATGGACTAGTTCCAGTGACATTTTATAGATATAATGCAAGAATTCATTGATTTCATGCTGATAGTTCTCTCAGTGTAATGAAAATCTTTAGTAAATTTTCTTTCAATTAATGAAAAGCCACATACTTTTTATGAAGCTGGCTTTTTAATAAAACTTCTTCATTGAATATTTTTCATAAAATTTAATGAAATTAAATTTGATATAATTTTTATTAAAAATAAAAATTATGTTTTTTCGACCTTTAATTGTGCAATGAAAATGAAAATTATTCAAGTTCGAGGCCATACTCTATATTTCTTTATTAGGATATTGTCCTAACAAATAATCTATAGAGTATTTTTGTTTTCAAATTTATTATTTGACCCTTTCAGGAATGTGTTGATGGATCTTTTCAATTAATGAAAAAATTTTTTAAATGAATATGAAAATTATTCATTGAGATAGGCGTGGTAGAGAAGATTAAGCATACTTTTCTAAAAATCATAACTACATTGTAAATTTTTATTGAATTAGACTGTGCAGTTTCTGGTAACACAACCTTCATCAGTAATCCTTTTGACAATACTGTAATTATTTGTTATGGTTTTTTTTATTGTTTGATTGCATCTATATGAAATGTTTATTTATTAAATGCAATCCTGACCGTGGCTTTCTGCTCTCTTTCTGCTTTCTTTGCCACATGCACTTCGCACTACACTTTAGACAGGCGTTTAACCACTTGATCTAAAGTCAGGTCGATTTTTGCGCTGGCTTAAAACCAGTTTCAATTACACTGGGTCGATTTTACATTTAATTGTAATTGCAGAAGATAGCTAAGACAAACACCACAACAATTCACAATTGTTAGAAAATCATGTTCGAGGCCATAATATATATTTCTTAACAAATATTGTCCTAACAAATAATCTATAGAGTTTTTTTGTTTTCAAATTTATTATTTGATGTGTTATTTGTTGATAGATCTATTTCGGGAATTTTCTAGGTTCCCATCATCAGAACACGTTTCGAAAGAGGTAACAATCCCATAATTTTAATAGCAGTCGTTGTTCGTAGTTATTTTGGCAACTTCGCAAAAACCTGCACAAAATAAAGAAATACGTGTATGTAAGTCTTAAATATTTTTATTTTTATACTTTTATTATTGATTCTACACCTTTTTCAACTGAAATTGTGAAAATTTGAAGTTAAATGGCGACTTTTCAAATAAAATTGAGAAAATTCCAAATAAAATTTTGATTTTTCATTTGAAACTAAGAAAACTTAAAATGAAATTGTAATTTTCTATTTTAAATTGAGGAAATTACAAATAAGATATTCCATTTAAAATTGAGATTTTCTATTTCAAGTTAAGAAAATTCAAAATGAAATTAAGATTTTCCATTCGATTTTGAGAAAATTCCATTTGATATTCGAATTTTTCATTTTTAAATTGGGAAAAGTCCAATTTAAATTAAGACTTTTCATTTGGAATTATTAAAATTGCAAGTGAAACTCTATTTAAAATTGGGAACATCTTAATTAAAATTGGGATTTTTCTTTTGAAATTGGGAACATTTCAAATTAATTAAAGTATAAACGAAATTGCGAAATGAGATTCAGAATTTCCATTTGAAAATTAAATTTTGTATTTAAAATTAAGAATTTGTAAGAGTGTGAGAAAAGAAATTAAACAGTGAAATCCGGATATAGCAAACCGGAGCACGAAATTAAATGTAAAATTATATAGAAAAAACTCGGGAACTTTGTTATATGCTTTTGTGAAGTTGTTTTACCCTAGAGTCGTGTTCTTTGAAAATAAAAGAAAAATCGAAAAATCTTTTTTAAAAATACAGCAAAAAAGCATAATAAAGCTTAAGTTATGGAATTAAATCCGTTTTCTTCCGGCGATTATGATATGAACTATGCTTTTCCGAGAAATTTTCGTTAGTGGTTTTCTTAATTTTAAATGGAAAATCTCAATTTAAAATGAAAATTCTTAAATTGCTCTTTATTTAATTTCTTCTTAACTTCATTTGTTATGATCGCAATTTCAAGTATAATAAAAAATTTTAATTTCAAAACAAATTTGCCTAATTTCAAATGGACAATCACAATTTCATATGAAATTTTCCCAAATTTTAATGAAAAATATCAATTTCATCTGAAATCTTCGTAATTTCAACTGAAAATTTCCAATATCAAATGGAATTTTCTCAAAAATCAAATGAAAAATCTCAATGTCATTTTGAATTTTCTTAATTAGAAATAGAAAATCACAACTTCATTTAGAATTTTCTTAATTTTAAATGGAAAATCTATTTCTTTTGAAAATTTCGTTCATCAATTGAACAACCATGATGTGCAGGAGCTGTGGTTTCAACAAGACGGCGCAACATGTCACACAGCTCGTACTACAATTGATTAATTGAAGGAAACGTTTGGTAACCGCATAGATTCACGTTTCGGACCAGTGAATTGGCCTCCAAGATCGTACGATTTAACGCCGCTGGACTATTTTCTGTGTTGATATGTGAAGACGCTAGTCTACGCTGATAAGCCCGAAATGATTGACCACTTGGAGGACAACATTCGCCGCATTATTGCCAATATACGGCCACAAATTTTGGAAAAGTCATCGAAAATTAGACCTCCAGATTAGACTACGTCCGAGTCAGCCGTGGCTGTTATATGCCAGAAGTCATATTTAAATTAAAATGTCAGAAGCTTATCTTTCGAATAAAGTAAATTGCATGTCAATTTAAAAAAAATATTTTATTCCATTTCAAAGTTCTATACCTCTATTAAAAACACCGTTTATAAGCGATTTGCGCAGAGAGTATAATTTCCATCGTATAAAACATACATTTCTTTCCATATAGTATATTTAATACTTTTTAGCTTCCCGGAATCAACTTAATCCCGTTTAATACAACAATAATTGATATATGTAGTAATATTTTGTTAGTTGTTTTTTATTGTTTTGTCAGCTATTTTTACTAATATTGCAGTTTTGTTTTTTAATAGTTAATAATAACTACAGTTTTTAGTAAATTTTATGAGAAATGTAGTCATCGCCATATTAATTACATTTGTAGTTTTTTTTTAAGTGTCATTTCTAGTTGTTGCTACACTCTTAATTCTCTGAGTGAATACCATTTTCTAATTATTATTTGCAAACTATGAATATAAGATCCGTTTAATAATTATAACCCATGTATGAAATTATGCTTTGCAGCACAATAAAATTAAAACTAATGAAGTTATTTCAATTTTGACAGCTGGTTATAATTATTTGTTAGTTGGTTACATATTCTATTCGCGAAAAAGGATTTCTTCAAAAACCCTAGTACTCTCTGAGTTTCATATTTATGTCCCAGGTGAAGATTTTTTAAAGAAAAGCGTATTTTGAATTCTTAATTAATCGTCAATTTCACCACCATTAATTCTTATTATGCTTAGAACTGATTAAGTTTTGTAATAAGTCCAAATTTTACTCCTCTGTTAAATGGCGAATTTTAGCTCTTAAACAGTGTTAAATTGGCTCTCATTAGCGTAAATATACCCCATAGGTATTATATGGTGTTCAGATCTATTCATTCTTGATGATGTGAACTAAATTTCCAGCATATCTGCCTGAAGAAAAGCCACCCCCACATAGTGACATTACCGCCACCAATATTGCGACGTGAGAAGTATCGTTTTTCTTTAGGTGGGTCGGCCCAATAAATCCATCCAAATTCAATTTTTTCTCATCCGAAAATATCACCTTGAATGAAAGAAAGGATTAATTTGTAAAGAATAGAAAAAATATTGCAATTTTGCCATACCATGTTCCATTTTGTGGTCATGTTTAACTCTGCGAATTCCATACGTTTGATTTTGTGTCTTTCTAAATTTCGTAGAAGTGCGTTCGTAGAACTACGTTCGTAAAACATATTTTCGGAGTCATTTAGAACTCTGCAAGCTTTTGATTTGTTGACAGAAGGGGAAACTAGGACACTGAGCTCTTTATTTTAGGTATCGTTGGAAATAAAATTAACTGCAGATTACGGTATTTATAATCCTTATGGGTAATCCTAATAGGAAGGATAAATTTCTGTTTTTGTTAAAATGTAAATTTTCACTATTCAATAAAATATTTATTAAATGTTTTACTTTTAAATTTTCAAAAATTAAAACCAAAGTTTATTTTTCGATGTTTTATCATAAATTATGATGTGAGCAAGATTATTCAAGTTCAAGATCATTTGTTTTTTGTTAAACAAAAAACCGTGCAATGTTTAGTTATTAATTAAAAAATGATAACAAAAAACAAATAATCTTGAACTTCATAAAATATGTATTAATATACATGATTTTTGGATTTAAATAGTCTTTTAAGTCAACAATGTGAAATTTATGTCCGAATTTATGATTTGTTGTAGGCGATTCCACAATTACCAAAAATAAAAATAAATTTAAAATTTGATTTTTTACATTTTCTGCTGCCATGGGTACATTTAAAGCTGCAATTGGAAGAGATTTACACAATAAATTAGGTATATTTTACACGGGCGACCTTCTGAGGCTGCTATTTGGAATCTTGTGACTAAATTTCGCACCAAATTTACATTATTGGACTTTAAACCACCAACACGCATTAGTAGAGAGCGTACAGAGGAAAATATAAACGTATCCGCCAGGTATGTTGATGACCTTGAATTATCGATTCGGCCGCCGTTCGCAGCAATTGGGCCTCTGTTACTCCACTAAGTGAAAAATTTTGCGGAAGGATTTGGGTGTAAAACCTTTTAAAATACAGCTGGTGCAAGAATTGAAGCCACACGACCTTCCACCACGGATAACTTTTTTTGAATGGGCGCTGGCAAAATTAGATGAAGATCCACTTATTTATCGGAAAATTGTGTCCAGCGACGAAGCTCATTTCTGGTTGAATGGATACGTGAACAAGCAAAATTGGAAATTTTGTGTGGAGAGCAGCCAGAAGCATTGCAACAACTACCAATGCATCCCGAAAAATGCACTGTTTGGTGTGGATTATGGGCCGGTGGCATTATTGGACAGTACTTTTTCAAAGACGACGAAGGCAGGAACGTTACAGTGATTACAAATTTTTTTTTGCCCAAAATGCAAAAGCTGGACTTGGGTGACATGTGGTTTCAAAAAGACGGTGCCACATGCCACACAGCCCGCGAAACAATGGCCCAATTGTGAGGCGAGTTCGGTGAACAGTTTATTTCTCGTTTTGGACCGGTCAATTGGCCGCCTAGATCGTGCGATTTAACGCATTTAGTCTATTTGGGACAAGCTTATGTCTATAGGGACAAGCCCGCAACGGTTCACGCACTGTAAGCCAATATTGAAGAATTCATTCGTGAGATACCGCCCGATATGTTGGAGAGAGTATGCCAAAATTGGACCCAGCACACAGTGGATTGGACATCTGGTCAAAATCAATACCTCTAAAACTAAAAAAGCTAGGGTCTTCAAACTTTGTCTGCTCATAGCATGTCCGAAGAGCTTAAAGTTTGCAAATTTTTAGGAAAAAATATTAACAACTGTAGCCACAGTAGCCATTTGATCTTTGAAGGGTTCATTGGCTTATAGATTCGTTTTAAGAATTTTTAAAATAAAGTATTTTAATATGAAAATTCGTTTGTTTTAAACAATTTTTGTAAATTTTTATTCTATTTTAATTCATTCGAAATATACACTGATAAAAAACTAAATTAAAAAGTTATACAAATTTATATAATGCAATATGGTAATAAGGCAACCTAAGATATTAATATATATCAAATATTAAGCAAATTTAAAACTCCTTGACTTAAACTACTTGTTTTCTTTATTGGTAAGTTTTCATAACTCATAACAAAGTCAAATACCATAAAATTGCAATATAAAGTTTTAAAATAACAACAATTAAAAAAAAAAATTTCCATTTAAAGAGGGGAGAAAAATCTACAATTTGATGTATAAGTGGGTGGGTGGATGAGGGCCAAATAACTAAAAGTCTACGTGAAAAGTAGTTTTCAAAAAACCTGTGTTTTGAAAAGATAACAAAAGTATTCTTCAGGAATTTTTTAATGGGCTTATATTTTTGCAGCTTTTATTATTAATTTTAATAGAAAATAAGTTAAAATTTAATGTTTGTAGGGTTTTTGGAGACTTCGGTCACAATATCGCGAATAACTTTTTAGATGAACTTAAATTTTCTTTTATGACTATGCAACCACATATCTCTATGAAGTGTATCGTGTTTATTTATGATAATATGTACAGGAATGTATAAATGTGATTTTTTTTTTAATAATGTAGAGAGTTTAGATATGCAATGATCTTTTCTACTCAATTATAATACTTTTTTTGATTAAATTAATTAGAAATAATTAACAGTTGAGATCTAGAGAAAAATTATATAAAAAAAAAACTCTTTAAGAATAAAAAAAAAAAAAATTCACAGATAAAATAAACTTAAAAATAAACTAGTCTAAAGATGCTACCATGATGTTACTGATATGCTGATATTGTGATAATTGACATCTTTGTTCGAAATTAAGTTTAAGCCGTTGTATCTTCACGTCCACCATTTCGATGCTGTTTATATTATGCAATCTTTCAGTAGAGAAATGCCATGGAAGGTTATACATCATTTTTAGTAACTTATTTTGAGCGATTTGTAAGTTTTTTATATGACATTTTGCTATGGTTGCCCAAACTGGAGCCCCATAAAACATTATTGAATGAAATATGACCTTTAGCATAATTATTTTGTTTTCACGACTAAGTTTGGATTTTTTATTAATAAAAGGAAAAAGTATTCTCTTGGCTATATTTATTTTATCGATGACATAAGCAACATGTTCTTTAAAGTTAAGTTTTGAATCTAAGATAACACTAAATATTTAACTTTAGGCTCCCCAAGAAATATTGCTTGTTTCAAAACGTAAAGAATGTTGTGGAACATAACAGTCTTTTCTTTTTCTTGTAAAATATATAGCTTGAGTTTTTAGAGCTATTTATGACGATTTTCCATTTAGTGAAATAATTTCGAACAATTGTTAATGATAATTGCAGATTATTAATTATATCTTCCGCTAAGCCGCCCAAACATATTAAGGCTGTATCATCGGCAAATATAGACGTTGTACAGTGTTGAAAAACTGGAAAATCCGATGTGTATATATTGTAGAGAATGGTGTGATAAGCAGGAGCCCTGTGGGCAACCAGCTGTAACACCCACTTTATTGGAGAAACTTTTGCCAATATGCACTCTGTACTCACGATTTTTAAAAAACTTTTTATAATTTTAATGAGAGGGGTGGGGAAGTTGAGATTGGTCATTTTAAAAAACAATGGCATCATGCCAAACAGAATCAAATGCTGCTTTTACATCTAATAACACCATACCCGTTGATTTTCCGTTAACAAAATTTGATTTGGACTATGTTTTTAATTCTAAGTAAAGCATTGTTGTGTTGAGGCCGTTTCTAAATCCAAACTGTTGGTTTGGCAATATATATTATCATCAATAAATGAGCATAATTTATTTTTAATAACTTTTTCTAGCAACTTACTAACGGATGGTAGAAGGCTAATTGGCCGGTAAGACTGTGGAGAGTTGCTGGGCTTATTAGGTTTGGCGATGGGTATAACCATAGCTTCTTTCCAACAGTTTGGAAAATAAGCATTTTTTAAACACGAGTTAAGTATTGACGACAGTAATTTTATACCATTATTAGGGAGATTTTTAATGCACAGATTATTAATTTTATCAATACCTGGTGCGTTTTTATTTTTTTAATTATATTTTTTAAGTCAGGTTCTGCTATTTCAAGATCAGAGTATCATTATAGGTGTCAGTTTTTCTAGATGCTGGATACAGTTGTTAACATCATGTATTGTTTCAGAATCGCTTAGATTTACTGAGTATGAATTATTCATTTTGAATGTTTCAGCTAGTATGTTGCATTTTTTCTATACATGAAGCATACTGAGTACCGTTTGCTTATTAACGTTGGCATTTGTTTTGATTTCTTCTTTATAACTTTTGTGATGTTCCAAAAGGGGAGGAAGAACCTTTTTCTAGAGTTGCCAGATGATTATTCCAAGATGAATTCCTAAATTTAATGATTTCGTCTATGTATTAGTTGATTAAGATGTTTTAATTTCAGTTTATCAGCTAGGTTTCTATAACGAATCCAATTTCTTCTGAAATAATTTTCTGGACGTAATCAGGTTTTGAATTTGTATTGGAAACGGTTTATGGTGAAATGTTATTTCTTTTTTTGGTTACACTAACATCTATGGCGTTTTTTAATAGCGTTGTTTAAAGATATTATCATTTCGTCAATAATATGTGTATCTGATGTCACATTATAATTTAGATTTCTTAGAGAATCATTTAAATTTTTTGTGTATCTTTTCCAGTTAGTTTTGAATAAACCAGTTTGTAGTTTTCCTCGTTATTGAATCTGAAGTTCAGAGAAGTTTTAACGGGAAGATGGTCCGAACTTAAATTATTTAATACTACTGCTGCCGATAATATTTGCGGTGTGTTTTGTTAAAAATACTCAAGAGTGGATGGCTGACTTCTTGATGACGATGGTATGTGTGTTGGGTCAGCTGGATATTTTATAAAAATATTTCGTGTTGTTAGTTTTCTAAATAAGATGTTACCCCAGCAATTTGATCTGTTGCAACCCCATTCTTGATGTCTACAGTTAAGATCACCACCTAATTATATACATGTTGCTGTTGTTGGTAAGCTTGTTTATGTCTGAAGCAAACTTAGTTTTTCTTGAATTGTCTCTGCCGGCCGCTCCACCGGGAAAGTAGCAAGAAAATATATTAACGAAGCCATTATTTGTAATCAGTTTAATCCCAACATTTTCAATGAGCTGAGTATTTATTACCGGCAAAACTTGATGATTGAGATTTCTTTCTAATAACAACAGCGACACCACCCCCCCTCTTGCACCAACTCTATCATATCGATAACAGTATGAATGCATTATGTTTAATTGATTTATTTTTGAAGTTAGCCATGTCTCAGTTAGTAAACAGACATGAATATTGTAGTAATTAAAAAATTGAAGAACTCTTCCTTTTTATTTCGAATACCCCTGGCATTCCATGATATTATATTTAGCGATTCACTCATATAAAATTTACATGCTAAACTAGTGATCACTTGAAATTGATCAGCTTTTGATTGACAGTTTTTTAATTTGTCTATAAGCTCCAAAGTTAGATTTTGGATTTCTTCTAATGAGAAGAGATTATTATTTTTGGGCTATAATTGGAGTTTTGTTGGTTCCAGTTTAAGTGGGTTGCGCCAATCCTGGCGAAGTGAGTTCGGAAAGCTTTGATTATAGTTAGCTTGATGCTGCATTGGTCTGCGAGAGTTACTTTTTTGAGTAGAAAAAACGTTTTTTAATTTGAATGTAATTTTGTCGGCTAGGGACACTGGGGGTGAATTAGATTTATGTGGCCCATTGCAGTTGGCACATTTAATTGTTTCATATGTACAATCTTCTGTCTTATGTTGCCCTGCACACTTGGAGCAGAAGGTTTTGACTTTGCATCGAGATGATCCATGGCCAAACATTTGGCAATTATAACATTGATTTTTATGGGATCTCACATAATCCCAACTTACTCTAATATATTCAATATTTGAAAAACTTTTTCTAAGTCCTTAACAGTAGTCGATTGACGTTTAAGTGAACAACATAAATAATTTGTTCTTTATTAAACTGACCTGATCTTTGGACTAGTTTTAACATCCTGACACTGAAGGCCTAGTTCATTCAGTTTGGCTTTTAGGGCTTTAGGGTCAATTTTATCTAAACCAAATAATAGGGCCTTATAAGGGCGCTGATTTTTACTGGTTGTAAGTAAAATATTTCATATTTTTCATCTAAAATTGGGATGATTTTATCATAATCTTCTTGAGTGTTAAAGAATAATTTTAATCCTATTGATATTTTTTTTCAATGCATAACCAGTAATGTTATTGGTTTCACATAACTCTTTTATTTCTTCTAATTGCATTTTAGAAGAGTAATAGGAGGAACGACACTCTTAACGTTTTTTTGAAGAACAGTCTCTTCGTCATTTTCAATTTCCAATGTTTGCAAAGGTTGAAAGTAATTTTGTTTTATTAACGGCACTACCGCTATTATTTTTGCCTTCTTCATCACGTTATTTTGTGAGTTGATAGAAGTCTCATTTTTACCAATTGTTCTCCTTAATCTTGGAAGATTTTTTTTAATGCTTTTTGTTGTTATTTTTTAATATATTTATATTTATACGTTTGTTTATAACACAACTGACTGATTTTAATAGTTTACTTAACATGCGACAGAACGATGTGCATAGATCAAGATCACAACATGAACTGAACCACATATCTCAATTTACAATATACACATATCTCCATTTTCAATAAAGCTTAGAAAAAATATTA
>CM037851.1:142588392-142721447 GCA_021234595.1 Delia radicum | reverse complement strand
ATTTTAAATTGGAAAGTACATAAACTAGACAAAAAGTCCGGATGTTCAAATAAAGATTTTTTGCAAGTTTTTTCTTTATTGCTAACATTTTATCAAACAATTTCCATGAATTTTTATGTTCCAACACTTCTAAAAAGCACTTCATGAACATTTAAATTTTGTATGCTGCATTATATTCTAGTTCACAATAATATATTTATAAAAAGGAGGAGCAATTCAGCACAAATTTAACTATAACTTATAAAGCAGAGTAACAAAATATATATTTAAATTTGTACCCAAAGAAATTCTTGCAAATCGCCATTACTTATAAATAAAAAATCGTTACCAAAAATCTTGTAAAATATCTAAAACAAGATATTTCGAAACCAATATGCAGATATTTTGAAATTTTAATTTATATTAATTTATGTTCAAGTTTTTGAATATTTTATGTGTAAAATCGCCATTCAACTAGAAAATCGACAGTCGGCATTTCAAAATTAACTTGCCAAACGAGTTTTGATATCGCTACTTTGGCGAGGAAATCTCAATATCTGGCAACCCTGGTCACTGTCTAAACAGTTCCGTATTCAGTTCTTTTAAACCAGTGTTATGTCCGCTTTGTGGGCAGTCAAGGGCTGCATCCTTTGGCACTAATTGAAATATTTTATCCACTTGCTAACGGTTTTGAGCCAGTTCAATGACCACTAGCAACTTCAACTGCAACGACCCTAGTTTCTTCAGTTATTTTGATGTTATGTTACTTTTCTCCAGTTACATGATCAACTGGTACCACCCCAGCCAATGTTTTTTGTCACCATTATTATAGTCACGTGATTGTAATTTCGTTTCACCCAAATTAACACTTTTTGGTATACCACAATCGTGGTTTCACACCAGTTTCGTGACGTGCCCCAATATATATCACAGAATTACAACTTTGGATCAATCGACCCTTAATTTCCCGCAGGGATGTTACTGTTAAAAATGTTCAGTTTGGGTCTATAATTTACAAACGAACAACGCTTGCAGTTATTGAATTTTATTATCAAAATTCATGCTCGGTTAAGAAAATGCATCGTGCACTGCTTCCCATTTATGGTCAGCTTGAGCGACCTTCTGAAGCGAAATTTACATTATTGGACATTAAACCGCCAACACGCATACGTAGAGTGCGGACAGAGAAAAATATAAGGGCTGTATCCGCCAGTGTTGTTGATAACCGTGTATTAGTATTTGAAATAAATAAAAATATTTAATTATTATTCACAAACACGATAAAAATTAATTTAAACATTTAAATTTCTGCAACAGTTTTTTTCATTTGCTGGATGCTAGTTTATGAACAACTAAAAAAGGCAGCTTGAGAGAGACTAAGGGGGAAAGATAGATAGATACTCACTGCTGCACTCACTCATTCAACATTCGCCCACCCCACAGGGCGGGAGCAAGGAACTTGAAATTTGCCATTGAGGTCCATCCTCCAGCAAAGATGTCCAATAAGAAGGGATTTTTGGAAATTCCTACGGGGAGGGTCGATAAGGGCAAAAGTCTCCCCTTTTCGGCATGCCCAAACCGGTTAGTTTAACGCTGAAACTCTTAATATGTGTTAATTCTAATAAGACCTAACCACCTGCTTTTTGGAATTTTGCCAGGAAGGTGGAAGGGGAAAAAAGTCTCTCCATTTGGATGTTTGAAATTTGGTATGTGGGTTCTTAGTAAGGAGGTAGACACCGTATAAAGCGAATTTTTCTAAATTTCTTCGGGGTGGGGCAGTAAGAGGAAAAGTCTCCCTCTTGGCGGCCTGGCCAAATCACAAAGTGGGGAAACTGATATTTGGTATGTGGGTACCGTATCACAAGTATATATCTATATTGACGAGATTTTTGGAAATCCCAAGGGCGGGGGGCGAAAAGAGGGAAAAGTCTCCCCTTGACGGTCTATCCAAAACCACTGATGCTGGAACTTGAAATTTGGTACGTGAGTTCCTAAACAGAAGTAGACTCTGTATATAGCGGATTTTTGGAAATTTTCCCGGGGCTGGGGGGATTCCATTGGCGGCCTGGCCAGGCAAATAAAGCGCGGAAACTAGGATTTGTAGCCAGGAACGTGGTAAAAATCGAATAAAAATGTAGGAAAAAACTCTCAATTTGGCGGCCAGGCCAAACCACTATATGAGAGGAACTTAGAATTTGGTATGTGGGTGCATTATCACGACAAGTAGGGCCAAGAGTTAAAAAAGTCTCCCTTTTGGCAGCCTTGCAAACGCCATAGCTAGGAACTTAACATTTGGAATATGTGTTCCTTAGCAGGAGTAGATATCTGTATAGGGCGGAATTCTGTTTAGGAGTACTTTTTGAAATTCCCACTAGGAGTCTGTCTAGAGCAGATTTTTGAAATTCGGTGTGTGGGTACTTAACAAGAGGTCTGTAATGGCTAAAAGGCTAATGGCTAATTTAGGAACTTCATAACATTTATGAACAGTTCATAAAAAATACTGGGAAAGTTTGTGTCTCGTAAATTATGAAAAGGTTCTTATAATAAAGGGTCCGCCATCTAACGTTTTTTTTTCAACTAGTGCTTATTTCATGAATAGTAACACTTAGCTCATGTCTGATTTGACAGATAATTAGTTTTATCCTTCCGCTATCTTGTCCGTTATCTTGTAAAAAAAGTGAAAGAAACTGGCATCCTCATATACATACCCGAGAATATTGCTGCTGTGCAGAAAGTGTGCGTGAAGCGCCATCACATCAATTCACCGTCGTTCTCAACAATTAAACATTTCGGAGACATCATTGAGACGAATTTTGCATAAAGACTTTGGTATGACGCCATACAAAGTCCATTGGTTCAGGAGTTCAAAAAAAAAAAGTTATTTGGCGGACCCTTTATATGTAGAAACACTAATATTTATGAAAAAGTACTTAAAGAATTTGCCAATGTACAAAATTCCTAATATTTAAGAAAACTTGCATTAAATGCAAAAATACTGGGAATTTTATGTACCTTTTCATAAATGCTAGGGAAAACTAGGAACACTTTATAAATAGTAAGTAAATTGCATAATAGTATGAACCTTTAAAAGTTGAACTTTTTCATAACAAATTATGAATTTTATTTTTTTGTGTGCATTAAAGACTGTTTTTCAGTACCAGCTATTATTTTCATTTAAAATTTAAATCTAAACATATCAATAAAATAATATAATTAAATGAGAATTTTTCAAAACTCGATATAATCTTCTATTTTAAATAACTAAAAGAAGTAAATGATTACTGCAAAATTACTTTTTTGGTAGTCGTTACAAAAATACTAAAACAACCGATTCAAACAACTATAAAACAATACAGTAGCGTTTTCAGTTGTTTTTTAAAATATCTTTGAAATAAATGTTTTGTATTATTTCATAGGGAAAAACAACTGTAATTACAGTTAAAACAAATACTACTGATTACTACACAACAACTGTCATGTGGGAACTGTACAAAAATTGTAAGTGTGATAGAGGAGAAAAGTAAAATTTTAAATTTTTTCGGGATTTTGAGTAATTTTTTAATAGTTAAAAATATTTGGAAAAAATATTTGATTTAAAGGAAAAGCGAGTAGACCGGTTTTTAAACCATTAAATATTTGTAGTAGTTTGAGTTGTAAAACAGTATCTTTATTTTTAAATGATAACACAGTAATTTTCAAGTACTTTGTTGATTTTGACTATATATGTAGTTCTTTAAAAAAACACACCACATCAATTTACTGTATTATGATTTTACATTAATTTTATACAGTAATTTTTTTTATTTAAATAATAACACAAATAAATATTTGTTTGTTTTTTACTACACATGTGGTTAATTTTAGCTACAATTGCGGTTCATTATTTGAACAGTAAAAAATAAAAAATTTACTGAAATGTAAAATTTAATTTGTTTTCACCTACATTTGCAGTGGACTTTATCTACGTATATTCTAAGTGTATGTTTAGTAGTTTTTTTTAAGATTTTTTTTGGCAGACGATATTTATTTTCATAATGGCATATTTTATTTTTTATTTATTGGCATATTGTGACATCTCGAATTCTAACATTGTTTGGACAAAACTTAATGCCTTTTGTCAGAACCGGTTAGATCATTTTAACAGGAATTTTCTGTTAATTTTTCTTTAAAATTCTGTTGATTTAGCTAAATTATTAGCTAATTTACCTTGTACACGTTTCTCAACGTCGGCAAAACTTTATAGGGCATTCCTCAAAGCAAAAATAATGACCCATCTGGAAATAAAAAAGAAAATGTTTTTCTATCTACCCCAGGGGTCCCGGTCCCTAAAATCGGTATGCGTAGAAACATATAAGTGTGGGTACTCAAATGTAAGGAAATTTCTTCGAGATTTCAAAAATTAGATTATTTTTACTATCGATGATACGTAGCGCCCTCTAGAGCTATGTTAGGTATATTTAAAGTACAAAAATGGGAAAGAATTTTTTTTAGTATTTTTTTTTTTGTTTTGGTTATTTTTATAAAATTTACTTTTCCAAAAATTAAGGGTTTTGTGATACAGTCCGTCCAACACACGGCTTCGCTGAGGAAAATTTTTCTGTGTGACCGGATTTCGGCCGGGTCTATGTGATAGGCAGCTTAGTGGCTTCGCCGAGTAAAGTTTTCGGCGTGGCCTGTCTTCCGTCCGCCTTAGGGGGTTTATTTTATGTGATGCGCAGTTGTGAGTTATCTGCGTAAAGGTTTTTAATTATGCGATTTTATCAAAAAAAAATTATTGTATAGTAATTTCGGTGTATTTGTAAGTGTTTTCGAAAAAAGCGCTGTAGGCAAAGCGGGTATAGAGGGCGTTACATGACATAGATCCTAAAAATAATATAATTTTTGAAATCCTGATGAAATTTCCTTTTATTAGAGTACCAACACTTGTATGTTACTACGCGTACCCGTTTTTGGACCTAGAAAAAAACATTCTTTTTAATTCTACTTTTTGTTTTTTGAGAATGACCCATAAAGTTGTCTTAGCTGAATTTTCAACTACAGAGCCAGAAAAATACGAACGGCAAAGAGCTGGCCCAGAGCGTTTGCTTTCTGAAGATTTAAGTGCTTTGCCAACCAAAGAATTTTAACACCGGGCAGGGCATGGCCGTTCCTTTTTTTATAGCAGTGGCGAAGCACTAGGTAATAAATTGCCAATGTTGGCGAACGCTGCCAAAACCAAATGGATTTTTCCAAAATAAAATTAAGAAAAAGTTGATTTAAAATTTTTGTTGGTCCTTACGAGACTACTCACTGAGCTAATGCGACAGATAATACATGATAGCTTAGAACGTAAATAAGAACGTAATAACAGCTGGCTAACCGATGTTTGTGCTAGTTTGCCAGCACTGGCATAACGTTTGTTGGAAGTTACTTGCCAACGTTGGAAAATCAAAATAAAGTTGGTCTCAAAATATAATTTTCACAAACATTAAAAAAAAACACAATTTTATTATTATTTTTAACAAAGTGTTGCAAATTTTTTAAATCGATGCTTTAAAAGCACTTTTTACAAGCGGGTGAAAAAGCGTTCGTAATCAGGAATTTGCTTTAATTTTTTACGGTTGTAAATTTTATAGATCAATTACTGACAAAGCACATTTGACAACGTTGGAAATCGTTGTAAATAACATATTTACCAGTGCTTTAATTTGAATTTCTGCCAATGGTAGTAGAAATAAAGTGCTTGAGTTTTCTGACCATCGGCAATTTTTTGGCAGGGCATTGTACGAGTTTTTTTCTATGAGTGTACAATACAAAATTATTGAGAACTTAATTTTTTGAAGTGCAATGATATTTGCTATATTTCATCACAAATTCAAATGCAATAAGCGATTCATCTTCAAACATCGTAAGACATAATTTAATAAATTGCCAAAATTTTATGTTTTTTAAATTACTTAACAACTTTTTTCTTAGAACCATTTGTTAACTATTTTATTAAAGGATTTTCTTGAAAAATAATATTACTAAATAATACATACAAACATTTAACATTAAATAACCCTTCAAGGTTAAAAAAGTCAAAAAGATTTTTTTTTCTTTCTATTTCAAATAATTCTTCCAAAGTCAAACTCGTAAAGTAATAAATTTGAAACGGTAAAAAAATATTGTATTTACGTACAAATGACGAAAGAGTTACGTTAAGTTACAATAGCAAATTCCGCGTAAAAATTATGTTTTCAGCTAAGAAAGCAAACTCATGTAACTCTTTTGCAATAAACGACAATCAATTCTTGTTAAAAAAAATAAATACAATATACATTGTTCATCATAAACTCTTTTTCCGGCTAACGAGCAAAACGAACTAAGGGTTGAATTGAAACATCCTTTTTTCATTTATGGTCGAACTGCAATACAAATAAACTCTTTTATAAAGACCTTGCACAGTATACATGTATGTACGGAGGATTCGCGGAAATTTTAGCAAACAAAACGCTAATTCGCATTGCAAATGTGTAGTATGCACAAGCTGAAAGACAACTAACTACACACATTTGTATATTACTGTTTGCATGTACACTTAGCGAATTGTTTGTGAACGTCAAGGACAAAGAGTCAATCCTTTACCACCGTAATCCTTTTAAATACCCAAAATTAACAACGCCTTTGTCAAAACAATTGTTAAGGCATTACAACTCATTCGTTTTGTTTCCAGAACACTGGCAAAGAGTAAGGGACACACACAATCGAACGATGAAATGATGGAAAACTGTTTAAATTACCTGACAAAAGAAACGTTTTCGCAAGGATCAAATACCAATGTCTGGCATTAGCGTTAAATTTTGCAAATACACACACACACAAACAAAATATACATATATCCTTTGTACTTACTGTCTAGTGCGAAGGAGTTACAAAGTCATAACAATAAAACACCTCTTTGTTTACATTTGCAAATCTCTTTAAGATTTAAGCTCGGATTTAAGTTGTTTTGATCCGAATAGTGTTTACTAAAACTAACCGCCTACATTGAAAAATTTTGTAATTCAATCACAAAAACATACAAACATGTTTAAATATGCGATAAAATTCGATCGCCCATGAAGTCGTACGAATTAGGATTTTTTAATTTTCTGGTCATTTCTTTTAATCCTTTTAACTAGAAGGGATTATTTGTTATAAGCCTTATAATCAGGGCAAGTTTTTTTTTGTCACGAAAAAAGTTAAAAATGGCAGGCAACATAGCACGCAATATCACAAGCAATGACAAAAAAGGCAAAACAAAATGTGCAAAAAATTAAAAGTTAAACATTAAAGTTTTATTAAATTTTCCTTTATTAAACTTTGATTGTATAGTACAATCATGTGCTTTTTTAAGGTATCAGAAATAAACGATCTACTAATGTCACACAAAACAGTTGAGTTTACTGAAAATAAGAGTTCCACATCTGTAGATATGACTGCAGCATATTTGAAAGCGTTTATTTCCGAAGTGGCTAAGATTTCAATTTATGATTCCTTTACATTCTTATTAAACAATATATTTTTTTATTTTAGTCAAAGTTTGTAAGACACTATTTCCATTGAAAACTTCATAAAATAAAATCCTTAAAATTTTCCTTAACTCAATCTATAACATCTAAACTTTCATTTATAAGAGACTTCTTTTGTTTCCACTTTGGTGATGCTTAAACAAAGACATTCGAAAATACATTTTATATAAGCTAAATTAGATTTGATTCCAGGTTTTTGAAGTATAAAGTTTGCATTTCCTAAGACTCTGTATCATTGTCTCTGAGCATATTTAATATGTAACACATTTCATTGAAAATTATCACAACAATATTTTCAGCTTCAATCCAAGTTCCCTAACTGGTTACGGATACATTGATTGTAACAAATTTTGGCGAGATGGAGCCTAAAAAGACATCAAAATTATAATTTAGATAACACGACACTTATGTCGAGATTTTGGAATGTATATTATCTTTAATCTTAGTTTAACGCAGTTTTTAAATGCTATTGGAATTTTGTTTATTTTGCTTTATTTCAGTAAAGACCGAAATTCTGAACTAGAAAAAAATTGTTCCGGCAAATGTTTGTTAATAAAATTGGATATGGTGGACTAAATTCGTTGTCGGTTTAGCTAAACAAAGTTTAACTAACATCCCAGCAACTAGGCCTTAAATGTTAAACTTACCTTAAGAAATATTGCTTTACAATTTACAATAATTGAATTGACATTTTCAAAATTTAAACGTATAAAGTCTTCTGCTCTACAACCGGTAAAATTTTAAGGTAAAAAATGTAGTTTATAGAGAAAAAACTAAAAAATATTGCAAGAAGGTAGAAAATGGCATTTTAATTGAAATAATGCAGTTTGTGGCAAATGCCAAAAAAAAAAACTTGCCCTACTTAAACAGCCAGTCTTCAAAGGATTTAACGTTTAAATGAAGATGACTTTTAAATTAAGTAGAATAACTTTGTTGAGTGAAATTGTTAAATGAGTGTATCGAAATCGGGTAAATTAGATAAACAAAAATTTTCTTAATATTAAGAAAATCTTTTTATTTTTTTTTTTTTTTTTATCTTCATATTTATTTGCAATCTATTTTACAATAATAAGCAAATTTGATAATAATATAAACATAACATAAATTATCGATCTTCAGCAAGATCAATAACAATATATATATATATATATATATATATATATATATATATATATATATATATATATATATATATAATAGAGATCAAAATTCATTAATAATTAACATTTATATATCTACATGTGACTATATAATAACAAAATTTATATTTACATTAGATTAAATTAATTTCTAAATGGAAGGTCAAGTATATGGTGTCTCTTTAATCTTCTAACATCTTCGCTTTCGTCTAATAAAGAAATTGCTAATGGATTGACGTGATCGCTTAGTCTTTTTAAATACCTATTGCTAAAATTTCGAATTTCAGTTTTAACATTATCTATGTCAAAGTCATTGTGTATAGTACTGTTAGAAACGTACCATGGAGCGTTTGCAATCATTCTTAGAGTCTTTGATTGGAATCTTTGAATAATTTCTACATTAGAATTACTTGTTGTTCCCCACAGTTGAATCCCATAAGTCCATATAGGTTTTAATATTGTTTTATAAAGAAGAACCTTGTTTTCCAAACTCAGTTCTGATTTCCGACCAAGGAGCCAATACATTTTCTTAGTTTTAATGTCAACTTGATTTCTTTTTAACTTTACATGTTCTTTCCACGTTAATCTTCTGTCTAGACACATGCCTAGATATTTAACTTTATTGCTTTGAGGAATTGGTGAGCCATTCAGGATGATTTCTGGACAAGTGTCTCGCCTCAAAGTGAACGTAACGTGTGTAGATTTTTGTTCATTAACTTTTATGTTCCAAGTTATTAACCAATTTTGTAAGCAATTTATTTGTTGTTGAACCAGCTGTGATGCTTCAGCAGCTGATATGTTGGAAGAAATAAATGCGGTGTCGTCTGCGTAAGTTGCAACAGTTATTCCGTCAGTACATGGCATATCTGAGGTAAAAATTGTATATAAAACTGGTCCTAGTACACTTCCTTGAGGTATACCAGCTTGTATTTTACGAAGTGTTGATATTTCATTGTTCACTTTTACGTAAAAGCATCGTTCATTTAGATATGACCTAAGAACAAGGTAAAAAGGAGCTGGAAGTAAAATTTTCAGTTTGTATAGTAAACCGCCGTGCCAAACTCGATCGAACGCCTGCTGTATATCAAGAAATACTGCTGAGCAGTATTTTTTTGTTTCCAATGCATCTGTAATAACATTGACTATTCTATGGCATTGCTCCGGAGTTCCGTGTTTGTGACGGAAACCAAACTGATGCTCAGGGATGATATTCTTGTTTTCTAAATATGGAAGCAATCTTCGAAGAAAAATTCTCTCAAAAAGTTTGGAAAACGTTGCAATTAAACTTATCGGTCTGTATGAATTCACTACATTTTCCGGTTTATTTGGTTTTACAATCATAATAATTTCAGCGCACTTCCATTGAGAGGGAAAGTGCTGTAATCTAATGATCGAGTTAAGATTAAAGTTAGGAAGTCTACACCTTTTTTTGGCAAGGACTTAGCAACCTCAGCATTAATTTGATCATAGCCGGGTGATTTTGATTTGTTTAATACATTTATTTCTGATCGAACCTCATTAGGTGTAATGCGATCAATTGGAAGATCCATTTGACATGCAGTATCCAGAAAACTCATAATTTGTGTTTCGTTAGGGTTTAAAGAAAAAGGTTTAAATGTCTCCTCTAAATAGTCGGCAAATGCATATGCTTTTTGTTTATCAGTTCTACACCAAGAGTCATTAGAATCTTTTATAGGAATATTTCTTTTAGCTGGCCTTTTTAAATATTTTGTGGCTTTCCATAGACTGTAGTCATTACTCGGCAAATTAACGTCAAGATTTCGAAGATATTCTCCAATTTCTATGTTTTGTATTGTGCAATACGTTCTTTCAAAAGTTTGGTGGCCAAATTCAAAATGGTTTTATCTCTTGGATGTCTACTTCGTTGCCAAATCCTTCGAAGTCGTCTCTTATTTCTAACTAGTTCTCTTATTTCTGCGGATACATATACATTATTTCCGTTGGGTACTATTGATGTTGGGGTAGAGAGAAAAGCTGCTTCATGTATTACATTTGCAAACATTTCCACCGTTTCGTCTAGTTCCTCTCCATGTTTGATAGGAACTTTAAGATCTAGACTTTTTTCAATCCAGTAGCCAAAAGATTTCAGGTCTGATGTTGGTGTTAAAAGTTTTAAATTTTTAGGTACAATTTCTATAGAAGATCTTAGATTAATAATTATTGGTGTATGATCTGACGAAAGATCATCATCATTTATAACATCCAACGTGTTTCCAAGTATACCATTGTATACTGCAAAATCCAACAGATCTGGTATTTTCTTTGGGTCCGTAGGCCAATAAGTAGGTCTCCCACCTGATAGAGTTGAGTAATTGTGCTTACTTATGCAATTATATAATTGGCGACCTTTAGGGTTAACAAGTCTTGACCCCCACCATGGGTGTTTGGCATTAAAGTCTCCAGCTACTAAAAACGATTACCAATTTCATTAAAGAACTTTTCGTAATCTTCGCATTTGACTGTATGTTTGGGAGGAAAATAAATAGAATAAATATCTATAGTGTTATTATTACATTTAACCTTTACACCAGCAGCTTGAAGGGATGGTGTTGTTACTTCTTTCGCTATTTCGTAATTAATTGTTGACTTTATGAGAAGTGCTGCTCCAGCATGACATTTTCCATCAGGATGATTTGCAGTAACTAAATCGTATCCTCTTATCTTAAAATGGGATTTACTATTAAAATGAGTTTCGGAAAGTAAAAATATGTCTATATATTTTGTTTTCATAAAAATTTCTATTTCATTTGCTTTATTGGACACACCGTTGGCATTCCATACTGCTATCCTTAAGTCTATTTGCATAGTTTGCTAATAAGTAAAGTTAACATATTCATGAGTTGACCAAACATATTTTCTATGTTTTTCATGCTGTTGTTTTCATTTGAAATATTTTGCTTTAATACTTCAGAGTATTGAGCATTATTTGAAAAATTTTTATAATTTGCGCTATTACTTACATCATTGTTACTTGAGTTATATGTGGAAAATTGTTATTGTTTAATGAGAAATTTTGGCGATTTTGGTTTTTGCTTGCACCTAATATTTTTTGACGTAAAGCTTGATACACCTGACATCCTTTATAGTTGGCTGTGTGAGTATTTAAACAGTGCACACACCGTGGAGGATCTTCTATACTTTTTTTACATTCGGCGGTTGGATGACCAAGTCCACATTTAACGCAAGTGAATGGCTTAGAACAATATGATCTTGTATGTCCATATTGTTGGCATCGATGACATTGAACAATATTATTTGATTTACGTGGAGGCTCTATTTTTACAACAGCGTTATTCAAGTAGCGTATGTCATATACTTTTTTATTGTCTGGACCAGGGTTCAAATCTAAGAAAAACATTGGAAGCGGTTGTTTTGTAACTTGACTTCTAACATTTACTATACTTCTAACATGATGACCTAATGTCAAAAGTTCAGCTTTAATATCTGATAGTGGTGTTGAAAAGTGTAAACCTTTTAACACTACCCTGTAGGCACGTTCACTTTTTACTTGATAAGTGTGGTAGCTAATCTTAGTGCTATCTAGATGTTTAACAATATTTCTGTACGATTCTATAGATTTAACCATTAGCTTAACTTGACCATCTCTTAGCGATTTATAATTAAATTCATCACTTTTAACTACACTAGTTAACTTTTTTATCATTTGACTTATATTGTTAACACAAGGTATAAATATAGGTGGTGGTTTTGGAGTTCCTTCCCTTTCTAAAACTTCTTCTTCGTCTTCAACTGCAAGAGCTGCATATTTGTTGTTATTAGAAGTACTTGGTTTGTCACTATCATTTTTAGGTTTCTTTTGATTATTAGCAAAAGTTGTTGGTTTTTTGCGTTTAACTGACGTCATAACTTGCCAGTTCATATCATCGTCATCAGTATCAGTTGAATCACTACTCATGTTGTATACAATGTACGTACAAACGTAAGTACAAAGTATTTGTTGTTGTTAACAAATATGCGTATATGCAAATTTATTGTTGATTATTAATCCCTTACTTAAGGTTTTTTTTTATTTTTTTTATTTTTTTTTTTGTAATATTTTTAGCAAAGCACTAATCTCTTTGTTTTTAATTTTTGTGTTAATAGTTTTTACTTTGAAAAATATTGACACAGAATACGTCTGTACTAGATCACAGCTTAAGCGCGACATGAATCTTTTTATTGAAAGTTAAAAATAAAATAACATTTTCGTAGTAAACTTGTATGGGAACAAAGTATGTATATAACATACTTGGGACTAGTTCATTGAATGGTCTAATTAATTGACGATTTAATTGTCATTGTTTGATGTCAATGGTAATTAAATATGTTGGCATTACAATTGATTGAATACAATTCCAATGAAATTTGGTTTCAAGTGGCATTGATCAATGCCACAATGCCTTTAACAGACGATTTCAATTGATTATTTTAATTGTTTGTTACAATTGTCTATAACAAATTTTATTTTCTTATTTAGATAGAAAAACATATATTTGCATACTTATTTTATATAAATATAACCGGTATTTGATTTGATGATTAGGGTCGCCAGACGGGCTGGGTTGTAAAGTTTTTTAAATTTGTCCTGCTAAATAGAAATTTTCGGAAAAAAATCAAACAAAAGCATGTGTTGTACCTTCACCCAGAAAAAGGATGGTTGGAATTCAGTCGAAACCATTAAAATTTATTTGATAGGATGATTTTTTATATGGAAATACCAATAGTCGATTAATAAAGCAAAAATACTGTACTGGAATTTAAAAAGAGGGAAAAGGAACTAAATACCCATCCAGTTATCCAATTATTGGTATTTCCAATCAAATTCGGTTAGTAATTGTGTACGGTAGAAGCCACCATTTATTTTAAGATAATACAAGAGAATTGGTACCATATATTAATTATTTTTAAAAATTGTGGACAATCAAAAGTGGTTACTGAAAATACGATATTCACAATCAAATATGTCACTAAATTAGAGGTTCAGTACTACCAACCGAATTATGGATTGTGTTGTTTATTTGGTATTGGTAAAGAAATTTGACACAATGTTTGTTTTCCTAACAAAATATTTTAATTAAAATTTAACACTCAACATTTATAAGTGTTTGTGGTGTAGTGGGTAGAGAGTTTACCCTTGTACTCCCAACTTACGAGTTCAAACCTAGAAGAAGACAAACACAAAAATTTTTATTTTTATTTAATAAAATATTCAAATGTTTAAATACCAAATAAGGCAATGAAAATTAAAAGTGATTGTGGTGCAATCAGTAGGACATAGCACTACTAATCTGAAGGTCACGTTTCAATACCAGAATGTTTTTTAATTTCAATAAACTACTAATCTGAAGGTCACGTTTCAATACCAGAATGTTTTTTAATTTCAATAAAATTTTGTGGAACGTAATAATATTTATTTGGAATGTAATATTGGGTTAGGCAACTGAATATTAGCTTTCACTACTAAAAATATAATTTAACATTACCATAGTTGTAGTAACCGCCAGAATTCGATTGGGAACAAATTCGGTTCCCACAATTGAAACTGTTTTTCTGGGTGCTGAAAAGGTTAAAATTAAAACATTTGTTTCTCTTTGGTAAATGCAAGTCAAAGATTTCTTAAAATTAAAAAAAGGATTATTTTTTGGGACAGAAAGAAATCCTGCTTTAATAAATTCAATGTTGAATATTTGGGAATTTTTAAAAATTTAAAAAACAATTTTAGTTTGTACCTTGAAATAATACATAAACCTAGTGGAATTATGTAATGTATTTTGTCTTTCAATTAAAATGTTAATAATGAAGAATAGAAAAACAGTATTAGGAATTTTTTTAAAGTACAGCCAAAACCTGTTTTAAGAAATATCTACAATTGTGTTTAAAGAAGCGCTATATAAAATGGTAAAAATATTTTGTGTTCTCGGTGTTTAAGCTTAAAACATAATTTTTTTATTCAATTTAATCGATACTATTTGTACACAGAAAAAACTAAAAACGGGTTTCAATTAAAAATTTTATTGAATCAATTAATATTTTAATTGATTTTGCACCTACGACTGAAATGATAGTATTAACTAAAAAAATTTGCAGACAGTTTATTAAAACTCTTTCAATTAAAATAATAATAATATCAATTAAAAGAGTTATTGTTTTTCTTTACAACCTCAATTAAAAAGTTTAGTTAAATTGATTAAAACTTTAATTGAAACTTGAGAAGAAAACAATGGTAGTTTTAATTGAAAACTCGTATTTTTTATTTTTGTTATATGCCCCCCCATTAAATAAAAAAGATATGTAGGTTTGTAAATTAAATTGACATTTTATTTATAATAAAATTAAAGCTTTTAAATATAAAAATGTATTATAAGAAAACAAATAAAAGTAAAGACAAAATTTTTGTTTTGCTTGTCTTGTCTTGAACTTTTTCTTGTAATTGAATGGCTGTCCTAAAAAAATCACACACAACTTTAAAAGGATAGTTTAATGACACTTATACTTATCGAAAATTTAATTATTTACAAAAATAATAGTTTAATTGTCCTTTTCGATAAGGTTTATTTAAATCCACATGTGCACTTTTATTACCACAGATAAAACACGAAACTAAGTTAAGTTTTCGTGCGTACACGAATATCTCAACAAAAAGAGTGTTGCAAACTCTAGTGAAATAACTACGATTTTGCGTGTATTTGAAATCGGTAAACTATTCAACTTATTAAAGTTAATCATTTGCGATTTTTTTCTTTTTATTTACTAATTAAATAATATATTGATATAATTAAACCTTTGTTTGAATTTTTAATCTAAATAAAATTAAAAAAAAATAGTTTGCCAAATTTTTAAAAATTTTGTTTACATGTTGTCAACACTGTATGGATATATTAGAAAATTCAATAAATTTTTTAATTGAATCAATAAAAAAATTGTTTAAATTGCCATTGATATTCAAACAATCGATTAATTAGATATTTTTGGCCCATCATTTTTTCTGTGTATTTAAAATTATTACAGTCCAAAATTTTGTTGGAAATGAATCTGCCCGATTACAGTTGTCGAATTTGTGGTCGAAATTTTCGACTCCATACAAAACGGGTTTGATGAAATTGAAAATTATACAGAAATTAAAACCTGATTACATATATATTTTACAATCGGATTGTTATTTATTATAAATTCAGTTGCAAAATTGGTAAACCGTTGTCTTATAAATGTTAACTAAATTCGACTTCCTGGCGATACAACCAAAAGCCGTTTCAAGGCACATGTACTTTAGTATTTTAAGATAAATTAATAGTTTGTCAGTTCAAGTTCGAGGCCATACTCTATATTTCTTCATTAGGATATTGTCCTAACAAATAATCTATAGAGTTTTTTGTTTTCAAATTTATTAGTTGACCCTTTCAGGAATGTGTTGATAGATCTATTTCGGGAATTTTCTAGGTTCCCATCATCAGAACACGTTTTGAAAGCGGTAACAATCCCATGCCAAACATCAAACATACATATGAACTAGTTTACTCACTACATGAGAACTAATATACATATGAGTTTGAAGTTAAAGATTATAACCATTGATCAAAAAATAAATTGAAAACTTGTTTGATGTGCAAGATCCACCTCTGGTGGATATTCAATACACGTTTTTTTGTTTATCTCTCCTTTTTATATTTTGTTTAGTTTGTAAGCAAAACAGGGGAAGTAAACTTGGCGGTACTCTGCCTTTTATACAAGTTTGTTATAATTTTTATTAAAAATAAAAATTATGTTTTTTTCGACCTTTAATTGTGCAATGAAAATGAAAATTATTCAAGTTCGAGGCCATACTCTATATTTCTTCATTAGGATATTGTCCTAACAAATAATCTATAGAGTTTTTTGTTTTCAAATTTTTTATTTGACCCTTTCAGGAATGTGTTGATAGATCTATTTCGGGAATTTTCTAGGTTCCCATCATCAGAACACGTTTTGAAAGCGGTAACAATTCCATGCCAAACATCAAACATTTTATTTTAATAAAAATTATAACAAACTTGTATAAAAGGCAGAGTACCGCCAAGTTTACTTCCCCTGTTTTGCTTACAAACTAAACAAAATATAAAAAGGAGAGAGAAACAAAAAAACGTGTATTAAATATCCACCAGAGGTGGATCTTGCACATCAAACAAGTTTTCAATTTATTTTTTGATTAATGGTTAAAATCTTTAACTTCAAACTCATATGTATATTAGTTCTCATGTAGTGAGTAAACTAGTTCATATGTATGTTTGATGTTCGGCATGGGATTGTTACCGCTTTCAAAACGTGTTCTGATGATGGGAACCTAGAAAACTCCCGAAATAGATCTATCAACACATTCCTGAAAGGGTCAAATAATAAATTTGAAAACAAAAAACTCTATAGATTATTTGTTAGGACAATATCCTAATGAAGAAATATAGAGTATGGCCTCGAACTTGAATAATTTTCATTTTCATTGCACAATTAAAGGTCGAAAAAAACATAATTTTTATTTTTAATAAAAATTATAACAAACTTGTTTGTCAGTTAATTTCAATCTAAGCTCGCAAATATTAACCAATTATGAAATTTACATTGTATTAACTACAACTGTAGTTACACTAATAATCGGTATTGCTCAAAAGAGTTTTATTTCACCTCAAATTTAAAAAAATATTAACTTTTCAGTTTCAAGATACAGCCACGACTTTTCTTAGCAATTACAGAGTTCATGGATGCAAATTTAAGCTTAAAATTTTTTATAAAAAGTTGGAAAGTTAGTGAAAAATTACACATTTTAAGGTACACAAGTTTCAATATACAACACTATCCCCTTCATTTGGCATTTCACAGATTTGAGAGTCTGAATTGAAAAATTTTAAGTTTTATTTAAATTTTCTGTGTATTATCACAGATTTGAGAAACCGAATTGAAAGTTTATTGGTTTAACTGTATTTTAATGCGCTATGTTTCTAACAATGTGCAAAAATATTTTTTAAATAAAAATTTTTGATACAAAATAAATCAGCACAACGTTTTTTTTCGTTAAAACATTATTTGAAAATATGTAAATTTTTTAAAAAAAACCCAGCTTATTTTAATGTTAATGTTCAGCTTTTCGCGAATCCGGATTTTGTGACCCTAATCATGACTAACAGTTACCAAAGAAGACTGAATAATGAAGACGTGATAACACTTGAAAATAATAGCGAATACATTAAATGTTTGAAAATGGTCAATTAATAAATTTGAAAACAAAAACTCTATAGATTAATTGTTCGGACAATATCCTAATAGAGAAATATAGAGTAAGTATGGCCTCGAACTTGAATAATTTTCATTTTCATTGCACAATTAAAGGTCGAAAAAACATCAAACTTGTTAGGCCTTAAATTTAAAATGTTTATCTTTTTTCCAAAACAAATCACTTTTTGTAAATAATTATTTGTTCGCCAATTGCAATTAGTTGTTTTAGGCATTTCATTACCATTGTTCTAACCAATGCCAATTATAAAAAAATTTCATTGGAATGGTAATAAATTTTTTTTTGCATACCATTGACCGTAAGTAATGCCAATTACATTTCTATGCCAATAAAAACTTTACAAAAATGGTCTATAACATGAACTCATATTTCTAAACATTCCGAAATGATGACCCTAAAATATTATAATATCATAATATTTAAGGTGTTGATATTTGAAAGCCACAAATTAAACAAATAAAACCATTTATGTTAATCAATTCGATTCGGGTATCGGTTAAGGTAACGATATTTTAGGGGTTAAGATTTTTAAGTTATTTCGGTAACGGCTTTTTAGCGTTAACGGTATTTAAGTTATTTCGGTAACGGTATTCTAGCGGTGACAGTGTTTTAGTTATTTCGGTAACGCTTTTTTAACGATAACGGGTTTAGAGTTATTTCTGTAACGGTATTGTAACCATCAAACCGGCCGAAGCTTTTTTCCAATGAAATTTATACAACTTGTTCCGCACGAAAAATAAAAAATATTACTTGAGCCAAAGTAAAAACTAAAATTTTTTTATATAAATAGAACATTTTTGGTCTCCAAAGTTTAGTAACGTCAGGATGCTTGTTAGGAAAAAACCCTAACCACGTGCTTGATTACTAAGAAGACAAGAATGGAGCAAAATTAATGATTAATAGGTTTTTTGTTAAAGTTCTGCCTATTATGGAGGCTCTAACTTTTCTAAAACTTCGGGTTCTGATGAGCTCTTTAGCCAGATCGAAATACTAGTATCAACCTAGCTAATATGTTTGATTTGGTTTATTTTTGTAAATATACGGAGGTTGGAAGCTCGTTAAAAATTAAAATTAACATAAAAATAATCTCGATGTATATAAAAACAAAAAACTAACAAAACTGTAAAAAACAAAAATTTTTTCGTTGCCTATTTTAGGTTAAGAGTGTATCTCAAAAACGAAGCCATAAAAATAAATAACTTTAGGTATAAATTGCTAGTCTTACCAAGATATAGCTACAGTCCAAAAAATTAACCATTTAGTGCTTTTAGTTAAGAACGTATTGCGATTTTCGTTTTTCAAAAAACGCGAAATTCAGCGAAAACTCAAATTAACTTCAGCATATATTGATTAAATTTAAAGTCTTTGCTAATAATAAGGGAATGTATCCTAATCAGACATGGGCGGAGTCAATTACATTTCACATTCATTCATTTATGAAATTTTTCAAAATCATTAATACTTTCAGACATACACGCACACTTGTGGCCTTAAACGATGTTATGAAATATAGAGTTTAAGCTAAATATTACTGATAAATTTTAGGTCGTTTACAAAACAATTTAAAGTATGTTCCCAATATTGATTTTTTTTTAAATCTGTTATTTGTGGTTAAAAAATAAAAAAAAATAAGAGAATGTAAATTATTGCAAAATCAAAAATAGTCCATATAAGCGTAGTTTTATATAAAATTGAGTAAAATTTTTCAAATTTCCTATAGAATGGGAAATATTGATCAATTTAATTTAGTATATTGTTTTCATTGAAATGTGTGTGTGCAAAGATAAATACGATGTAAATCAATTATATTGACCGTCTGTGCGCGGCGTAAAAAAAAAACTAAAAATTTTGACATATTTTTCCAATATTATTGAATATACTTAATGAATTTGGAGAATTTATGTAGTTTACATAAATATCAAACTTTTCGTAAAATTTTATGATACAAATTTTAAATTTGTTTCTTTATTTGGTAAAAAATTGTATTGAAATTTTTTTATTTATAAAATTATCTATATCTGAAAATATTAGAGCAAATTGGATTGTTTTTATTAACTGGAGTGTATTTTTGGAGGTTTTTATAAATACAATAAAGCTTTCCTTTAAGTGTAGTATGGATAAAGTTTAAATGTGTCCAAATACTTTGCCAAGAACCACAATGACCATTATCCAAAAATTCGATTTTCGCATTATTGAGAAATAAATATGTTTCCCCAAGGTTAAGATGAGTCAGCAGATTGGAAATAATGTTTACTTTTTTGACTTCAGATTGACGTTACCACTTAAACTGTGAATTCCATATCTGCAGTTTCTACGTTAACTAAATAAGATCTTAACAGCTCGATCTATTAAAACTATCTCCAATATATATTTAACTTTTTAACGATTTTTAAAAACTCTAATTTTTTCATCACGAGATAATGCCAAATGGCGTATGATTGAGTAATCGTTAGGAGTGACGATAGTCCACAATTATTGAATTTGAGAATTGGTCTTGTTGTATGCAAATTGATGCTAAAATTTTCAAAATTTTGGTATGATAGATTAAAATACTTTAATTATTTAAGTATTTTTAAAATTATTTTTATTCGTTATTCGTACGACTAATAGAATAATTTTAAAAAATTTATTGTTTGATCGTTCGATTGAAAATTGTTTGATCGTTTATTCTAACAAAATAAAAAAACCGAATAAATGACAAAAAAAAATTTTCATAAAACATTTATGAAACATTATAACATTTATGAAACATTTCATTAAAAGCTTGAATCCGCTTCATATTTATGAAAATTTTATAAATGTGATGAAGCCTGTCTTCAATTTAAACTTTTATGAAACAGCTTCATCAAATTTATGTAGTGTTACATTGGACGAAAATCCATAAAATTTTTCATCATATTTTTGAAGTTTTGCATATATAAAGGGTGTTTTTTATAGATGTATAGAACTTTGAAATGGAATAAAACAAAGATGAATTTTTTTAATTGACATGAAATTTACTTTATTCGAAAGATAATCTTCTGGCATTATAATTTAAATATGACTTCTGGCATATGACCGCCGCGGCCGACTCGGACGTAGTCTAATCTGGAAGCAGTGTCGCCAGATTAGGGGATTTGGCCCCAAATTGGGGATTTCAACTTTGGTTTGGGGACAGATTTTCGGGGGGAGGGATTTGGGGATTTGCCAAAATTTTGGGGATTTCAGCCCTATTTAAGGTGTTTTTGGGGATTTTACTTTTTTTGTTTTTTTTTTTAATTTAAGTTGAAAAATATAGTTTTATATTGAACTAATAAGGAAAAGGGGAAATAAACAGATTGGCAACCACGCAATGCAAATCTTCTACAACTAAAAGAACGAGTAGTATGATTGAGCGAATGGTATACACGTTCATACTCACTATTGCCAGCTTTTTTTGCAAAAAATAACTCAAAAAATAAAAAACAGCTAAGTTTAACAAGAAAATCGCTGAATTGGCAACAGTGTTCATATCGTTAACTTGAATCAGGGATGATAAAGTTGTTACTATAGTACTTTTTCTAGTACTATTTCAACCTCAAAAGTACTATGGTACTCCTTTGACTAACTTAGTACTCTTTACAAATTTTAATATTTTTTTAAGATATGTAATTAGAAAAAATTGGGTTTTTAAATAAAAATGTTACACTTTGAAAAGATAATTCCTTTTTGAAATAATTAGCTTACATATTTAAAATTTTTGTGAGTCAGTTAATAGCTAATATTCACTTTTTATTTTAATTGTATTGAATAATTTGTGTTGAGATTTGATTTGCTTGTAAGGAATTTGTTTGATTTATGAATATAAATAAAAAATTTATTTGATTCACTAAATAAGACATTGATTAAATAAAGTACAAAATAATTCAGTCAATAAAATTATTTTCGCTCGTCTTATTGTTGAGAATTGAGTCAAATTTTAAAATTGAATTCCCGAATAATCTAATGAAAGCTGATAATTTATGTAATAAAAAATTAGAAAACGCATATGAAACTTTTTCAAAAACTGACGAAAAGAGCGAAGAAATGAAAGATATGTTAAAATTGTATGAAATGAATTATTTCCAGACTAATTTTGCTGATATTAATCCACGGTCTAGAACTAAGGTAAATATCTTAGCAATAAGTGAAATACGTCGGCAGAATAACGGTATAATATTGATTATTGTCGAGCTTATATTGAGGGTACGTATTTATGTTAACTCATATGAAGAAATAAATTGTAGCTAATGTCAAAATTATGTTACCTCTAGTGTGGACCACTCAATTGTGTACATATTTATTGCCGGCAATATATTTCGCAATAAGTATTTAGAAGTATTCGTTAACACTTATTGCTAAGATATTACCTCAAATTCAGTTGTCATTGTTCAGTTTGACGTTTATAAAAAGGACGCCATCAAAGAAAATAATTAAAAAGAAGGAAAAAACATGCAAAAATCATTAAACCTAAATTAATTTCATAAAATTTATTGAATAACTATTTTGAATCTCTAAAGGGGCATTTTAAAGTAATCATTAAACAATGTTCCTCCTTGAAAATTTTTAAAATATGAGTTAACATAAATACGTGTTACCATACCCTTAACATAAGCTTGGCAATAAGCAATATTATACCGTTATTCTGCCGACGTATTTCACTTATTGCTGAGATGTTTATCTTAGTTCAAGACCGTGGGTTAGCAATAAGTGTTAACGGATATTGCTAAATACTTATTGACATATACTGCCGGGAATAAATATGTATGCAATTGAGTGGGCCACACTAGAGATAACATCATTTTGACATTTGCTGCAATTTATTTCTACATATTTATATGCAGTATAGACCGTGGGTAAGAAAAAATTAAATTAAAGTACTATGGCTGCCAAAAAAGTACTATGTTTTAAGCTCGTTGGTACTATTTTGAAAATCCCATTTATCATCCCTGACTTCAATTTCCAGAAAGGTTGATGTTAAGAAGAAGAATAAACATTTTCATCTAAAAATTATAAACACTTAATTTCCAAATCAGAATTGAAATCGATCGTTTATGTCTAAAGACTGTGTATTTTCATTAAACATACTAAGAAAAACAAAGAAAAGTGAACAAATTTATGTAAAAAAATAAATACTAAATAAATTAAACTTGATGAAACATGAATCAAAAACGAAAATTCAACCTTGACTGGTTAAAGGAGGAATGGTCTATAGGTAACTTTTGTAGTACATTTTGTTTGCGCTTTCTCACAAATAAATTTTTTATAAGGCTGGCTTCTTCCAATTGAGGATGCTCCAGCATGGTTTGAAAAGGAATATTCTCATGGGGCCTGGTGCAAAGTATGCAAATTTGGTCTACAATCCCAAAAAAAAGGACTTGAAAAGGCACGGTCAAACCGAAAAACACAAGGCCAGTATGGATTCCTTAAAGCCGGCAAATGCAATCACGAATTATGGTACGTAAAATTTTTATTTCGATTAAATTTACAAAATATATTAATTGTTTTTAAATTTTGTACTTTTTTATAGGAGTTGCACACATTTCAAAAGATAAAAAAATATTTGAAATAAAAATGGCTCATGCTTCCATAACATCTACTGACCATTTATGTGAACTTATCCAGTCGTCATTAAAAACAAACAACAACAATAATAGTGCAGTGGCATTAAAAATGCAGAGAACAAAGTGTTCAGCTATTATTAAATATGTAATTTCTCCAACACTATTAGAAGAATTGATATCCAACATCAGTGAAGGACAATACTCTATCTTGGTAGATGAATCAACAGACATTTCGAGAGTTAAGTGGATGGCCATCTGCATTAGATATTTTATCGCAAAGGTGGTAAAAATAACGACAGAGTTTTTATGCATTCTTATGGTAGAAGAAGCAACATCAGAAGCGTTATTCAAAAGCATAAACGATTTTTTAATCAAGTCCGGCCTAAGCTTGAAAAATATGGTTGCCATTGGAACAGACGGAGCTAGCAACATGTGTGGTAAACACAAATCACTATATACACTTTTAAAAAATGAAAACAATTCACTAAAATTAGTGAAATGTATTTGCCATTCAATAAATTTGTGCAGTGCTGAAGCTTCCAAGGAAATTCCAAGGTCAGTGGAATTTCTAATTAGAGAATTATACAACTATTTTGCACACTCTCCATTGCGAACCATTAAGTATAAAGAAATTTTTGACTTAATTAATCTGGGCTCAGATTCCAACAACTTTTATAAATTGATTCAAATTTCCAACACCAGGGCTCTAATTCCCGCAGTCGTGATCGAAATAATTTCGTATCGGAATTAATTTCGATAGTTCGAAATTTTCTGATGATGGCACTCGTTAAGAATCGAAACGATTTTATGTTTCAGTGTTATAAAAGGAAAATCTTAAGAAGTTATACAACACTGTAAAAATGTAAAAGACTAATGAAAAAAAGGTAAACAAAAAACATATGTTTAATTTTCAACAACCACAGAAAAAATTTCAAAGTGGAAAAATATTTTAAAAACTAATTTAAACAAAAAAAAATTGATTAAAGTTTATTTTTCTATTCATCATCATCCAACTCTGACGAAGAGCAAGATTTGAATAAAATTAGAAAGAAAATTCGTGATTCCAGCGACCCATTAAAATTGTCAAATTTTGAGTAAGTAAATAATTTTTTTTTTAATTGATACAAATGTTAAAATTATATAATTTTTTTTTAAGATTCAAAAACGCTTTTTATTATCAAAAGTAGCATTCAATTATCTCCTTGAGGAGTTGGATTTTGAAGGACATTTGTCTACTGGGTTTCCACCAAAAATTCAGTTGGCTGCAACATTATCCCTTTTGGCAACAAGCAGTTTTCAACACAATGTTGGAAACGACTTCTTAATTTTAATTAGCCAAAGCACTCTTTGTAAAATAGTAAACAGAGTTTTGAAGGAAATGGAACGTAAGCTATGTGGAAAATTCATAAACTTTTCTCCCCGATATAGTGATGAATGTAAAGAATACTTCATGAGAAAATACAAACTGCCAGGAGGTTTGTGAAATAAATACTTTTATATAAATGCTTTTATAATTCTTTTTTATTGCTATTATTATTAGTAATTGGGTGCGTGGACGGTACACATTTTGGTATGCAGAAATGAATGAACACACATTTTTAAACCGGAAGTGTTTCCATAGCCTTAACTCTATGATTGTAAGTAAAAATAATTATTATACCTATACAATGCGTAATTTGATTAAAAACGTTTCTTTAAAGATGATTCGTTTGTATGGAAGGAATCAAGAGAAAGAGGTAATCTGGAAGAAGAGTATAACAATCAATTAAGAAGTTTTTGGCTCTTGGGTAAATATTAGCAAGTGCCTGCGTTGCATTTATTTTTGGTATATTTCACCTAAAATTATTTATTTATATTCAATTAATAAAATTTACAGAAAATTCAAAAATATTGACTTACATTTTCTTTTTTTCCAAATTTATACTTTTCAGAAACGTTAACTCGATAGATAATTTGCTATCGAGTACAATTTCGTATGGTTGCGTTTGAGTACTCGCACGTTATCGAGTAACATCATTCGAAATTTCGATACGTTTTACTCGATAACGGCTGAGAGCATCCCAAAAGAGAAAATTTCGCACGTTCGAGTAGAATTTCGATCGCTATCGACTCCGAGAATTAGCCCCCAGGTGGTTGTCATATGGCAAAGCTGTTAACCGTGTTTTAGAACAGTGGATTGAATTGGAATACCATTTGAAAATAATTGCGTCAGCTAAAAAAGATAAAATGGCACAACACCTAGCTGAAGAATTAAAAAATATTTTAACAAATTATATCTTTTGTTTCTTAGCCCAATTTTAGAAGAAGTTAATAAGGTAAATTTGTTGTTTCAAAGTGATTACATGGACCCCTACTCTGGGTATGAACACCTACTTTTATTATTTATGACTACCTGTTCAAAATTCATGAAGCCGGAATTTGTTGATAGCGATGTAGATAAAATGAAAATCAGACTAAACGACATGGATTGTTATTTAGACATTTCAGACATTGATGTAGGTACTCTTTGTACAGAGGAACTAATGCAGCATAAATTTGATGATGTAGATGTATTTAATTTTAAAATAAATTGCTTCAAATATTTGTTAACATTATCGAAAGAAATGGCTAAAAGATTTCCAGATAATTTGAGAAATCATGAAGAATTTAAAAACTTGCAGCACAAAAATATATTAAAGCGAGAAAAATTTGAAACTGTCCATGGAATTTTAAAAAATTCTGTAAATAAAGAAATTTCATTAACAGTTTACGAAAATCAATGGAACAAATTACCATTCATTAATTGGAGCAAATTAACTAAAAAGGAAATTTCGAAAGATATTTTTGCGTTTTGGTCAACTGTCTATGAATACGAAGACAATGTCGGAAATTATTTTTCAAGGAATTAGCTTTGGCAGTATTTCAACTTATGGTGCTTCCGATCAGCAATGCCTTCGTGGAAAGAATATTTTCTTGCATGAACGTCACAAAAACTAAACTAAGAAATAAAATTCAATACGAAATGTTAGAATCGCTTATTAGAGTAAAGTCCCATTTAAATGTATACAAAATTTGCTGCCATAACTACAAAGTTTCTGAAGAAATGTTGAAAAAATTCAATTCCGAGCACATGTACAGGCAAAATAACGTTGAAGATCCTGACGTGCTATGAAGCATTGGATTTGTAAGAAATGTATATATAAAATATATACATGTACTTTTCAGTACAAAGTTAAATTGATAATATTTTAAAACAATTTAAAAAAATTACATGTGATCTCACCTCGTATTAATTTTTATGTTTTTATAATTAGTAAAGTTTATACTATTTTATTTTATTTTTAGAATTACACTTTTTTTGTTTTTATGTTTTTAGTAAATGAATTGTCTTTGTTTTGTTTCTGTTTTGTTTTTATAATTCTTTTTGTTATATTGAAATAAAAACTATTATTTTTTATGTATATTTACTTAAAACTTTGAATAAAAACCGTTGGGGAAAAATTTGGGGATTTGAAAATCACTTTTGGGGATTTTTGGGGATTTCAGCTTGCCGAATGGGGATTTGAGCAAAAAATTTTCTGGCAACACTGTCTGGAAGTTCAATTTTCGATGACTTTTTCCAACTTTTGTGGCCGTATATTGGCAATAACGAGGTGAATGTTGTCCTCCAAGTGGTCAATCATTTAAGGCTTATCGGCGTAGACTAGCGACTTTACATATCCGCACAGTAAATAGTCCAGCGGCGTTAAATCGCACGATCTTGAAGGCCAATTTACGGTTTCGAACAGAACCATGATTTTCAAAATAAATTTGCAGAATTTGGAAGCGTTGTTCAGGCGTCAGTCTGTTCATGTTCTATACCTGTATGTTAAACACCCTTTATGATGAAGCTTTTTCTTTGAGTGAACAGTTCATTCATTACACAATTTCATTATAGCGGAAACTTTAAAAATTCACATGCACATTGGAAAACGGCTCAGCTAAAATTTTTTAAAAACTTTTATGTGAACAACCATTTCGAGTATAATAATAATACAGGGTGGACCAACTTCGACTGACTGATTTGAAATGTTTATAACTTTCTTATTTTTAAAGTTCTTTTTTTGCAGGTAATAATGTAAAGAATGTGTAAAAATGGTTGACTTTTATTATGTTTCCGAACGATCAGAGAAAATTACCACTTTTTGAACAATCTAATTATGAGCGACGAACCACATTTTCGTTTAAATGGATACGTTAATAAACAGAACTGCCGAAGTTGGGTTATCCAAAGTCCTAGACCAAAGTCTCAGATGCACGGTTTGGTGTGATAGTATGGCTGATAGAGTTATCGGTCCATATTTTTCCGAACAAGAAACCGTCTTCGAATCGGTATATCAGACCATGTTGGAACATTTTTTACGTCCGGTAGTTCTCATTAATCCTGACATATGGTTCCAGCAAAGATGTAGCAACAAGATGACTGAATAATTTAAAAAATTGCGATTTTTCGTGGCCACTTCGTTCCCCAGATTTTACATCCCATGATTTTTTTGTGGGGTTTCTTGAAGGGATTTCTTCAGAAACTTAAGCAAAGTATTCGCTTAGAAATTGCAGAATTGGAGCCAGAAACGTTGCGCAACATAATGGAGAACGTCTTGAAAAGAGGCATTAAATGCCAACAGGAATATGGACGCCATTTAATTGATGACATTTTTCATATTTATAAGGAGGGTATCCCGACCCGAACTCGCAGATTTTAATGAACTTTGCATATGTTGTAAAGGACACAAAAAAAGACACTTATTTTTTTTCTGCCCAATATCACGTTTAAGGGTTAAAAAGTAAGCTTAAAAATTCATTTGTTTTTATATCAGCACTTGTCTTTAGTTTATGAAAACTAGATTTATTTGTATGCCGGGTTAAAGTACTCAAGAAAATCTTTGGGCATATTCGTTCACCAGTGAATGTGTCTTCAAAAATTCTTTCATTGGATACTAAATTTGTCTAAAGTTACTTGTAAGGGAACGGAATCGTAAAGATGGGGTAATTTTTGACCCCACTTAGTTACGTCTAAACATAAGACTGGGCTAAAAAACCACGGGTCCTTTAAATTTTTTTTCTCTACAACATATTTGAAGTTCATTCAGATCTGGCAGTCCGGGTTATGATACCTCCCTTGTTAGCCAAAAAAAAATTATAACTAATACTTACATTTAAAAAATAAAATAAAAAATAAAAATTTTAAATTACTTGGTAAGGTTTTTAAATGAATCTTTTAACTACACTGTAGGAATTTTCTTCACTTTAGTAATGAATTTCTACATAGCTTTAATGAAAATTGTCACTGGAACTCGTCCACTGAAACTTTTCATAAAATCTACGAAACAGGTTTTATTCAAGTCAAGGCTTATGAAATGTTCGTAGAATTAATGTTAATCACTATAAATCAAATGAATCATTCCGACAATGAAGAGTTTTTAGAATTTATGAAACAGTTTCATAAAATATTTTACTATTAAGATTCCTTAATATTAAAATACTCTTCATGAATGTCTTGCAAAATGCATTGGAAATAAGCCAATGAACCGCGTCATAGGATTTTTAAAACAATTTCATTGAAGTCCAAAATTAATAAAAGGCTACATTAAACTAATAATAAAGCACTTTATAAAATATGTTAAACACTTGAGAATTAAATCTTCCAAATAAAGTCTAAATGTATGAAAATTAATGAAATTATGAAATTTTATGAAAAACAAAACAATTAAGTTTTTGAAATAATTTCATAAATCTAAAGAAAATTTTCATTAAATTTATGAAGAGATAATTTATGAAATGGAATGAATTTAATTATGAAACTATTCATTGTATGAAAAAAAAATAATGAAAAAATTTCTTAATAATAATAAAATTTAGTGAAATTCTTGATTGAAGCTATCATGAAGGATAATTTTTTCAGTGTAGACTATAATTGAAAAATTTTCGGGAAAAAAATATATAATTTTATAAAGGTTTATCTCGCCTGCTGTAAAGATTATAGAATGGATTTAATGCAATATTTTAAATTTCAATAAATATCTTCTAAAAATTAGTTAGTTTTTATGCATATTTAATGATTTTCAAACATTTTAAAAATTAAAAAAAAAAAACTTAAAAATTACCGAAACCGCTGTTTTTAAAATGAAGTTTCCACTGCAAATGCCTGTTTTTCATTTACAAATAAAGATACTTTATTACAACTCAAAAACTAAAAATATTTAGAGCAGAAGTTCCCTGAGTGGACATCTTGACATGGCGCGACATCTACTTCATTCTGCGTATATCTTTTAATCTGGTTGTCGTCCACACTTTCAATGGGCTTATCAGCACAAAAATTTTAGCAAAATAAATTAGTAAAATATTAGTAAAATATAACTAAAATATTAGTAAAACATTAGCTCACAGCAGTTAAGTGTTTAATAATTATTACTTATAAGTAACGTTTTGTTTCCACTAGTGCTTATTTCGTGAATGGTAACAGTTAGCTCATGTCTGATTTGACAGATAATTAGTTTTATCCTTCCGCTGAACGAATATGGTCCGTCTTTTCGTTATCTTGTGAAAAAAGTGAAGTGATAAACCAAAGCGTGAAAAGCCAAAAACAGTGCGTACACCCGAGAATATTGCTGCTGTGGCTGAAAGTGTGCGTGAAGCGCCATCAACATCAATTCACCGTTGTTCTCAACAAGTGAACATTTCGGAGACATCATTGAGACGAATTTTGCATAAAGACCTTGGTATGACGCCATACAAAGTAAAATTGGTTCAGGAGTTCAAAAAAAAAAAGTTATTTGGCGGACCCTTTATAATTAAAATTTTAGCTGAAACATGATTTCAGCAAAAAATTTGCTGAAAAATTGTATACTTGATTTACAAGATGTTTTACTAACTTTTCTAATAACTTATAACTTAGTGTAGTTTCTAAATCAGAGACGTTTAAAGAGCCCCTGTAAATGTGCTATACAAGCGTTTTTTCAAAAATCATTACAAATAGACAAACCCCGGACCCAAAAAAGTGAATGTGCAACTTTTGGTAAAAATTCCACATTTTCAAAATATATATAAGTTTTTACATCGAAAGTGGCCAAACTTTAGAAAAATAATTTTAAAAATAAATTGCATAAAAAATTAAATTCTTGACACTGGAAATAGATTAAGCAGTATAAAAATAGAGGAGTGTACCATTCCAATGCAATTTGAATGATAGTGATACGATATATATTAAAGAAACTACACTCACAAAAACTTTTCCTTAAAAGTTCAAAAGTTATTTAAAAAGATAATCGGTAAAGTTGTTTCAGTGGAACATACCGTTAAACTACCAAAGAAATATATTTTTTAACTTTCTGTTTGTTATCAATAAATAAAATAAACAAAAAAACTGACTTTCGGTAATACAAGGTGGCGCAAAAATAACCTTCCGATGTTTTATGGCTGTAATTTAAAAAAAAAATGAAAAACTTTGATTCTTCTTGTGGATTATTTTTATTTGGTATTTTAATTTTTTTACATCAAGTCGAGAATATGATGTCATGTAAATGGCCGCCGCCACAGTTGATTGTCATTTGAGCCCTTTTTATGGCATTTTCCATCACTTTGGCCAAAACTTCCGGCGATAGGTCCTCAAATTCTTGACGGATATTGTCTTTAAGAGCTGCAAGAGTCTGAGGCTTGTTGACATAAACCCGCGACTTCAAAAAGCCCCACAAAAAGAAGTCTGGAGCGGTCAAATCAGGCGATCTTGCTGGCAAGTGCAAATCGCCAAAACGGGAGATTAGGCGCCCGGGAAATGCATCCTTCAGCATATCGGTTGTGGCACGTGCAGTGTGTGCCGTTGCACCGTCCTGTTGGAACCACATTATTTCCAATCCCAATTCATCAAGTTGCGGCAAAAAGAACTCGTTGATCATTGCTCTGTAGCGCTCACCATTCACAGTAACCGTTTGGCCCGCGACGTCTTCGAAGAAAAAAGGTCCGATGACTCCTCCAGCGAAAACAGCACACCATACAGTGACTTTGAGCGGGTGTAATGGCTCTTCGTGGGTTACACGCGGATTTTCAGTGCTCCAGAAGCGTACATTTTGCTTATTTACCTACCCGCTAAGATGGAAATAGGCATGATGATGGAAATGAAAAATCATCTTCCTCTTGGTGGTGATTAAGGATGGCTTGAGCGTATGTTACACGCGATTGGCGGTCAGCAGCTAACAGCTGATGCACCTTCTGGACTTTGTACGGAAACATCTTCAAATCTTGTAAAGACCATCGACTGATTTTTATTGAATTGAAATTGAATCGATGTCGACGGCGCTTCCATGACATCCTCGGCTACAGCAGCAATATTCTCTGCAGAACGGCTACTCCGGGGTCTACCACGCCTGGCAGCATCTCGTGTTGTGCCAGTCTCTTCGAGGCGAGCGGCTAAACGTCGCAGTGTTTCACCAGTAGGCGGTGGACGGCCAGGAAATCTGCGACGAAATTCACGTTGTGCCAAAGTACCGACCGATTATTGGTCAAATAAATAGTCACCAATATTCCGCGTTCTGGAGCAGTGTAGCGTAACATTGTTTATTAACGTGTATTTCGCATGTGTTTACTACACAAATGTCAAAACAGAACTGACATTAGGGGCCAATCGCAAAATTTATAGCATTTTCTTATAGGAGGATTACTTTTGCGCCACCTTGTAGTTAAAATATTCAGTTAAAATTATCTATTTAAAACAAAAAGTTGTTATATTTGTATATTGAGTATTGAAATAAACGAGAACAATCTATTGTTTTTATTGATTTTGTCAATCAATTTTATAACAGTGTAAAATAAACTAAAAAATACAATTGTTTTAAACGATAAGTAAGTAGCCCTGTTTTTAACTGATTTTCAGTTAATTTAATGTGTATATTCAGTAGTCTTTATGGAAAAAATATTGTGAGTGTACGAATATTGAAACTTTAGGTTTTGTTTTAAGAAAACGCGAATATAACTATGGTTTTTTAGCGAATTTCGAGAAAAAAAACGCCAATCTTTAAATGGCTCCTTAAGTATCTGCATGCAAAATGTAGTTTAAATCGATAGATCCAAGAACAGATTTTTGCCGATATTCATTTTTTAGACGACTGCTTACAACATTCTCCTCTACAACATGTCCAAACTTCATTTAAAACTGCGTTTTCGGTGAGCGATACTTCCCTTGTAATCTAGTTAATAGCCAGACTGAAATTAGAAACTTCTAATGCATGTTGCATTGCTTTGAATCTCAACCCAAAACATTTACTTAAACTTTGAATTTTAAATAAAATACTAATGCTACCATGAATAATAACTACATAGTCTGTGCCTGTTTTCTGCATAAACCATCCATAATGATTGTTACTAAAAACTTTTACTGAAGAAAAAAGCCCAAAAGAAATAAGAAAGTTCATTAAATACAAATGGTTTGTTATTTAAATCTTTTTTTTTTATTTTGATTGCCGACGAATGTTGTCATAATTAAAAAATTTTTCCTTAACACTTATCAGACAAACATATCTTCCTTCCATGTCAGTTGGAAAAGACGACTGAAAGAAAATTGGATTATTTAATGTGTACATTTAACCGCCAAACACCGAACAAAAAGAGAACAATCAGTAGCAGATTTTAACCACAAGATTACTAACAGACAGACAGACTACAAACCAGCAAATGTAATGGGGATGGCAATTAAACGAAGCGAGGAGAACGAGGATTAAAAACAAATTGAATGAATTCATTATTTCAGTTTTAATTACTTTTTTCATACTTTTAATGAATTCTTTTACTTGTCGTCATTATTATTGACGAAAAAGCAAAAGGTTTGCATGTTTCGAAGCGCAAACACGGGATTCAATTAAAAATTCTTGTGGCTAAAAGCAGAATAACACACTCATAGAAATAAACCTGTAAAAATAGCAGAAAAAGATACTACTTGCAAAAAAACTGCTAAATTTAGCAGATTTTTTAGCTTAATATTAATAAAATAGGAACAGCAAAAATATGATTTGAATTTTAATTAATTGAAAATAGGATTTTAATCTGTGAAATTAGCAAAAACTTTTACTAAATATTTGCAGACTCAAATTAGCAAACTGTAATAGTTACAAAATGTTTGCTATATTTACTTCAAATTTAGTAGACTGACTTCTTCAGGGAACAAATATTACAATTTGTTCCCTGAAGAAGTCACCCAATGTGGAGAGGAAATATTGGAAATAAATAAATGATCTTAAGCTCGTTTGAACTAAAAAGAATATTAGTTTTTTGTTTTTATATACATCGAGATTATTTTTATGTTATTTTCAATTTATAACGAGCTTTCAACCTCCGTATATTTACAAAAATAAAGCAAATCAAACATATTAGCTAGGTTGATACAAGTATTTCGATCTGGCTAAAGATCTCATCAGAACCCGAAGTTTTAGAAAAGCTAGAGCCTCCATAATAGGCAGAACTTTAACAAAAAACCTATTAATCATCAATTTTGCTTTATTCTCTTCTTTGTAATCAAGCACGTGGTTAATAGGTTTTTTGTTAAAGTTCTGCCTATTATTGAGGCTCCAGCTTTTCTAAAACATCGGGTTCTGATGAGATATTTAGCCAGATCGAAATACTAGTATCAACCTAGCTAATATGTTTGATTTGCTCTATTTTTGTAAATATACGGAGGTAGAAAGCTCGTTATAAATTGAAAATAACATAAAAATAAAATTTTTTTATATAAATAGAACATTTTTGGTCTTCAAAGTTTAGTAACGGCATGATGCTTGTTAGGAAAAGACCTAACCACGTGCTTGATTACTAAGAAGACAAGAATGAAGCAAAATTGATGATTAATAGGTTTTTTATTAAAGTTCTGCCTATTATGGAGGCTCTAGCTTTTCTAAAACTTCGGGTTCTGATGAGATCTTTAGCCAGATCGAAATACTAGTATCAACCTAGCTAATATGTTTGATTTGCTTTATTTTTGTAAATATACGGACGTTGAAAGCTCGTTATAAATTGAAAATAAAAAGAATAAAATTTCACATTTTTTAATGATTATCTACTAATATTTAGTAAATGTTTTTGCTGATTATTTTGTTACTTTCTGTTAACTAATAATCCGCTCAAATATAACCAAATATTTGTAGATTTAACAGATCTATTTTAGCTATTGTTATATTACTAATATTTAGTAAAAAATCTGCTAATTTTAGGAGTTTTGTTGTGCAAGCTCATGTTTAACTAATTTTTAGTAGCTTTTTTGTTTTGCTATTTTTACAGGCTTATTTCTATGAGTGCAAATGAACTTCCAAAAACATAAAAATTATAATTTGTAACAAAGTTGAAATTATACTGCAAGATATTATTATTTGATTAGGGTCATACTTATTTGTATGAGACATGTTTATAACCTCTCCACCCATCTGATTAAATTTTTCGAAAATCCAAAATTCATGCTGGGATTAAAACGCTCTATTTCAACAGCAATAAATCAATTGACATATAAATAGTACACTGAGAAATTTATCTTCACTTCAGAAATGCATTTCTTCATAGTTTTAATGCAAATTGTCACTGAAACTCGTCCATTGAAACATTTCATAGAATCTATGAAACAGGCTTCATTAAAGTCAATGGTTATGAAATGTCAATGGTTAATGAAGATAAAACCCGACACAGCAGCGTTTATAGAATTTATGAAACAGTTTCATTCAATTTTTTGATATTAAGGAGTTTCCTTATTTTATTGAAGTCCAAAATAATAAAAGGCTTCATTACTAAAGCACTTTACAAAATATGTTGAACAATTGCAAATAAAATCTTATAACTAAAGTATGAAAATTAATGAAATTATGATTTTTTTATTAAAAAATAAAAAAATAAATTGTTAAAGCTCTTCCTATTCCAGAGGCTCTAGCTTTTCTAAAACTTCGGGTTCTGATAAGATCTTTAGCCAGATCGAAATACTATCCTACGGGAAATGAAGTGACAAATCTGTGATAGGTGAAAAGGAGACATGTCCCAAAACTGGTATAAACGAAGAAATCGGTGTATCAAAGAGTGGCAATTTCAGCCAAATATCCAACCACGTGATTGTTCAAATGCAGGCAAATCTTTTGCTGGTTTATTCTAGATATATCATCAAACTCGAGAAAAACTAACTTAACACTGAAGCGGACCAAAGTAACTAGGGCCGTTAGGTAGAAATAGTGGAGTAACTCTGTACTGGTGCAAAATTATTAGCTGTGTGTAAAGAAGTGCCAATCGGTATAGGATGTTACATAGCGGACCTATTACTGAACTGATTCAAAGAGAACCGACATTTTGACTGCCGAAATTATCACTTATCATAATTGCATGTGATACTGGCGGAAAGTTGATATAAGATTTTTGTTTTATTAAATAACTTTATCGCTAAACGGTCATGACTTGATATTGTTACGTTTGTAATGTAAGAAGAGCGCAGGTTTGATTCTTACAGCCGCAGGTTTATGTAAAAATGTATCATATAGAGCCAATCTAACAATTATAAGACACAAATAATAATACAATTTGAAATGGAAAATCAAAAATCGACAACAAGTATATGTCACAAAACTATTCCAAAAAACAAAGTTCGGTGACATGTCCCAGGTAAGGTCTGTGACGTGTCACATTGGGCCAGTTTAAGCATTAATTGTTAAAGAGACAGGCCCGTTAAATATAAAATTACCGATTGCACTTCGCATTAATTTCCCATAGGTTATATTATGAAAGTTTTTAAAATTATTGAGCCTGACCACAGACTTCAAGCTGTTAAAAAATATTTGGTATGGCAACAACATTTTTTTTTGTTTTTGGGCAGGTATATGATATTGATTACTTTCTAAACACATGAGTTATTATTTAATTGAAAAATAATTCAATTAAAGAGTTTCAATTTCTAATTGAATTAGCAGTTTTCGTTGTTGGCGGAATTTCAGCAATTAAAGTTATTGAATCGGTGGTTTTCCTAATTGAAATGGGTTTTATTTTTTTTTTTTTATGTAGACCACATGTAGTTAAACTGCCAACTCTGATTTTCGTTACAACATCCTATGTCCTTTTAAAGGACATTGTTAAATATCGAATGCAAGATCGTTTTTGCTATTTTTTTATCGCAAAATAAAAAAAATTTAATAGCATTTAAAAAAATTTCTAGAATGCACTGAAATAAATAGAACAAACTATATGAATCTAACATGAATTCATACATATAATAAAACATTAATGATTTTAATTTATTTTCTATGCTTTTCAATTTAATATACTTCGAAAGGAGCTATCATTTTTCCTATGCATGTATTTGAAAATAAAATTTGTAATTTTTCACGATTTCGTTAATAAAAAATCTACAACGGAAAGAGGAACCACAATTTTAACACATACCTATAGAAAACATCACTGGTTACTTAATTTATGAAAAAAACGCGTACTTTCTCTTTTGGTTTACGAAAAAAAATTGTTTAAACTACAAAAATTTTATATATTTTGATAGGTTAATAATATCGAGCCTCAATTAAGTCTTGGAATCTTAATTGATAAAATTCAGATAAAAACATTTAAATGTGTTTAACACTTTTTTTTCTAATCAATACCAACCAAATTCCAGTTAATTGAAGTAAGTTTTCTTAAAAAGTAACGATTTTAAATGATGCATGCACCAAAAATGGATTTTTTTTTCCAATACTAAACACATACAAATTTAATTATAAAAAAAATGTGAAAAATTTTGAACTTCCAATTGAATTTACGGAAAATATACAGATGAAAGCGATAGTTCTTTCGCTGAAAAATAATTAAGTTAAATAAAAGTTAACATCATGTGCTAACTTATGCTAATTAGATTAAGGGATTTTGTAATATTCACAAAAAATAAAAATAAGTGAAGTTTTCATTTTAATTGCAAGGATGTCCTACTATATCCTTCACCCAATCGCAATTAACGGACATGGTTTTTATGGCACAAAGTCCATACTTTAAACACATTTTAAAAGTTATTCGTAGTTTATTCAGGTATATGAATTAAAAAGAAATTTTAAAGAAAAAAACTAGATTTTTGATAAAAGTTAAATTCGTGAATATTTCAAAAATGAAAAAATTAAAATTTGTGAACACCCTGATCCATCGTGATCTACTTCCTCAAATCCATCAGAATTGATAAGTCGCGCCTCCGATGAATTTTTCGTGTTTAACAGATCCCAGTAAAAAACGCAGATTACATGCAAGCAGGTTTGAAGAATCCCTTACAAATCTGCTTACATATGCTATGATTTTTATATGGTGAATTCCCACTTGGAAGCATTACTTTTTGGCAAAATAAGCGCTGATTTCAGAGCTTATAAAAAGCTGTGATTTCGTGGCTTGCAGTAAAATCATATTTCATGTCTATATTATTACAATTAAAAGTAATAACATGAATATACCATAAATAATTTATTTTACATAAAATTCTATAGACATTAATTTTTTGTTGTTAACATTTTTGACATATAATATAATCATTTTATTTTCTTTACCGCTCCACGTGCCAGCTCTTCAGAAACAGTTAAATGACTAATTATTTTTTATTACATACTCGAAAACAGGAAACACAATCGGAAATTGCTCGGGAAAATTGGTACAGATCGTTTATAATACACGATATGAAACTTTCTGCATTACAACCTGCATCCTTGTAAGGGATTAGGGTAAGCTGCTTACAACCTGCATCCTTGTTAGGGAAAACAGTAACCTAAAAATTTTTGTTTGTTTATTTTTATACGAAAATTATTCGTTTCTTTTGCTGCTTCTCAGTATTATGTAATAGTAAGCACTTACATCAGCGCATTTGTTTTATCTTGCTTCTAAAAACACGAAAATTGTTTACTGGGGTGTTATTATTAAACAGATTTTACGTATTCATTTAAATCCCATGGAAGCGTATGAATCTCAAATAATCTGCCACGCATCGGCGGTTGTTTCTATTGATCCGTAGTTGTTTCAAGACATTACTTTTATCTTAAAATAAACGGAAGATTTATATCTATTAGAGTTGGGATTAATCGTTCATTTTGGTGACTCAGTCATTATCGTTCAAGTCAGTGAACTAGTTCGTTCAAATCGTTCTTTTTTGCTTTGACTTGTGACTGATCTGCGTGTTGTGAACTATGTCGTTCGTTTGACAATTATTAGGCTCTATTCACGTTTTACAACTTTTCTAACAAAAATTTATTTATTTTGTATAAAAACCATTTTATTTTTATGAATTTAATTGTTTTTCCTAATTTCAAACAATATTATAAAAATAATTGCTCTTGCAAACAATTTGATTAAATAGAGATGCAATTGTTCTATGAATAAAAAGAACGAAATGAACGATTGAACAACAAGAACGAATATTGGTGAACGAATCATGAGTGAGTAGTTCCAATGAACTAGTTCGTTCATAAACGACACAACTCTTATCTCTATTAATAAAAATAATTTAGGAGCAAATTTTCGCTTACATACCTTCTTAATAATATTCGCTAATTGGCCCAATAATTAACGTTTTTGAGATCATTCTCAACATTTTTAACAAATATTACTTGATAATTACTTGTGAAAAAGAGATAGGATTAAGAAGAAAAAGCATTCTAGTTGAGAAATGAATTGTGCATTGGTATTAGCTAATTCTGTCTCTTCTGATCGAAACAATACTTGTGTGTATGTAGTGTGACCAAACTCCAATTTAGTCGCAGTCAACGCTGTGTCGACCGTGGCTCAACTCGTTAAGAGGCGAGATTACGATGCATAGCTTGTTGCTAAGACCGTGAGTTCAAATCACAGTACGACACCAAAAAATAAAAAGTTTTTCATATAGAGCAAAATTAACAATAAAAAAATACTTTGTTCAATTGACACATAAATTAACCACTGACGAGTCCCAGGAGGGGCACGAAACTGCGGCAGTCTGGTGTATCCCTTGTGTCCGTAAAATTTTTCAATAAAAATGTTTTCTTCTTCTTCTTCCTGTAAAGAGACTAACTAAACAAAAAATTCTGATATTTGTTTTATATTTTTGTTTTTCAAACTGATTTGTATAAAATTAAATTTTTTGTAAATGAATGCATTCATAAATAGTAGAATTTGTTCATACATAGTATGAACTAAAATCAATGAATGTTACACTCATATAAATAAACCTGTAAAAATATCAAAAAACCTACTAAAACTTTCTTAAAAATTACCTTGCAGAAAAAATGCTGAAATAAGCGGATTTTTTTACTAAATACATAAGAATAGCAAAAATAAATCTGTTTAGTTACATTTGAGCTAAATTTTAGTTGATTTAAAGTAACAAAATAATCTGCTAAAATCAGCAAAAACAGTTATTAAATATTAATAGACAAAAAATCATTAAAAAATGTTAAATTTTTTTAGTTTTTTTTAATGCAAATAAAGTCTACCCTTTTGAAATCAGCAATCTACAATTTTTAGCAAAAATTTCTGTGGATTTTAGCAAAATAAGCTGTTATTTTCATTCTACTAAATTTGAGGTAAATATAGCAAAAGTTTTGTTAATATTACAGTTTTTGTTTGCTATTTTGAGTCTACAAATAGTAAGAATTTTTGCTAATTTTAGAGAATAAAATGCTATTTTCAATTAACTAAAATTCACATAGAATATAACTAAAATTTTGTAAAATTAGCAGATTTATTTTTGCTGTTCTTCTTTTAATAATGTCTAGCAAAAAAATCTGTTAAATTTAGACGTTTTTTAAGCAAGATAATTTTTAACTAGTTTTAAGTAGCTTTTTCTGCTTTATTTTTATCAGGTTTATTTCTATGAGTGTATTAATAATATTTATGAGCAAATTTGGTCCTGTGTGGAAGAAAAAGTCATAATTTTTAATAAAATCAAGTCACGATAGCTCAAAAATCGTTAGTCAAATTTCTAATTTTTTAAACCATCGTGTTCAGCATGCCATTATTAATTACAAAGGACGTGTCGCAAGATACGGCTTCCATTTAAATTAAACTATTTTTTTCACGCTGTGACCAAAGTTTTGGATTTTTGAAAATTTTTCTTAAACTGGATTAAAAAAATGGGTTTGTGACACAAATTTTATATTAATTTTGGAATGTTGAACACGAATGTTTTTAATTTTTAAAATCAGACTAACGGTCTTCAAGATATAGCTATTTGATTATTACAAAAAATTGCGCTTTTTCCTCTATTATAGAAAATTTTTAAAACTATTCCAAATTTATTAAGTTTTGCGTTAGAAATGTAGACAAAACGACTTCTCATAATTATGTCAATATTGATTTAGCAAAAGCTTGCAAATTTGCGCAACTGGAAAAAAAAGCAACGACCATTGATCCTAAATATTTCAACCACACTGCTTTTAATGGCGTACGTAGTTTTTCCACGTATAGGCCAGTTTTTTCCTAAATTTGCATTAAAGTTTTGCATGTTTCAATGCAGTTTTTGTACATGAAAATTTTAAGAACACATATAGTTGGTCTTAGTTTTTTAATGTACATACACTCAGGGAAATTCTGCTTTAAAAATATGTAATTGTTTGGATTGTAATACAGTTTCTTCATTTTTAATGTAAATATCAGTCATTTGTAGAGCAAATTTAATTTTTTACTAACCTTGTAGTTCATTTAAAAAAACAAACCACATCAAATGACTGTTCTATGATTTTACATTATTTTTTACAGTTGTTTTTCGTTATTTATTAAATTTATTTAAAATAGTGAATTTTATCGTTGATCTATAAGTTTATGTGTGAGATTTTATTTGTTCGGTTTGACATCATGACAAATTTTTCTCTAAATTAACAGAAAAATTATAATTCTTATATGATAATTTACTTTGACTGTTAGAAAAAAACACAGAAAAAGTTATTAGACCCTAGCATGAATGGAATGCATTTTCTGACCCACTACGGTCTTCATCAACATTCTTCGTGCCATTTTAGTGCTAAATCGTAAATATCTTCTATTTAACTCACACGTTAAAGGAATTGGGTGACTTTAAATCCCACATTACTCTGTGTGTTGAGTTAGAATGAAATTTACCACGAAAGATTTCTATTTATAATGTGTTTGTTTTTCTCTAGTCATTATCATTTATTTAAAATAAAAAAGTAAATATTTGTTTAGTTTTTACTTACATATGAGGTTAATTTTTACTACAATTGTTGTTGAACATTAAAAACAAATGACAAATGTTAGTCGAAGTTAATGAAATGCTAGTCGTGCTTTCTTCAAGTGAAATTTCATTCGTTTTTGACTACAATTGCTGTCGTCTTTAAATTCATTATATCCTAAGTGTACATAAAAGACCTTCATTAACATTTAGGCATCGAATCGCGTTTTTTTTAGTTTTTACTATACTTTACTATTTTTACCAAAATTTATTAACCAAAGTTGATACTCGAATGTTAACGAAAAGCCTTATATTTACCATAAAAAACGAAGATAAAATATTTGATTTTTAAAATTTTATGTATGCAAAACTTTAATGGAAATTTACGAAAACTCCGACACAAAAGTGATCAAACTGGATACGCCATTAAAATCAGCTTGGCCGAAATATTTAGGATCAATGGTCGGTACTCTCGTTTTTGATAACAATAACACTTTCGTAGCGCAGTGTTATTGAAGAAATATTATCTTTAGCTTTCGATTCTCAGCAATTAATGTTTGAATTTCTGTACTACTAGATCCATTTTTAATAAATGAAAAAAAGAAATTAATTTTAAAATATTTAGTTAGACTATTTTTCTAACTCAAGTCCAAATTCAAATATGATATTGTCATATTAGATTTTATTTGTTGCTCTTTAAAAGTTTTGAGTTAAGCCAATTATCATTTTCTATTGCGGACAACTGAAGATTTGGGTGATGCCAATGAAACAATTGTATTGTCTATCATGAAAATGATCAAACTTTTTAAAGATCAACAAATGAAAAATAATATGACAATATCATATTACATTTTGGACTTGAGGTAGAACAATATTCTAACTAAATATTTATATGAAAATTTCGAAAGTCCAAAAAAAAAATTTTGGTATTTTTAATACAAAAATTAAAACATTTTTGAAAATTTAAAAAAATTGTACTTTGTGACACATCATTTCTTATTTCAGACATACTTATGATCAAATGAAAACTCGGTTTCTAGAATATCGGATCGAGATGCCGTTTTAATGAAAACCAAATCGCAATATCTCGAAAACCGTTAACCATATTATAAAAATTTTAAAATATTCGTTTTCAGCAGTCCACAAAAAACAAATTATGTGCCGCAAGACATATCTTTATTAAAGAAATTTCAGAATATTTTTCAGAAATCGAAAATTTTGGTTGCAGGGTGCCCCGGGTTAAAGCTTTCCGTTTTTTCTCATATTAGCACCCAATTACTTTTAGATCTAGTGCTACTAAAGAGTATATACAAATAGAGAGACTACTCTTGCCACGCCTCTCAGCAACAAAATACCGAACTCGGGCAAGCAAATGAAAACATTTTTTTTACACTAAAAAATGATTGCAACATGTTGATAAATAATTGTCGATTTTATCATTAATATTTGAAATATTTAAAAATTTTATTAAATTTTTTTTTTTTTTTAATAATTTAAACTTTTAAATTTCTGCAACATATTTTCATTTCCTCGGCGCGAGTTTCCGAACAAATAAAAAGAGAGCAGATAGAGCGGAACTGAGTTGTATGGAAACAAACTGGTGCTACAATAAAAGCAACAATAAATTAAAATTTTCCGAAAATAATTTTTGTTCGTACAAAAAAATGCCGCTCTAATGTACATGTTGGCATAAAACTTGTTTCTATACTTTGTTATTACAAAAACATTTTACACTGATTTTTTTATATCCCATTAGACATCAAGAAGCAAAATACATACAAACAAATAACAATGAATAATCATTTAAATCTATTCACCAACACCTCTATAATGATTATAATCGCTTATTTAACCCTTCGAATCAACAAAGTTTTAAACAAATTTATGCATGAAATATTTATTTTACATTGTTTATTATTTCTGTTTTCAATTTGGGATTTTGTTTTGATTATTACTTTGACTGCGATTATTTATTACATTCAAAAAAGCAATTAATTTTTCTTGATTTTACCTAAAACTAATACTAATACAGTCAAAGCGCGTTATAACGAATCCTCGGTATAACGAAAACGCTATTTAACGATCGAACAAATTGTTTGCATTGACTACCATATGTCACGCATTTTTCGGAAACAAAAACTTTCTGATCGGGACCGGCGTAAAATAATCAAATTTGCCAGCAACTCAATGATGACTCTCAATCAGATAATCTTAAAGGATTTCCAGAGAATTACTCGCCAATAGCTGATGTATGTGCGAGGAATATTACCCCGCCTCAAAACTGCTCGACTTGAATTTGCTAAAAGGAATTCACAAACCAACTGGAGAAAGGTAAGGCAATAATTGCTGTTGTTGGTAGGACAATTTAAACATAAATTTCTTTTAAAGGTGATTTTTTCTGATCAGAAAAAGTTCAATCTTGATGGTCCAGATGGTTTTAAAATATCGTGGTTCCTACGTAAGGAACCACGATATTTTTTTAAAAAGTAAATTTCAGAGGCGGATCCTTCATGGTTTAGGGAATTGCTTATTTCGACGGTATGATTGATTTGGCATTTGCAAGCACCAGAGTACATAACAGTAATAGAAGAGAAATTGGTGCCATTTATTGAAAATAGCAACGAAGAAGAATTCATGTTTTAATCAGACAATACCTCCGTACATGTAAGCCGTCAGACGATGGAATGACGGTCATCAAAATATGTAAAAGTATTGGAATGACCCCCTTATTCTCCGGATTAAATCCCCATTGAGAATAATTGGGGAGTATTATGTAAGCGTTTTTCATCTAAAAGAAGCAGTTATTGATGCGTGTAGATCTAGAACTTCGCAGAACTTCGAATAAATCTGGTAGACAGTATGTCTGATCAAATTTTCGAGTTGTTTCAAAAAAAGGAGGGACCATGCATTTTTAAAACTGCTGCTTTAAAATATTTTTCTTAAATTTTTGCAAATTTTGATATATTAAGTTAAGTGTATTTATAGTTATGAAGCTCTAATTAATTTTGTTATTCATTTTTAAATATATATATATATATATGCACAGTGCATACTTTAGGGACACACCTAAAATTGTCCCCTAAGTATGCGGTGTATCGAACCAATTTTCCTCATCTTATACGCTAGATGTATGAAAATGTATGAAAACTTGGCGGACAGTCCCCAAAGTGAGCAAATGTCCCTAAACTATGCGGGGGAACGAATAAATGTCGCAACAGTATGCGCTGTGCATACATATATATTTTGTTTTGTTTGTTCGCTATACAAATTTTTATTTTTAACGGAATTCCCTGAAGTTTGGTACAATTGATCCTATTGTGGTAAAGAATTTCGCTATATACATTTTTTTACCGACCATATTCATATTAAAATATGAATTTACTAATGAAATTTTTGTTTTCGGATTTCGCCTACTTTTACGCCGACTTTTTTATATATATGCTGTAGGTGTTTGCTATATACATTTTCAATTTTCAACGGATTTCTGTAAATTTGTTTATAAAATATCCATCTACCACGGTAAAAGTTGCCATATAAATAATTTTCACATGAAATAACACCCACGAAATAACTCCCAATGAAATAAATTCCACCAAAAATGAAATAAGCCCCTTTGAAGAAAAACGAAATAAAGCCCAACAAAGAAATAAATCCCAATTGAAAAATAAAGAAATATATCCCAACAAAAACGAAAATAGTACCACTAAATTTGGAGTTATTTTATACGAAATAACCCCCAAATTTGTGTGGACTTATTTAATTTTTAATGTGGAAGTTATTTCATGTCGTCGTTTTTATCGATCAGGTCCATGTTAAATTTGCATAGCCCACATTAGTTGTTTGCAAAACAAATTTTAATTTTCTTAAGGATTTCGTTCAAATTTAACACTTGATAAATACTTATCAGAGACCGCGGCCATTTAAAGGTCAACTGTTGTTAAATTTATAAATGCATGATGGTTTTTGCAATATAAATTGTTACTCTTCCCCAGATGTCCCTTAAATTGGACAATTTTCAAAATTTATAGAGTCAACTTTCGATGTTCCGGGCGTCGGTAGTGGGGCGTCCCGTTGTTTGCCGGGCGTGGGTAATAAGTAATGGGGAAAACATCCGTATATTTTTTAAGTCTTAAAATATGCAAGGAAATATTCCTTTTAGTATGTGTTGTTTTTAAAGTATTTGAGCAGCGGGCAAGACCGGGTACGAACAACTAGAAGTAAAATGAAAAATAATGCCGGCTAAACTCTTCTACTTTTTTTAACTTACGAAATTTAGTGAAATTAATATGTAGTTATAGTTTTTTGCTACGCAGTGTATATCAATCGTTATACCGGGCTTTTACTGTAGTTGGTTCATGTGTACGTTCGTTTGTTTGTTCATGATGTGAAGCGGCGTAGCCGGTGTAATGGGCCAGATAATATTCCACAAGCCAACAACAAGTCAGCCATCTATCTATACGACCACTTTAACAACGATGATAATTATTTAAAAACAAACCGCTAAAAAAAAAAACAAAACTCAACCAAATGAATTATTAGCCTGCTAACTTAAATATCGCTACAAATGTTACTTTTGCGCATAAATTTTCAAACTTACAAGCTGTTACTACTCTACTGTTCACTGGAATTTCTTCGATTTCGATGATATCAGTGCCGCCAAACATCGCATCGCATCGCATCACATCAGGAAAAACATACTTATGGTAGTAGTGTATGCGTATATTTAACAACTTAAGAAGCCAAAATCATAACAGTGTTACCCATTTCTAGACAACCGTATCGTTTGGTAGATGTTGCTGCTCCATATAATCATACTCAAATACGAGTATGTTGGTACCCGCACCTCGTCGCACACCGGTAATCACTAAAAAGACACATTAATATGGTAATGCGCATGCCAACCGCCACCGCTTGAAGATTTATGATATCACAAAATGCTTTATGATGTGTCCCTTTGACTAATTTATGTATAAATACTATAATTTTAAATATATGGGAATTCAATTCTGTTTAAGGTGATTATGATGATGGCATTTTAATAAGTAGTAAAGCTCAGATATAGATTTATTTCAGTTCCATTTGTTTGTGTGTCTTAAAGAAAAATATCCCAACAAACAAATAGAAATAAACACAACATAGCAATAAACTATAGAGTGAGCGATAAAAGTATTCGCACAGTTAGATTTACTGAAAAAAGCAATATCTTTATTACGCAAAAGCGTATTTTTTAAATAATTTTATTCGATATTTTAAAAGTGTTTTTAATAGCATTTCAAGGTTTTAATGAAAAAAACATCCGTGATTGCAAAAGTAATTTTAAAAAGTAAAATACTAATATATTTTTTGGATAAAAATATTGACACATTAATATTCATCCACCCAGCTAGAATAGCTGTATCCGAAAGTCCTTCTTATCAAAGAATTATCCTCTCGGATAAATTTCCTTCTGAAATTTTTTTTTAAATCACTAAAAAATATATGAAATGTTCGCTTGTGAAATTTTTTTAGCTGCCCTCAAAAAAGTTTGACAACACAATCTACTGAAAATTACAATAAAACAGGTGCGGCTTCAGCTTTTCTATTTGGGGGGAGGAGTAAATTTGTTGATCAAAATTTTTTTACTCCAAATTAATTGTTTTTGAAATGTCAAGAATATTTTTTAGTCTTTATTTGGTACTCTGCAAAATCGGCATGCTTTTTCTATTTGTCAAGCTTCTATACAGAGAAAATTTTAGTGGCAGAAATATACACAGAGAGAATTGGAGTTTTTATGATATTTTTTAATTAAACTAATGAAGTTCTTTTTTTTACAATGTAAATGAAAAGATTATTAACCTCAATGAAAAAGCCTCTTAGTTGTAATGACACAATTTTTAATGAAACTTTTTCATTAGTCGTATAAAATTTTTAATAAATAATGTAAAATGTTTATGAATTTTATGAAAAACAGCATTCATTTAATGAGAGGTTTCTATGGACTAGTTCCAGTGACATTTTATAGATATAATGCAAGAATTCATTGATTTCATGCTGATAGTTCTCTCAGTGTAATGAAAATCTTTAGTAAATTTTCTTTCAATTAATGAAAAGCCACATACTTTTTATGAAGCTGGCTTTTTAAAAAAACTTCTTCATTGAATATTTTTCATAAAATTTAATGAAATTAAATTTGATATAATTTTTATTAAAAATAAAAATTATGTTTTTTCGACCTTTAATTGTGCAATGAAAATGAAAATTATTCAAGTTCGAGGCCATACTCTATATTTCTTTATTAGGATATTGTCCTAACAAATAATCTATAGAGTATTTTTGTTTTCAAATTTATTATTTGACCCTTTCAGGAATGTGTTGATGGATCTTTTCAATTAATGAAAAAATTTTTTAAATGAATATGAAAATTATTCATTGAGATAGGCGTGGTAGAGAAGATTAAGCATACTTTTCTAAAAATCATAACTACATTGTAAATTTTTATTGAATTAGACTGTGCAGTTTCTGGTAACACAACCTTCATCAGTAATCCTTTTGACAATACTGTAATTATTTGTTATGGTTTTTTTATTGTTTGATTGCATCTATATGAAATGTTTATTTATTAAATGCAATCCTGACCGTGGCTTTCTGCTCTCTTTCTGCTTTCTTTGCCACATGCACTTCGCACTACACTTTAGACATGCGTTTAACCACTTGATCTAAAGTCAGGTCGATTTTTGCGCTGGCTTAAAACCAGTTTCAATTACACTGGGTCGATTTTACATTTAATTGTAATTGCAGAAGATAGCTAAGACAAACACCACAACAATTCACAATTGTTAGAAAATCATGTTCGAGGGCATAATATATATTTCTTAACAAATATTGTCCTAACAAATAATCTATAGAGTTTTTTTGTTTTCAAATTTATTATTTGATGTGTTATTTGTTGATAGATCTATTTCGGGAATTTTCTAGGTTCCAGTCATCAGAACACGTTTCGAAAGAGGTAACAATCCCATAATTTTAATAGCAGTCGTTGTTCGTAGTTATTTTGGCAACTTCGCAAAAACTTGCACAAAATAAAGAAATACGTGTATGTAAGTCTTAAATATTTTTATTTTTATACTTTTATTATTGATTCTACACCTTTTTCAACTGAAATTGTGAAAATTTGAAGTTAAATGGCGACTTTTCAAATAAAATTGAGAAAATTCCAAATAAAATTTTGATTTTTCATTTGAAACTAAGAAAACTTAAAATGAAATTGTAATTTTCTATTTTAAATTGAGGAAATTACAAATAAGATATTCCATTTAAAATTGAGATTTTCTATTTCAAGTTAAGAAAATTCAAAATGAAATTAAGATTTTCCATTCGATTTTGAGAAAATTCCATTTGATATTCGAATTTTTCATTTTAAATTGGGAAAAGTCCAATTTAAATTAAGACTTTTCATTTGGAATTATTAAAATTGCAAGTGAAACTCTATTTAAAATTGGGAACATCTTAATTAAAATTGGGATTTTTCTTTTGAAATTGGGAACATTTCAAATTAATTAAAGTATAAACGAAATTGCGAAATGAGATTCAGAATTTCCATTTGAAAATTAAATTTTGTATTTAAAATTAAGAATTTGTAAGAGTGTGAGAAAAGAAATTAAACAGTGAAATCCGGATATAGCAAACCGGAGCACGAAATTAAATGTAAAATTATATAGAAAAAACTCGGGAACTTTGTTATATGCTTTTGTGAAGTTGTTTTACCCTAGAGTCGTGTTCTTTGAAAATAAAAGAAAAATCGAAAAAATCTTTTTTAAAAATACAGCAAAAAAGCATAATAAAGCTTAAGTTATGGGATTAAATCCGTTTTCTTCCGGCGATTATGATATGAACTATGCTTTTCCGAGAAATTTTCGTTAGTGGTTTTCTTAATTTTAAATGGAAAATCTCAATTTAAAATGAAAATTCTTAAATTCCTCTTTATTTAATTTCTTCTTAACTTCATTTGTTATGATCGCAATTTCAAGTATAATAAAAAAATTTTAATTTCAAAACAAATTTGCCTAATTTCAAATGTACAATCACAATTTCATATGGAATTTTCCCAAATTCTAATGAAAAATATCAATTTCATCTGAAAACTTCGTAATTTCAAATGAAAATTTCCAATATCAAATGGAATTTTCTCAAAAATCAAATGAAAAATCTCAATGTCATTTTGAATTTTCTTAATTAGAAATAGAAAATCACAACTTCATTTAGAATTTTCTTAATTTTAAATGGAAAATCTATTTCTTTTGAAAATTTCGTTCGTCAATTGAACAACCATGATGTGCAGGAGCTGTGGTTTCAACAAGACGGCGCAACATGTCACACAGCTTGTGCCACAATTGATTAATTGAAGGAAACGTTTGGTAACCGCATAGTTTCACGTTTTGGACTCGTGAATTGGCCTCCGAGATCGTGCGATTTAACGCCGCTGGACTATTTTCTGTGTTGATATGTGAAGACGCTAGTCTACGCCGATAAGCCCGAAATGATTGACCACTTGGAGGACAACATTCGCCGCATTATTGCCAATATACGGCCACAAATTTTGGAAAAGTCATCGAAAGTTAGACCTCCAGATTAGACTACGTCCGAGTCAGCCGTGGCTGTTATATGCCAGAAGTCATATTTAAATGAAAATGTCAGAAGATTATCTTTCGAATAAAGTAAATTGCATGTCAATTTAAAAAAAATTATCTTTGTTTTATTCCATTTCAAAGTTCTATACCTCTATTAAAAACACCGTTTATAAGCGATTGCGCAGAGAGTATAATTTCCATCATATAAAACATACATTTCTTTCCATATAGTATATTTAATACTTTTTAGCTTCCCGGAATCAACTTAATCCCGTTTAATACAACAATAATTGATATATGTAGTAATATTTTGTTAGTTGTTTTTTATTGTTTTGTCAGCTATTTTTACTAATATTGCAGTTTTGTTTTTTAATAGTTAATAATAACTACAGTTTTTAGTAAATTTTATGACAAAGGTAGTCATCGCCATATTAATTACATTTGTAGTTTTTTTTTAAGTGTCATTTTTAGTTGTTGCTACACTCTTAATTCTCTGAGTGAATAGCATTTTCTAATTATTATTTGCAAACTATTAATATAAGATCCGTTTAATAATTATAACCCATGTATGAAATTATACTTTGCAGCACAATAAAATTAAAACTAATCAAGTTATTTCAATTTTGACAGCTGGTTATAATTAACATACATTACATATTCTATTCGCGAAAAAGGATTTCTTCAAAAACCCTAGTACTCTCTGAGTTTCATATTTATGTCCCAGGTGAAGATTTTTTAAAGAAAAGCGTATTTTGAATTCTTAATTAATCGTCAATTTCACCACCATTAATTCTTATTATGCTTAGAACTGATTAAGTTTTGTAATAAGTCCAAATTTTAAATTGGCTCTCATTAGCGTAAATATACCCCATAGGTATTATATGGTGTTCAGATCTATTCATTCTTGATGATGTGAACTTAATTTCCAGCGTATCTGCTGAAGAAAACGCACCCCACATAATGACATTAAATCCATCCAAATTCTATTTTTTCTCATCCGAAAATATCACCTTGAATGAAAGAAAGGATTAATTTATAAAAAAAAGGATATCGTAATTTTGCCATACCATGTTCCATTTTGTGGTCATGTTTAACTCTGCGAATTCCAAACGTTTGATTTTATGTCTTCCTAAAATTCGTATAACTACGTTCGTAGAACTACGTTCATAGAACTACGTTCGTAGAACATTTTTCGGAGTCATTTAGAACTCTCCAAGCTTTTGATTTGTTGACAGAAGGGGAAACTACACTCTAAAAAATGATTGTAAATTTACTACTATAAAACGAGTAAAGTTTCATGTATTATTACGCAAATTGGGTAAATTTATACATAAAAATGCGTAAACCTATTTTGCGCACACTTTTATATACAATAATACACACTTAGAGTATTTTTACCAATTATGTGTTAACAATAAACACATTATGCCTAAAAGTAGTATTATTTTGTTAAATAAAATTTTTACGCACAAAGTTTGTAAATATACTAACTTATAATAGTAATAAATATTTTGACATTTTTAAATTGAAAAAAAAAAATAAAAATAAAACATGCTAAAAAATCTAAAAATTTAAATTTATTGAGAATTTTCGTTAATTAATAATCAAAATATGTGATAGCGAATTAAAAAAACTTCCTAATATATCAAAAAAAAAGTACACATCCATAATTAGAAACGGAATTTCCAAGTGTTTGCAGCCTAATTGTGGAAAAATATTTCAAAATATAATATATGTACAGAGCTTAAAGAATTAAATTCTTCATTCGATTTATTCAGTAGGGTTTTACTTAATCGATTTAAAAATATCGCCAATATTGAAAAAAAAATTGAGTAAATTGAAAAATCGCCAAAAATCTCTAAAATTAAAAAAATCTTTATAATAAAAAAAATTCACCAAAAATAAAAAAAAACGTTAAAATTAATAAGTAGAAATAAAATTACAAAAAATCTCCAAATTGAAAAAAACGCTAAAATTTAAAGAAAATTGCCAAAAATTAAAAAAATCGCCAAAAATTAGAAATATTCCTAAAAATATAAAAAAATCGCTGAAAATGAAAAAAATTTCAAATTGGAAAGAAAGCTGAAAATTTCAAATTGGAAAGAAAGCGAGAAATTTAAAATATTTGTAAATGTACATTTATCTTTATTAGTTTTCGAAACACAGGCGATGTTCCAATTCTCTTTTTGCTTTGCAATGCTTTGTTTTCGAGAAAAACGCGATCTGAGAACCTAGCCAATCAGTTCGAAATTTAGGACCGGTATTGGCGTTAAGTTTTGAACACCGGTGAAAACATTTTTCCAGTAGATCTTTTATTTTTTGAGTTATGCACGGTTTTTATTAAGTCGATTTTTAAAAGGTACATATTTAGAAAACTAATGGAGCTGTAGAAAAAATGGTTGCACCATTGTTCAAAACTCAACCCCATCACCCCTACAACGATCCTAAATTTCGATTTGATTGGCTGGATTCGTAAATCGCGTTTTTCTCGAAAAGTAAACATCGCAGATAAAAAAAGAGTATTTATATGAAACATCGCCTATGTTTCAAAAACTAACAGAGATAAATAAATGACAAGGACAACTTTTTCCAATTTGAGCTATTTTTTTTTTTATCAATTATGGTAATTTTTTTTTAAATTAAATTATTTTCATTTTGGGCGATGTTTTCACTTTTAGCAATTTTTCTAATTTGTGGCGATTTTTCAATTTTGGCAAATTTTGAATTCCAAAGAATGCGATTGATTAAGAAAAAACCATTCGATTTAAAAAAAATCCGATTTGAATTTTTCAAAATAGAATTCAATCTTTGAACCTCTATATATGTACAACCACTTGTATACAAATATTTATTATTAAATTTATTATTATATTTGCAACACATTAATAAAACTCTTTTTAAAAATTAATTTTTTGTTTTATTTGAAACATTTTTTGGGTTTCTCTTTCTTACCGCAAGGTAAATATACGCATTTTTGGGGGTTTTTACGCATAAAAAAATGTATTTTTACGCATTTTATCCGTATATTTACAAGTAAAGCATGTTTTTTTTCTCAAAAATTCAGTAAAATTATTTATTTATTTCTAAATAAAGGATAAAATTTCTGTTTTTGTTAAAATGTAAATTTTCACTATTCAATAAAATATTTATTAAATGTTTTACTTTTAAATTTTCAAAAATTAAAACCAAAAGTTTATTTTTCGATGTTTTATCATAAATTATGATGTGAGCAAGATTATTCAAGTTCATGATCATTTGTTTTTTGTTAAACAAAAAACCGTGCAATGTTTAGTTATTAATTAAAAAATGATAACAAAAAACAAATAATCTTGAACTTCATAAAATATGTATTAATAGACATAATCCAATGATTTTTGGATTTAAATAGTCTTTTAAGTCAACAATGTGAAATTTATGTCCGAATTTATGATTTGTTGTAGGCGATTCCACAATTACCAAAAATAAAAAAAAATTTAAAAATTTTATTTTTTACATTTTCTGCTGCCATGGGTACATTTAAAGCGGAAATTGGAAGAGATTTACACAATAAATTAGGTATATTTTACACGGGCGACCTTCTGAGGCGGCTATTCGGAACTTTGTGACTAAATTTCGCACCAAATTTACATTATTGGACATTAAACCACCAACACGCATACGTAGAGAACGGACAGAGGAAAATATAGACATATCCGCCAGGTATGTTGATGACCTTGAATTATCGATTCGGCGCCGTTTGAAGAAATTGGGCCTCTGTTACTCCACTAAGTGAAAAATTTTGCGGAAGGATTTGGGTGTAAAACCTTTTAAAATGCAGCTGCTGCAAGAATTGAAGCCACACGACCTTCCACCACGGATAACTTTTTTTGAATGGGCGCTGGCAAAGTTAGATGAAGATCCACTTATTTATCGGAAAATTGTGTCCGGCAACGAAGCTCATTTCTGGTTGAATGAATACGTGAACAAGCAAAATTGCAAATTTTGTGTGAAGAGCAGCCAGAAGCATTGCAACAACTACCAATGCATCCCGAAAAATGCACTATTTGGTGTGGATTATGGGCCGGTGGCATTATTGGACAGTACTTTTTCAAAGACGATGAAGCCAGGAACGTTACTATGAATGGCGAGCGCTACCGTGAGATGATTACAAATATTTTTTTGCCCAAAATGCAAAAGCTGGACTTGGGTGACACGTGGTTTCAAAAAGACGGTGCCACATGCCACACAGCTCGCGAAACAATGGCCCAAACGTGAGGCGAGTTCGGTGAACAGTTTATTTCTCGTTTTGGGCCGGTCAATTGGCCGCCTAGATCGTGTGATTTAACGCCGTTAGTCTATTTTTTGTGGGGCTTATGTCTATAGGTACAAGCCCGCAACGGTTCACGCACTGTAAGCCAATATTGAAGAATTCATTCGTGAGATACCGCCCGATATGTTGGAGAGAGTATGCCAAAATTGGACCCAGCACACAGTGGATTGCACATCTGGTCAAAAATCAATACCTCCAAAACTAAAAAAGCTAGGGTCTTCAAACTTTGTCTGCTCATAGCATGTCCGAAGAGCTTAAAGTTCGCAAATTTTTTGGAAAAAATATTAACAACTGTAGCCACAGTAGCCATTTGATCTTTGAGGGGTTCATTGGCTTATAGATTCGTTTTAAGAATTTTTAAAATAAAGTATTTTAATATGAAAATTCGTTTGTTTTAAACAATTTTTGTAAATTTTTATTCCATTTTAATTCATTCGAAATACACACTGATAAAAAACTAAATTAAAAAGTTATACAAATTTATATAATGCAATATGGTAATAAGGCAACCTAAGATATTAATATATATCAAATATTAAGCAAATTTAAAACTCCTTGACTTAAACAACTTGTAAGTAAGTTTTCATAACTCGTAACATAATTCATAACTGTAAGTCAAATACCATAAAATTGCAATAAAAAGTTTAAAATAACAAAAGTTAAAAAAAAAATAGTACAAAACAAAATGCGATTTTTCATTATTTTTCGTCGGATTTCACATCCATATTTGAAAAAATGCTAAAACCCGCGGTCACAATATTTTTTAATTTAAAGAGAGGGAAAAAATCTACAATTTGATGTATAAGAAGTTGTGGGTGGATGAAGGGCAAAAGTAGTTTTCAAAAAACCTGTGTTTTGAAAAGATCACAAAAGTATTCTTCAGGGATTTTTAATGGGCTTATATTTTTGCAGCTTTTGTTATTTAATTTGATAGAAAATAAGTTAAAATTTATTGTTTGTAGGGTTTTTGGAGACTTCTGTCACAATATCGCGAATAACTTTTTAGATAAACTTAAATTTTCTTTTATGACTATGCAACCACAATATATCTATGCAATATACACATATCTCCACTTTCAATAAAGCTTGGAAAAAAATATTAATTTTTTGATTTTTGGACTTTATGAGGAAACCACTGTGCAGCGTATCATTTAAGACGTAGCCGACGTCAACATTTACATGAAATTATCTTTAAACATTGAATTATATAGATCGTTCTGTCGACTCAAATAAAGGTTTTATACATTTCTCTAAATTGCGTATGTTTTTTTTTAAATCAAATCCGAAAGCTCCTAAAAATCACCCTTTAGTTGGCCCAGTACACAATATTCATCCGAGTGAGGTGAGATTTGCTAGGAATATTCTTTGAAAATGTATACATATCTTTAATATTTACCCATTTACATGAAACAAACAAAAGTACACTTTCACTACTGGACCTAATCGATGAGGTCGAGCTACTTGTTACCTACTCCAGTAGCTCGAGCTACAGTACTCGAGTAGCTCGAGTTACTCCAGTTAGAAACCCCCCAAATTTGAGCAGCGACTAAAATCGAACAATAACGAATTTTTAAAAACTAAAAAAAAAGTAAACTCCATATCAACTAGGGTATATAAATATCAAGTTCAGTGAAATTTGAAATATCTGAAAGGTATGTTGAAAGTTTTTAAAATCTTTATATAAGGTGGCACAAAAATAACCTTCCGATGTTTTTTTTTATTATGTATTTATTATGTATAGCATTTTCTGATAGGAGGATTACTTTTGCGCCACCTTATATATATATAAGAAATATATACAAAAAACCTTAAATTGGATCATTTTTGACAACAATTTTTTGGCCCATAACTTGAGATTGCGCAAATAAAGAAAAAAGTGTCTAATATTTTGTTTTATTTTTTACAACATATTCTAGTTTCATTCATATCTTAGAAAACCTCACAGTGTATTTTCCTTATTAGTAATATATTTTGCTTGAATAGCAATAGTAAAAATATTTGTTATTTGTAAATAGAGAATAGTAAAATTTTTTTCTAAAAAATTTATTTGTACTAAAAATTAGTACAAAGTACTACAAATTAGGATATAAAACGCTTTTCTAATGTTTTTACTATCTTTTTTATTTGAGTGTAAATTGTTAAATTCATGTAAATCGTTAAATTCTTTGCATAATAAGTAAAACGCCCACCCATATTTTAACAATCTTTGCAACATAAATGTTTAACTCATTCCTATTATTAGTCCTAGTTAAGCTATTGACCTCTAAAAATTAACACTTAATAAAAATCAATTACGAATTACAGTTAAAAAGGGTTATTCTTTGTAACACACATTTTACAAAAATAATGGATATTTTATTTTTATTTTTAAACAAATTTTAAAGTATTATACCCAAACGTAACTTTTACGTAATTCTTAAGCAATGTCTACACCATTTCCACTTGTTATTAAAAAAATGTAATTTCAAAAATACAAAATGTTATTTCAAAAATGCCAAATGTAACTCCAAAATATCTATCGAAATTCAAAACAAACAAAAAATCCGTAATAAAAAACGCAATTGAAATTAAACAAATTCCAATTCGAAATTAAAAAAAAAAAACCAAATGGAATTAAAAGAATACCGAATGAAATTTAAAAAATGACAAATGACTCAATTTTCGGCCTCTACCCCCTTCTATTTAAACCAAATTTGGTATGGAAGTATCATATAAATATCTCATCGTACAAGTAAGCAAAATAAAGGTGAGTGTTTTAAGCAAAATGTTTGCAGCTTGCATTTTTAGTGTAAAAAAAATGTTTTCATTTGTTTGCCCGAATTCGGTATTTTGTTGCTGAGAGGCGTGGGAAGTGTAGTCTCTCTATTTGTATATACTTTTTGGTTAAAGCTACGTGATTCAATCCTACGTAAGGCTACTTATCGCCACTGTTCTCATGATTTAAATAAATAAGCAAAAGCATTATTTTTTGAAGGCGAAATACAAAATTTAAAGCGCTTCATTTCAGCGAAAACATTATTTTTGAAGGTTAAATACATTTTATTCAAAATTCGAGGTTTAAGGCGCTGCATTTCAGCGAAAACATTATTTTTTTAAAATAAAATACATTTTATTCAAAATTCGCGGTTTAAAGCACTGCATTTCAAAGAAAACATAATTTTTTGGAGATAAAATAAAGGGTCCGCCATCTAACGATTTTTTTTTTCAACTAGTGCTTATTTCGTGAATGGTAACACTTAGCTCATGTCTGATTTGACAGATAATTAGTTTTATCCTTCCGATAAACGAATATGGTCCGTATGCTCGTTATCTTGTGAAAAAAGTGAAAGCAACTGGCATCCTCATCGATAAACCAAAGCGTGAAAAGCCAAAAACAGTGCGTACACCGGAGAATATTGCTGCTGTGGCAGAAAGTGTGCGTGAAGCGCCATCAACATCAATTTACCGTCGTTCTCAACAATTGATCATTTCGGAGACATCATTGAGACGAATTTTGCATAAAGACCTTGGTATGACGCCATTCAAAGTCCAATTGGTTCAGGAGTTCAAAAAAAAAAAAGTTATATTTTATTCAAAATTCGCGGTTTAAGGAGCTGTATTTCAGCTAAAACATTATTTTTTGAAGGTAAAATACATTTTAATCCAAAATTCGCTGTTTAAAGCGCTGCATTTCAGAGAAAACATCTTTTTTTAGATGTATATCAAGAACAGTATTTTTTTAAATTTTCACAAATATTTATGTTAATTATAATTTACTTTATTATGCCGTTGGCAAATTAATTTGTGGAGCTCTTACGGGACTAAAGCTATGGATAAAAATCTGTAAAAAAGGTACCAAATATAAGAAAAAAAAAATGTAAATACAAAAAATATTTTATTGAATAACATAAAAATAAAAGTTTTGCAAAAGTAGTTGCATCTAATTGATCATATCTTTTAAACGGTTTAAGCTAAAAGAGTCATTGATACATCCTTCTAAAGTTACTTTAAGCATTAACAGTTCAAAAAAATAATTTACTTCTTGACGGTATAATGCATTTTTCTCAAAACCCGTGGTTCAAACCGCTGTATTTAAAAAAACCGATTTCATAAATTTTTTTTAAAAATATATGTTAATTTTAAATTAATTAATTTTTCTAACCAAGAATCAGACTATACTTTCAAAAAGTTTTAGACGTGCTGAATCCAAATCTAAACTCAGAATAGACCTGTCACATCAGGTTTTTTAAAAATTAAAAATGGATTTTATAGGGGAGAAGTAGAACTTTTAGATACCGTAACGATCCTTTTGAAAAAAAATTTGCTGGAGTTATAGGACCTCAAATGTACCCAAAAATGTGTTTCTTGCACTTCTAGGTTAGAATATCTCGAAAACCTGACGTGATAGGACAATTCGGATTCAGCACTTCTAAAACCTTCGGGAAAGTATATACTGATTCTTCGTTAGAAAATTTCATCTAATTTTGTCGGCGTATGTTATTCTTTTATACCGTCACCAAAGTCATATGTTTTATTCCTGCATGTTTCTGAGTTATCGGCGTTTTAGTTGAAACTCTTCACATTTTTATTCATACGGCATAGGGAAGTAATTTATATGTAATAGCAACGAGGTTATAGTTATATGATGTTCATCTTCTATACTAAGTTTGGTTGAAATCAGGAATTTGTGGAGGAAATAGACTGTTTGATTTTATATGTTTAAAGTCAAATGTACTTTAAAAAATATCAACTGTTATTACATTTTGTATTTTTTTAATTTCATTTTGTATTTTTTGAATATTATTATCTATTCTACCTATTTTTGAATTTCAATTAGTGTTTGAAATTCAATTTATATTTTTTTGAAATTGAAATGTGTTTTTATTACGGATTTTGTTGGTCATTTTTAAAATTTAAATGGAATTTTTTGAATTGAATATGGAACTTTTTGAATTTCAAATATTAAAATTTTAATTTCAATTGAAATTTTTTGAATTTCAAATGGAGTATTTTGATTTACAACTGCAATTTTTTTAAAAAATTAAAGTTTTTGAAAAGCAAATTATATCTTTTTGGATTGCATATGATATTTTTGAATTAAAATGCAATTTTGAAATAACAAGTGGTGTTTTGTTTCTTTTTCATTTTATTTATTAAGTCAATGGAACATAGAGAGTTCATTACAGCCAGATTTAAAAAATAAATATATAAATTAATATACAAAAATGTGTCTATGGAATAATTCCAAAGAAATTCGATTCAATTTGTATTTGTATTTGGATTTCATTGAAAGTGAGAACATCGGTATTCGAAGTTCCTTACTATGATAAATGCACTGTATTAAATTTTTCGAAATTCTTTGTAGTTCGCATTCTATTGCATCTCAAAGTTAGACATTTTTAGCAAAACTAAGAAAACTACGTAATATTTAAATTGCTCTAACTTTTTAAGCTTTTATCAGATTTTTACAAATCATATCTTATACGCAAGATTGAATCTTCTTACTTTAAATATTTTATAGAAAATTATGCAGTTTTTTTCCAGAAAGTTTGCAAAACCACAATATTTCTCGAATATTTCAAAAACTTCATCTTCGCTTTTCGGAGTCAATTTGTGGTGATACTGTCTTATATAAATAACATATCCCAAATTCAGAGTGGGTTCTTCAAGGGGTGAAAAGATAATTAAAATTAAGTAAAACAATGTTCAGATTATTTTCTAAAAAAAGTTAAATTTCAAATTTTATTCAATACACACGAATTCCAAATTTCGCAAAACTCACGACCCATAGTTCATAGCATACTTTTTAAATGGTATTTTGCGTTCAGAATCCGAATATGAATTCAGAACTTCTTCAAGTCATCAAGTTTTCGTGATATTGCAACCTAAAAATGCAAAAACACGATTTTTCGTCATGTTCGGGACGTTACTACACCGCGAATAATTATTCTTATATAAAACTAGTTACGGCACAAATATGTTAACAGAACTCCTTTGAATTTACTTACGCTTTTTGAATTTACTGGATATCTTAATTTTTCCGTAAATATTTCATACTTATATGATTCCAAATTATTTAATTTCCAACGAACGGTTTATCTGAAAACAGATAGAGATATCTGATACATTCAGAAGGTATTTTGAAAGTAAAGAGTACACTCAAAGGTAAAGCTTCATCATATCTATGAAATGTTTCATAGATGTTCGTCCAATGTTACGTTTCAAAGTATTTATGAAACATTTCATAAAAAATAAAATTAATTTTATCATATATATGAAATGTTTCACTATATATATGAAGGATATTTTGTATTAATAAGGATTTCGTTATTTTCTGTAGAAAAAATTTCATAGAGACCATGAAATTTCTACATTGGACGAAAATTTATGAAACTTGTTCCTGCTTTCCTCTGGTTGTAGTAGTTTAATATTACTACTATTTTGGACCAGTTGCCAGGGTATTGCGTCCCAGAATGGGACTGCTACAGGATTTCAGAGAGGTCTGTTACGACGCTCTGTGACACGTTAATCCCCGACAGGGAACCATGGTTAAATGGGACTTTCTTGCGGAACCATACGGGGATTCACTTTTACACGGATGGATCGAAACTGGATGGGAAAACGTATCTGGGCTTCTTCGACGCTGACTTCAATGTACGCAAATGCTTCCGTATTTCTGACCATAATACCATACTACAGGCGGAGGTCACCGCGATTACGGAGTGCATTAAGCAGGTAAATATCATGGGCTTGACCGGTGATATTGTGATTTTCACGGATAGCCAAGCGGCTATCCGGGCTTTATCTACGGACTCTGTGGGACCAATGACGATACTCAGGTGTAAAGGGGAAACTAACGATTTCTCTGCACGGGGACGCATTGAGATTATATGGGTGCCGGGACACTGTGGTATAGCGGGTAACGAAGTGGCTAATGATTTGGCTAGGGGAGGATCTTCCTGTAATTAGTCACTTTGGGGAACGGTAAACCTTTTCGAGCTCTCAAGGCGGAGCTGGTGTACTGGGCTGACACCATACATAGGACCATCTGGGAAAATGCGGGTGTTGGCAGGACTACGAGTATTCTCTGGGGCAACCCGTCCACGGACAAGACGAGGGAAGTTCTGAATCTCAGTAGGAAGGAACTGAGGCTTTTGATGGAAATCCTCTCGGAACACTCGACACTTAGGGCCCATCTCCACCGTATTGGTAGGGCGGACTCGGGAGTGTGCAGGGCCTGTGGGGAGGATGAGGAGACCTTGGAACACTATCTCTGTGAATGCCCGGCATTTGCCGGGATCCGGGTCGAAATGCTATCCAGTAACCCAATATCCACATTGGGGGATCTTAGGGCCATAGAAGGGAAGAAGTTGAGGAGTTTCGTCAGTGCGACGGAGTTCCTGGGGTAGAAAGGTGACAAAGGACCGATTGTTTAGAGCGCACAACAAGCCGACATTCTGGCTAAGTCCTCAGGGACTTGAGTCGGATTAGGGAAGTATTTTCCCTTCTCCGAATCCTCTTTTCGACCTAACCTAACCTAGTAGTTTAATATGAGAAAACACATTCGCTTTGTATTCCGACCAGAGTACGGTTTGAGTGCCTTATTAATGCTTTTGAATGCAATCACAAAAAATAAGTACATTGTTGTCAACTCACATCATTTCAATAAAGCAGCAATCGACAGAATTGAGAAAAGTGAGTGTAACGAAAACCATGCATTGCATTGCTTGTCTAGTGTTAACCTCACTTAACACTCACAAAAACAGCGAATACACAACGATTGGTATGAATGGTCTCAATGTTAAATGAATAAAACGTTAACAATTTTTTTAGTGCAACATATAACTGTATTAAGAAAATTAAAAAATTTTATACATATTTCATGTTTAATAAAATTAAATAAAAATTTATACATATTTCATGTTTAATAAAACTAAAAAAATATAATTATTATTGCCACAGGTCAACGAATACTACGCGAATGTTGTGATTGATTTCATATTATTCATGTGTCATCATTTCATTTCATTGCTTGACATGTAACGGCATTATAAAAATGAATGTTAAAAAGGCATTCAACAAAAACAATAAATGGAATAAACAGCAACAGCATAAGCTGTTGTTGTTGAATAAGAGCAAAGCAAAAGCAATTAATGTATGAATGGACAACAAAAAGGAATGGTCGCATTCTGTTCTCTGGTTCCGACTATGACTGAAAAACGTGATTTTTGCATTTTTATGTTAGAGTCTCTTAAAAACTTGGTAACTTGGAGGAATTGTGAACACAGATTCATATAGCAACAAAAACAATTTTAAAATTATCCTCTGGACTATGGGCCGTTAGTTTGCGAAATTTTAAATTTGTGTTTATAGAACAAAATTTTACATTCCCTGTTCGACATATATGGAACCATAGATGAACATACATTATTCATACATGTCCACATGCATCCATACATGATTTATAAATGATTCATACATGTTCATATAAAGAATCATATATGTTCATGATTCTTTATATAAACGAAAATTGATGTAATATTTACATATATAATCATACATATACATACATTTCCATAAATGTTCATATGTGAACATTAACGAAAATTTAGGTAATATTTTTATATATGATCACATATGAGCTCATATGAACATATATGAATCTTATATGGTAGTATACGGACATGTATGACCTAGCGTGACTTTATATATGAGCATGAATGAGTTCATACAAGTTCATAAATGGATGCATATATGTTGATTTTTAACCCGGGTTTTAAGAAAATAATATTAGAATTTGTTACAAAAATCTAAATATTTTTCGGCCCATGGAGAAAGCACTCTGAATTTTGAATATGATGTGCACAGGAGCGGATCCTGGTGGGGGAGGGGAAGTAGGAAGATGAAGATGACAGCCCTCCCCCAAAAGCAAAAAAAAGGGGGAAAAAGAGCTAAGGGAAAAAAGAAGAGGAAAAAAGGAAGAAGGAAAAGAAAGATATTTTAAAATTTAAAATTTTTTAAAATAAAAAATGTTGCACAAGATAGTATCACCTCAAATTGTTTAAGAAAAATCATGGATGCAGTTTTTGAAATATTTGCGAAAAATTGCGTTTTAGTATTTTTTTCTAACTTTCTCTAAAGACACTGTTTGATTTTCTAACAAATATCTAAAATCCAATCTTTCAAATGAGATAATATTTGTAAAAATCGGATAAAAACTTAAAAAGTTAGAGCAATTTAAACATAACGTATATTTTTCTAAAACTGTCGAACTTTGAGATGCGATAGAACGCAAACTAAACAGAACTTCGAAAAACTGAATACAGCCACATATCATAAGACCGTTGAATATCGATGTGTTTATTTTCAACGATATCAATAGTCACATATCCGAACATTTTTGGAATGTCTCCATAAATAAAAATATTAAAAATTTACAAATTAAAAAAACAAAAAAATTTGAAGAGTTCTTCGGAAGTGAAAAATTCACATGCATGGTTAGGATTTTTTTTGTTCGCAATCTCATCAATAAATTGTATATCTTTCCACGCACGATTTAAAATACTATCTTGGAATTACAATTGATATTTTTTTAAAATTGATGTGTGATTTTTTTTAATAACAAGTGGAAATGGTGTAGTGTAGCTGTTGTAATATTGCGATTTCGAATACGTATGCTTTCCATAGGCTGTTTGACTGTATTGTATACACAAATGCGTTCACAGTCATTAATTTTCAATGATTCCCAAAATATGTGTCAGAGTAACAATAGACAGACGGAAAATTTTATTTTGTTTTTTCACATTATTTTCCAAAGAAATGTGGCATGCTTTCGTCAAACGTATTCAAATTAGTTGTGCTTTTCTTGCCAGCACACAGTTCCCCATATCCTTTAGTAAAATTGTTAGTGTTGGTATATTAAACATTAAAGTATCATGTTCGGTGTCAAGGAATTTCCATTTGTAATATATTTAAATTTTTGCAAAAATTACACACTTTCAGACATAATGTAAATTTTATTATTGATTTTTTTTATTCTGTAAAGAAAACTTTTTTCCATTAACCATTTGCTTCATCAGGCATAGAATTGATGAACAGTGTCGGCCAAAACTAACTGTACACTGAGTGAATTATTTTCACTTCATTAATGAATTTCTTCTTAGCTTTCATGAAAACTGTTACTGACAGACTCTGCACACGTATTTGAATTGTTCCTTACTAAATACAAGCCAAAACTATGCATTGGCTCTTGAAACAAAAGCAGAATGTAGCTATTTTTACACGCTTGAGTTGCATATGAATTACATATACAAAACGTTATTTCAATATAGACAAAACCGATTACCACATAAATTGTCTATCATTATATTTATAGTAATTAAATGTGCTAAAGTCCCAAAACTTATTTAACAAATTGTGAAAAGCAATCTGATGTAGGCGTGTCCCTATCCGGATTTCATTCCTGCCTAAGGAAATCTTCAGGGGACTTTGTTATTAGAATTTCTAGAGATATTTGTTATGTTAAATCACAAACTCAATGAGAATTTCTTGTCCTCGTCTAGGAGCGAGATTCAAAATTTAAAATATCAAAGAAAAAACAAAAACAACAACAAAAAATTGTCACAATTGGCTTTGTCATCTTCCAAATACTACTCTGTTTTTTTGACAGACCTAGCAATGTAGTGACGTTTATTCAAGTAAATCAACAATAGAAAATTATATGTTTTCTATTAGTGTCAGTTACATTTAAATTTGCACAAGCACCTGCATATTTGTTATTTAAATTTATTTTCATCGGGATAAACATTAATTGCATTTATAGTAATTAAATGTGCTAAAGTCCCAAAACTTATTTAACAAATTGTGAAAAGCAATCTGATGTAGGCGTGTCCCTATCCGGATTTCATTCCTGCCTAAGGAAATCTTCAGGGGACTTTGTTATTAGAAATTCTAGAGATATTTGTTATGTTAAATCACAAACTCAATGAGAATTTCTTGTCCTCGTCTAGGAGCGAGATTCAAAATTTAAAATATCAAAGAAAAAACAAAAACAACAACAAAAAATTGTCACAATTGGCTTTGTCATCTTCCAATCATCATTATGTTACAAAATAATTTATTTTGGGCAAAAGAAATAAACGAAATGGGCAGGGAATTGGGTATAACTTTTGAATTTGAAGATGTTTCAGCTCAAGAATGGGCTCAAAAAGGTACCATATTGCTACAAAACTTAAAATCCAAAACCCTTGAAAATATGAAACAACAAGCTTTAAACAGTGAATTACGTTTTTATAAACACTTGGACCATAACCTGCCGGTAAATTATATCGATACCATAAAAAACCAACGGCAACTTGCAATAATCTTTAAAACAAGATCAGATTTACTACCATCAAAAACGCAAATAAATTTGGTACAACTGAAAATAAATCGTGCACACTATGTAATACTAGAGAAGACGAAAATTTACAACACTTCATGGCAAAATGCCCCATACTTAGGGAATTCCGATACAGATACTTTGAAAAACCATACCTCAATGAAATTGAACTTATAAACATTTTGAATGGTAAAATACCCAATGGGTGGAATAAGATTTATAACTATGTCGAGAATGCTTTAAAGTACAGAAAAATAATAATTGAGGAATTTGTGTAATTGTATACTAAAATCTACTACAACTATATATATTTTAAAACATGTTTATACTTACTTATTATTTAATGTTTTTCATTTTATATAACAGACGACTTATATGTCATTGTTATTTAATTTCTTTATTTGTATAATATCCTAATATTTTAAATAAAGAACATACATACAAGGTGGCGCAAAAGTAATCCTCCTATCAGAAAATGCTATAAATTTTGCGATTGGCCCCTAATGTCAGTTCTGTTTTGACATTTGTGTAGTAAACACATGCGAAATACACGTTAATAAACAATGTTACGCTACACTGCTCCAGAACGCAGAATATTGGTGACTATTTATTTGACCAATAATAGGTCGGTGACTTTGGCACAACGTGAATTTCGTCGCAGATTTCCTGGCCGTCCAACGCCTACTGGTGAAACACTGCGACGTTTAGCAGCTCGCCTCGAAGAGACTGGCACAACACGAGATGCTGTCAGGCGTGGCAGACCCCGGAGTAGCCGTTCTGCAGAGAATATTGCTGCTATAGCCGAGGATGTCATGGAAGCGCCGTCGACATCGACCAGACGACGTGCCACGCAAATGGGTATCAGTCGACGGTCTTTACAGCGAATTTTGGTACAAGATTTGAAGATGTTTCCGTACAAAGTCCAGACGGTGCATCAGCTGTTAGCTGCTGACCGCCAATCGCGTGTAACATACGCTCAAGCCATCCTTAACCACCACCAAGAGGAAGATGATTTTTCATCAAAAATAATCATGAGTGATGAGGCCCATTTCCATCTTAGCGGGTACGTAAATAAGCAAAATTTAAATGGGGCACTGAAAATCCGCGTGTAACCCACGAAGAGCCATTACACCCGCTCAAAGTCACTGTATGGTGTGCTGTTTTCGCTGGAGGAGTCATCGGACCTTTTTTATTCGAAGACGTCGCGGGCCAAACGGTTACAACGAGATCTTTTTGCCGCAACTTGATGAATTGGGATTGGAAAACATGTGGTTCCAACAGGACGGTGGAACGGCACACACTGCACGTGCCACAACCGATATGCTGAAGGATGCATTTCCCGGGTGCCAAATCTCCCGTTTTGCGATTTGCACTGGCCAGCAAGATCGCCTGATTTGACCGCTCCAGACTTCTTTTTGTGGGGCTTTTTGAAGTCGCGGGTTTATGTCAACAAGCCTCAGACTCTTGCAGCTCTTAAAGACAATATCCGTCAAGAATGTGAGGACCTATCGCCGGAAGTTTTGGCCAAAGTGATGGAAAATAAGTATGATGGAAAATAAGTATAAAGTATAGAATTGTGTAAGGGTGATCCTAAGAAAACCTGGAAATTTTTAAACAAACAAATTGGGAAAAAAGTTGAGTCTTCTATGGAGTTATTGACCAATGATGATACCATGGTTACCTTAGATAGCCAAAAAGCTTCAATATTCAATACTTTTTTTTATGATTCCGTTCGAGATATGCGCGAATGTATACATCAAAATGATAATGACGACATCAATATGTTTCGCACAATGTCTCCTGTAAGTACAAGATTTGTTCTAGAAGCCACAGAAAAAGAAAAAATTGATCACATCTTGGATTGTTTAGAAATAAATAAAAGTCCCGGTTGGGACAACATTACACCTAAAATGTTATTAGTACGAAAAGCAGCTGTGTCTGAAGAAGTAACGAAAATATTTAATTATATGATAGAGGAAATGAGATATCCAAATGTACTAAAAGTGCACAAAATTATACCAATACCTAAAGGTATTAGAAGTAATAAAGTGGAGAATTATCGTCCGATCCAATCGTTGATAAGATATTGGAGAAAGTTTTGTTTGAACAATTATCAAGTTATCTTGAGATAAATAACATTTTGTTTGACCGACAATTTGGTTTTAAAAAAGGCACTGGAACTGAAGAAGCTGTTGTAAATGTGGTTGAGTATGTTTGTAGTGGACTTGATGCAGGTTTTAAAGGAGTTGCAGGTGTTTTCTTTGATCTATCGAAAGCGTTTGATCACGATATACTGGTAAAGAAACTATATTTCTTTGGTTTTTCACAAAATGCTATTGAAGTGTTTAAAGATTATTTAAGGAATCGCAGACAATTTGTTCAAGTTGGTGAATCAAAAAGTAGCATGCTTGATGTGTTATGTGGTGTCCCACAAGGTAGCGTTCTGGGCCCACTGTTGTTTAAAATTTACATAAATGATATGAAAAATATAAAATTTTATGGAAAACTATTTATGTTCGCTGATGATGTCTGTCTTTTATACAATTATAAACATGAAAAAGTATTGCAAACACAAATCGAATACGACGCTGCTATTTTGTCTGAATTTCTGAGGATTAACAAACTTATTTTAAATTCAGGGAAAACGATGAAGTTATGAGCGTACATATTGGTGATAATTTGATAAATGAGTCAGAAAGTGTTAAATATTTAGGAATTAATCTATGTCACAATCTTACATGGGAAAACCACATTAATCAACTGAAATCTAAAATATCATCTGGAATTGGTGTTTTGCATAAATTTAGAAACAAATTGAATCCAGAAACGAAAATTTTACTCTACAATTCTTTAGTTCACTCACACTTAACATATCTCCCAATGATCTATGCCTCTAAATCAAGCTCAGTAATAAAGTCGCTGCAATCAAAACAGAATAAAGCTTTGAAGATCGTGTTTAATCTGCCGTTACGATTTAGTACAGTTGATTTATATAAAAATTTTGCAAAAACTATACTTCCAATACGAGGGTTATATAAACAACAAATTTTGATTTATGTTTTTAAATGTATTAAAGGATATGGATCTCACATTATACAGTTTCATCAAAATCTGATACACACTCATAGAATAACAAGACATGCGACGGATCTGAACGTAGCGAGATGTCGCCTCGAGTTGACTAAACAACGAGTTACTTTCGCTGGTGCTAACGAGTATAACCAATTACCTGACAGTCTTAAAAATATTTCTATATTGTCAACTTTTAAAGGAAGTATAAAACAATACTTGCTTAATAACGTCGAAATACTTCTTACGACTTAACATTATTAAAAATGTAAATATGTATATTTTTAATTCTTTTTTTTTTATTTTTTATATATTATATATTGTTAAATTTTTAATTTAAATTATACATTAAAATTGTAATATAGTTATTGTTGCCTACTTTTTTTTAGCCTCTATAAAGCCATAATTGGCGCTGAGGCAAAAATTTAAAATTTGTTAAATGAAATATTGAAATAAAACATTAAAACTAAAAAAAAAAATGAAATAAAATAAAAAGGGCTCAAATGACAATCAACTGTGGCGCGGCCATTTACATGACATCATATTCTCGACTTGATGTAAAAAAAAATTAAAATACCAAATAAAAATAATCCACAAGAAGAATCAAAGTTTTCAATTTTTTTTTTTAAATTACAGCCAAAAAACATCGGAAGGTTATTTTTGCGCCACCTTGTACATACAAGCCAAAATTTTTAAAAGTTTGATTGGTTTTTCTCGATTTTGTTGGAAAATGGTTTTTGACAATTTAGAAACAGAATCCTTTTCAGATTAAAGTACGACGCAAATTTTATTTAAATTCACACCCTGCATATGAAGGAATCATTCTTTTAATTCCGCACAACAACTTCCTAGGAATATTTGATGCCCAAATAACTTCCAAGTAGTTGTTAAAGATGAAAAACTTCCAAAGAATCATATTTGGAATGATTCCCTCCTAAGTAAACCCAATGCCAAATTATAAGAGTAGTTTTGGTAGTAATATATAAAGAAAATGGAATGTTTCTAATTGGTTGTCATATTAGAAAAAATTGGAAAACACCTGCTTTGGAAACCAAATAGCTCTTTTCTAGTACAATATTAGTTGTACTGTTGGTAATTAAAAACAGTGGTTTGCCAGTACTATGTTTGTTGTACGGTTGGTCATTTCTGCCCGGGTAGGGTCTTATGGCGAATACAGTCATAACACACACTTTTTCTTACTAATAAGCTTTAACAATCGTTAATAGAATCGATTTTAAAATCAATCCGTTAGAGATAGTGTTAATTTTGGTGCGCAATTATTAAAAGGACCTATTTTAAGTAACAGGCAATTTTGGGCTACAATGAATTTATCTAACTAATGTAGGTGCGGATTCAGGAAAATATTTTGGAGAGGGAATTTAGAGCATTTTTGATAAATTCTCTATTCTTTTTGATTTTTTGTACTGAAAATTTGTATTTTGGGGGAGGATATGTCCAATTTTCCCTCCCACTGGATCCGCGTCTGAAATAATGGAGCTTAAAAAATTTTCAACTATTCAATTACATTTTTTTAATAATATGGAAAATTAATAATATTGTTAAAAATATTATGAAAATTTTTAAAATTTCTTTTAACGTTCATTTTGTTGGAACTCCATTTCTTTATATCCTCAAATATTTAAGAGGCTTACTAGCTTTAGAAGTCAATAAAAACGACAATATTTAAGCCATTATAAAAAATAAATAAATGGTGTATTAAAAAAAATCTTGTTGCGATAGAAAAACACAATATTAGATGTTATTCTAAAAATTATAATTCAGAATTCAGATAAAAATAACAACCCTGGTAACCATTTCATTGTAGACCCTTTTTGAAGGCAAAAACGGTTGACATCGTGAGTACTGATGTGAGAAAAAAAATTTAAATTTTGTTTCACACACGAATAAATTCTTTAGACCTTAACGTAGCCGGATTTTCAAAAAAATACTTAGCAAAAATTTAAAAATATTTCTACATTATTGACTTTATTCTTTAAACCTCTACAGAAAAAAAAAACAATTGAAAATCGGTCCACCCGTTAAGGCTGCACAGTGGCAGCCGATTTAAAATATCTTGTTTTGCGAAAAAAGCATTTAAAGTAAATCTTGCTCATGTAAAATATAGTACATATTTTATCGACTGGCGTTTACAAAACATTAGTATGAGCTTTTATTTTTAAAATACACGCAAAAGACTAAAAATGGGGGTTTTATACAAATAGTTTTGGCCAACACTGTATGTATGTATTTACATCAAGGCTTTTGAGTACAAGTATTGCTGAATTTTTAAGGATTAATGATCAAGGTCGTTGTCAAATTTGACAGTTACAACAAAGAGTATATACAAATAGAGGGACTACACTGCCCACGCCTCTCAGCAACAAGATACCGAAATCGGGCAAGCAAATGAAATCATTTTTTTACACAAAAAAATTATTGCAACATGTTGATAAACTATTGTTGCTTAAAAGACTAACTTTTATTTCTTTTATATTTTAGTATTTTCTATTAAAATTATTGTATTTTAATTTTATCTTGCTTGTGAAAATTTTACATAAATAAAAATTTTATTAAATTATTATTCAAAAACATGATACAAATTAATTTACGGCCTGTTTTTACAAGACGTGTATACTACCACACGAACGTGTGGCACCCGAACGAACGCCAACATAATGTTTTTCGCATTTTGTTTACTTTTTTTCATATACAAATTTCAACCCAACACTGTAAATGAAATATAAACAAAAACAGCTGATTTTTGCTTGAAAAAAAATGTATTTATTTTGTTTAGAAAACAATAAAAGTGGCGATAAAAATATAATTTGTATAAAAAAAAACAAAACCATTTACAAATAAAACTGATCGGGTCGATTGCCATGGGTTTTGATAGTGATTCCAGTGCCATTGATAATGAATATAGTCGTTTGTATCGAAGAAATTTGCGAGATGCCACCAATCACAGCTCATTATCACAGCTCATTATTCTTTCTTTATTACAATTTTTTGTTAAAATTTTTTTTTTTTTTTTTAATATTAAATTGTGTTGCCTTTTTTCTTTGACGAATACTTTTTTATGAACGTCTGTTTTGACGTTTGTGACGTTTAAAATCGAAATGTGGAAACCAAAAAACAAGAGACGAAAACGACAATTCTTACGTTTTCACTCAATTCAAAGGGACATTTGCGATACAGAACCCCAAAATGAATTTCTTCACTCATTTACACGAATTTTTTGAGTGACACGTCTTACAAAAACAGGCCGTTAAACTTTTAAATTTCTTCAACATGATTTCATTAAAAACCTATTTACAAACATATAAAAACAGGACAGATTGAGAGAGACTGAGGTGGCTAGAAACACACTGAGTGTATAAACTCTTTGGCAACATGTTTTAATTTGCTCCGTACGAGATTACAAACAAAGAAAAAGAGGGTGGATAGAAACCCACTGGTTACAAGTTCAATTACTTTAAAAATTCAAATTATTGATTTGTCAGCATTAAATTTGAAAACAAACAAGAAGACGCATTAAAGTTATTTTAAAGGGAAAATAAATATTTTTGCAATGTTACTTCAATATGTAGATGCTGTTAAAATTTAGCATTATTCACACTAGGGACATCTTTATGTGAATTCGAATTAAGTTTTTTTTGCCTCAATTTAATTTAACAAATTCTAGTAAGAAAACGTTCTGACCAAAATAAATCACTGCAATAAAGTATCGTGCAATTTTCCAATTGAATTGGAAACGGAAGAAGAAAAAAAGTGCACCGGAAAGCAAAAATTTTAACGCAGACATAATCCCACCCTTTTGCATTTAAAAAGGGTGGGTCGATAGTACAGTTCTTCGTTAAATTGTGTGTGCGTGTTGCAGCTGCAGTAATGCGGAATTTAAAAACTATTTCGTGTGTGTGTGTGTTTGAGTTTTTAAAAACCTTTACGAGGATACAGTGTAAACATGTTCTTATCCTTTGGGTAGACATAAATTTATCTTTATGTTTAGCAACTAAGATATTTTCTTAAGTGTGCGTATCACTATTTTTCTACTCATTGTCACATACATTTTTTTCTATTGTTCTAGTTTTCAGTTATATAATAGAGTGATAGATGAATTGATTCCCACAATTAGTAAAATCGTTATCTCAAGCAGCACGTTTTATTTAACCCTCTAACCGGCAAGACCGCCTGCAGGCGGATTATTTTAAATTGACCATCAGTGGGCCGAAGGAGTGTTTTATAATAAGAATTTAAGCCATTTCAATAGATAACCAAATTTATCAAAACTGTTATGAACTTTGGAAACAAGATAGCGTTATAGTTAAAATTTCGTAATATTTCAAAAAATAAATATTTGAACACAACTTCAGATATCTTGAAAGCATATGTGTGTTGAATGGCAACAATTGCTACCAAATACAGATTGAAGCTTAAACTTTTAAAAAAATTCAAATTTTGGTTTAAGGACATGCAGGATTCTAATAGCATACCTGCAAAGGACATCGTCTTAACTTGAAACTTTTTGGTCGGATTTTTATGAAGTTTGGCAAAAAGATTATATTAAGCAGTATGAGAAAAGCCTTATATATATAAGTTGAAGATACGATGCGTTTTCACTCAATTTCGAGTTTTCAAAAACGAAAATCGACATATCTTCTTAAGTAAAAGCACATAAAGGGTAGGTTTTGGAGGGTACAATCAAAAAAATTAGTTAGTAGAACAGTTAGTAAGACGTCTTGTAAATCAAGTATACTAATTCTCAGCAAGATTTTTCTGCTGAAATTGTATTTTCAGCTATCATTTTAGTTATACTTATCAGCCATAATTTTAGTTATACGCAGCACTTAACTGATTTGAACTAATGTTTTACTAATATTTTACTAATGTTTTACTAATTTATTTTGCTAAAAAAATTGTGCTGATAAGCGCATTAATAGCGTGGACGACAACCAAATTGAACGATATACACAGAATTAAGTACATATCGCGCCATATCAATATTTAGTAGAGACGAGGAAAAGATACTAAAAAGTACAACTCTTGTAAAACATATTAGAAAATCAACCAAGGAAAATTTGTATATTTGTTTTTATTACAAAAGGACGCTAACAATGTAAAAAAAACTTTAATATTGTTTTGTCACCGGATTGTCAAACTAATTGTCTATTAACTATATTAAAGACAAAATTAAATATTTGAATTTAATAAACATTAAATGTGTATTTGTAAACTAAATTTTTATGGTGATTACTAATGTAGTTTGGTCAAATTGCAAACAAATATACGTTCAGATATACAGACTGAAGCGAAAGACAAGGACACACATCTTGGGTGAATCTTTATGTTTCCTTTTCTTATTGAAAAAAAAAGGTTGTATATTTAGACAACCATTGATGTACGAGTAAGTAGTTGAAAGATAATTTTGTTTATGTTATATATATTTACTTCTGTTAATATTCAGATATTAAATGAATTCATGCCGTCACTGTGGGTTTATGAAGATTTTTATTTTGTAATGTATTGCAAATTATTTTAAACAAAATTACAGAACTTTTCTTAAGTTTTCCATCAAATAGATTAACTAAAATATATTTTTAAATTTTTCTTATTTTTAAACAGTATTTTTTTTTTACTAAAATAGCCTTGTTTTGTTCCTCATAGTTAGCATAGATGAGAAATAAACGATTGGCAGCACTTTTAATATATTTGAATTCAAAATGACAACTTATTAAAGTTGAAAAATTAAAAGAGTTAACACTTGACATGCCCAATATCAAATTTTGTATGGCAGTTCGTAGCATGTATAGGGAAAAAATAAGCCCAACATAAAGCAATATGTTAATTTATATACATATCATATTTGTTAGGGGTATAACTTTTTACATTCTGCACCAAGACAAATTTCTAAAATATCAATTTTTTAGCAAATTCAAAGATATTTTTAAAATATCTTTGAACAATTACTGACACTACTATACTCAACTCGAAAGTATGAAAAAAAATTAAGACCAAAAGGTCCAAAATTTTAAAATTTAAATGAAAATATTCACAAAAAAAATCGCAACAATCGGAAGACTATTAGAAAGGGTTACAACCTTTAGCACTTAATCCTTTCACTACCGACTTTTTGCTTGTGCATATATTTCTATTTGAACTTCTAATTCTTGTTTAGGGCCCTTAAATAAGAAAGAAAATGGTTTTCACATTTTCCATCTCCCCTTCGTACCCGCCAAAAAAAGGGCACGGAAATAATTTGGTTAGTTTTGTTCTGCTCATTTGATGAAGCTTCGCTGCAAATTTAGAGATTGTAGCTTTTTGAGTTTAACAGATACACCAAACGCCCCTTTTTTCGGAGATAGAGACTGATCAAAATAATCTGACTTTGTTAAGAAATATAGCCACTATACTGGGGTTTGAGAACTCAGCACAGATTAAAAAGAACATACAAATAATTTCAATGTATATAAAAACCAAAAAGTTTGATATAATTTTTTAAAAATTATTCAAGTTCGATTCCATACTCATACATTTTCATTAAAAACAAATAAAACTGTATAATATTGCTCTATAGTGACTGGCTTAGTGGTGGTGTGCACCACTGTCATGTGACAAAATTGAAGAATTCTTCATAAGGGACCTCATTGAAAGTTGTTAAATAATTAAAAATAATTCAATTATAAAAAATATAAAAACAATGAGAACAAGGTGGTCTCTTAAATGCTCTTCTCCTGTCCAAACAAGGAGTCGGGGCCCATTTTTTTATTGCTGATTCTTAAAGCAAAAATTATGAGAAATCCAAAAAAAATAAAATTAGCCGGAAAATTTAGGAGCTTCTGTGGAAAATCGGAAAATTTAATTTTCATGGGAAAATTTAATTTTCATGGGAAAATTTAATTTTCATGGGAAAAAAGGCAAATTTCTGAGAAAAATTAGGAAAATTTTATTTTTCAATTAAAGCCTGATTCAATACCTTTCCAACGAGCTATCACTCGTTGCGATCGCTTTAGTAGTTTTTTTTAAAATGAGGTCCCTTATGAAGAATTCTTCAATTTTGTCACATGACAGTGGTGCACACCACCACTAAACCAGTCACTATAAAAAAAAAAAATATATGTAGGTACATTATTTTTTGCTGGGCAATCGATTGAGACTATTTATTTTAAAATCGGAGAGGGGTCGTCCAAAAGGTGATCGCTTTCATATGGAATTGCTCATAAATAGAACTTTTTTGGCCTTCAAAGTTCAGTAATTTCATGATGCTTGGAAACGTGTTGGATTTCTAAGTCACGTGTTTGATTACTAAGAAGACACAAATGGAGCAAAATTTATGATTAATAATTTTTTTGTTAAAACTCTGCCTATTCTGGTGTCTTTAGCTTTTCTAAAACTTGCAGGTTCTGAAGAGATCTTTAGCCAGATCGAAATACTAGTATCAGCCTAGCTAATAGTTATGTTTGCTTTGCTTTATTTTTGTAGATATACGGCGGTTGAAAGCTCGTTATAGAGTAAAAATAACACAAAAATAATCTCGATGTATATACAAAAAAAAAACAACTACTGAAACTGTAAAAATTATATAGCAAAAAAATAAAATAAAGTCGAAAAAAAATCTCTTATCAAAATTTCAACAGATTTGATGCGAAATCTTTTTTAATGCTCTTGAAAACATTGTATTTTTAATATTTGCAAAAAATGATAAAAGTTATATCCCTCATGTTTTCTTAAAGTCGAAATTTATGAATACCGTTATTGAATCAAAGCCCTTTCAACAGACTATCGTTATTAAGTAACCGTTACCGAAAATTTTAAAATACTGTTATCAGTGAAATACCGTTACCGATATAACTAAAATTTCAATATCCTTAAAATACCGTTACCGAAATAACTAATATATCGTTAGCGCTTAAATACCGTTACCGAAATAATTTAATTAGCGGTATAATTAAAATACCGTTACCGAAATAATCTAATAAGATCTGTAAAAGAAAAATCGATCTAAATAGATATATTTTCCCAAAGCTGGACCATAAACTAGCCAGTCATTGGAACCAGCGGCGTACCCAGGATTTTGTTTTTTTTAAAACAACTTTCAATGAGGTCCCTTATGAAGAATTCTTCAATTTTGTCACATGACAGTGGTGCACACCACCACTAAACCAGTCACTATAAAAAAAAAAAATATATGTAGGTACATTATTTTTTGCTGGGCAATCGATTGAGACTATTTATTTTAAAATCGGAGAGGGGTCGTCCAAAAGGTGATCGCTTTCATATGGAATTGCTCATAAATAGAACTTTTTTGGCCTTCAAAGTTCAGTAATTTCATGATGCTTGGAAACGTGTTGGATTTCTAAGTCACGTGTTTGATTACTAAGAAGACACAAATGGAGCAAAATTTATGATTAATAATTTTTTTAATAGTGAATTTTATCGTTGATCTATAAATTTATGTGTGAGATTTTATTTGTTCGGTTTTAGATCATGACAAATTTTTCTCTAAATTAACAGAAAAATTATAATTTTTATATGATAATTTACTTTGACTATTAGAAAAAAAAAAAAAAACACAGAAAAAGTTATTAGACACTAGCATGAATGGAATGCATTTTCTGACCCACTACGGTCTTCATCAACATTCTTCGTGCCATTTTAGTGTTAATCGTAAATATCATCTATTTAACTCACATGTTAAAGAAATTGGGTAACTTTTAAATCCCACATTACTCTGTGTGTTGAGTTAGAATGAAATTTACCACGAACGATTTCTATTTATAGAGTGTTTGTTTTTTCTCTAGTCATTATCATAGTTGCCAGTTTAACTTTTAGTTAAAACTTTAAATGGCAGTTTTTTTCTCTAATGTCATCATATACTATCCTTTTACATTAGCAAAGCATATCAACAAACATTAAAGATTTTTTTTATTAATACATATGACGAGCATATACATTAAATGATTTTTGCACTGTACCTGGTGAGTGGTTTAATAGTGAATTTTATCGTTGATCTATAAATTTATGTGTGAGATTTTATTTGTTCGGTTTTAGATCATGACAAATTTTTCTCTAAATTAACAGAAAAATTATAATTTTTATATGATAATTTACTTTGACTATTAGAAAAAAACACAGAAAAAGTTATTAGACACTAGCATGAATGGAATGCATTTTCTGACCCACTACGGTCTTCATCAACATTCTTCGTGCCATTTTAGTGTTAATCGTAAATATCATCTATTTAACTCACATGTTAAAGAAATTGGGTAACTTTTAAATCCCACATTACTCTGTGTGTTGAGTTAGAATGAAATTTACCACGAACGATTTCTATTTATAGAGTGTTTGTTTTTTCTCTAGTCATTATCATAGTTGCCAGTTTAACATTTAGTTAAAACTTTAATTTTTTTGTTAAAACTCTGCCTATTCTGGTGTCTTTAGCTTTTCTAAAACTGCAGGTTCTGATGAGATCTTTAGCCAGATCGAAATACTAGTATCAGCCTAGCTAATAGTTATGTTTGCTTTGCTTTATTTTTGTAGATATACGGCGGTTGAAAGCTCGTTATAGAGTAAAAATAACACAAAAATAATCTCGATGTATATACAAAAAAAAACAACTACTGAAACTGTAAAAATTATATAGCAAAAAAATAAAATAAAGTCGAAAAAAAATCTCTTATCAAAATTTCAACAGATTTGATGCGAAATCTTTTTTAATGCTCTTGAAAACATTGTATTTTTAATATTTGCAAAAAATGATAAAAGTTATATCCCTCATGTTTTCTTAAAGTCGAAATTTATGAATACCGTTATTGAATCAAAGCCCTTTCAACAGACTATCGTTATTAAGTAACCGTTACCGAAAATTTTAAAATACTGTTATCAGTGAAATACCGTTACCGATATAACTAAAATTTCAATATCCTTAAAATACCGTTACCGAAATAACTAATATATCGTTAGCGCTTAAATACCGTTACCGAAATAATTTAATTAGCGGTATAATTAAAATACCGTTACCGAAATAATCTAATAAGATCTGTAAAAGAAAAATCGATCTAAATAGATATATTTTCCCAAAGCTGGACCATAAACTAGCCAGTCATTGGAACCAGCGGCGTACCCAGGATTTTGTTTCGGGGGGGGGGGGGGGGCCCAATTTTTGTTTTTTAAATTTTTTTTTGTTTGAAAAGCATATAATTTTGGTTTAAATTTATTGATCTAAAAAAACAATTTATATTTTTTTTATTAAAACAAAAAGTTCAGCTTCGGCTTCGGCCGAACATTGATATTATGGCCGAAGTTCGGCTACGGCCGAAAAAAATGAGTTCGGTCGGACACTAATATTTTGTATCTGTTAAATAAGTTTTGGATGGGAAAGTTACCATTGACGTTATACCCAGTTATGATAGCAATTTTGAAGCAAAAATGTTTTGACATGTCTTTGTTTTTTTAGTTTTTTTATATCTACAAACAAGTTTTTTTTTTTTGAAATATTTAACAAATTTATGTATCAATTAAATAATTTTATTTTGATTTTTAAAGTGAGCTATCATATTAATTAAGATCCTTATATACTATTAACAAAGCTCTTAAAATTTAATTCAACGATTTTTTTTCATAAGTGTCAATGTCAATGTCAGGTTCAACCTTTTCTCCAGGGACCGTAAAAATTATTCCCTTTTTCATAAAAGTCAGATGATAAAAGTTATTTTTTGATTTTTATTTTTTCGAGCAAAAATAAAAGTTATTTTTTGATTTTTATTTTTTCGAGCAAAAGTTAAAATTATTTTTGATTTCTATTTTTTCGAGCAAAAATAAAAGTTTTTTTCTGATTTTTATTTTTTCGAGCAAAAATAAAAGTTATTTTTTGATTTTTATTTTTTTGAGCAAAAATAAAAGTTTTTTTTGGTTTTTATTTTTTCGAGCAAAAATAAAAGTTATTTTTTGATTTTTAATTTTTCGAGCAAAAATAAAAGGTTTTTTTTGATTTTTATTTTTTAGAGCAAGTATAAAAGTAATTTTTTGGTTTTAATTTTTTTATTTACCAAAAATAAAAGTTATTAGCTTTGTAATTATGATTTTTCAGTGATGATAGATATACAGCAAATATTTTGCAATGTTATTTTTTGTGATAACTGTATTAATATATATTATTATACATTTTTTAAGTATCTAATTACAAGACAAACATCTCTATTTGTACGAGCAGTGCGCCAATTTTTGGAAATTAAATTCGTCATTTTTAAAACAAGAATTCTTCAAAAAAATCGTCATATTTAAAATAAGTTTTACTGATTATAAAACTCGAAAATATTACAAAAGGCAACCATAAAATTTATATATTATATGTATATATTTATATATTATATATATATAATATAACTGCGTTATTTGTTATTTATTCGTTATAAAAATAAAAAATTATAACTTATGGAATTTCAACTCAAGAAATTGAAATAAATATCAAAAATAACTTTTATTTTTTCTCGAAAACATAAAAATCAAATAATAACTTTTGCCCGAAAAAATAAAAATCAAAAAATAACTTTTAATTTTGCCCGAAAAAATAAAAACCAAAAAATAACTTTTATTTTTGCTCGAAAAAATCAAAATATAACTTTTATTTTTGCTCGAAAAAATAAAAATCAAAAAATAACTTTTATTTTTGTTCGAAAAAATAAAAATCAAAAAATATTTTTTTACTTTTGCTCAAAAAAATAAAAATCAAAAAAAACTTTTATTTTTGCTAAAAAAAAATAAAAATCAAAGTTTTAAAAAGCAATGCATTTTATTATAGACTAGTTCATAAGGATCAAAATGGTATGCTTGAAACAGTTTTCCGACATTTACTTCTAATTGCTTTTTTTTGTTTAAAAATTTGGAAATAACTGTTATTTTCGGTCCCTGCTTTTCTCGATACACTGATGCAAGAGCTAGAGCACCAAGTCTAGCTTCACCCATAGAATTCCTTAAATATGTTTTCACTCTTTTTAGGGTGGAAAAACTTCTCTCCGCGGATGCAGTTGTAACAGGAATTACTATCAGTAAATGTAAAAACATGTAAACGTTTGGAAAAAGTTCCTTGTTGCAATCTTGAATAGCATCTAGCGGATTTGATGGTCTTTATGGTAGTGTTTCCATAGATCAATTTCAGTTAATATATCATTAGTTTGAAAAATGATAGTCTCAAAAAAATATTATAAATTCATTTATTACATACTAACCAAAACAAAAATAAAATAAAAAATCGAAAATATTTCGGGGGGGGGGGGGGTCTTTGGCCCCCAGGGCCCCCCCTGGGTACGCCACTGATTGGAACTCAAGCATAAAGCGGCTAAAAATAACGGTTGCCATTGACATTACCTGAATAAAGTAAATAACGTTACCCGAAATAACTGAAAACCCGTTAGTCCGTTGTACGAAACCTCTATTAAATATAGAAAATAAAATTTTTGTATACTCCAATTTTTGTTTATTATTTAATAACAAATTTCCTAGAAATATACAAAAAAAAAATTGTTTGTTGAGAAAAATTGTATTTTTCTATTTTATTTAAATACCGAAATAACTAAAATACCGTTACCGCTAAAATATCGTTGCCGAAATAAGTGAAATGTAGTTCACACAGAAAATAAATTAGGTGGAAATCGGTTGAGAAAATATAAAATATACATTGCCGAACAAGAAATTTTATACCGATTACTAAATTTTTTTAATTAGCACAGTTTAAGTATTCTAACAATCCATGATTTCGTAATACAAACAAATTTATTCTTTAGTTCTTTAATAATTGGTAAAACCAACCAATACTGAATTAAAAAAATATTTGTTCCAATGATCGGTAGATCCAACCGTATCAAAATATAAAAATGAGTAATGGAAACTATCAATATGCAGCATCAGTAGATTTTCAATATTAAATATAAATATTAAAAAAAATATTGAAATTTCGTTACAAAAATATTGAAATTTTTTTTATAAAAAAAGAACAAAAATGTATACAACAACTTAAACAACCAGAAAAAAGGCTGAAGCAATCATGAGCTTGAGAGACAGATATTGTTCAGGTTAGTACAATTATGAAAATAAATATGATATAAAGATTCTAAAAGAAAAAAATATGTGTCTTCTTTATTTAGTATCGAAATATCGCTGCAAGTGGAATCTGAATTCAGAGCGCAAACATATTTGAAGGATTCCATGAAGATTTCATTAACACACTCTTATAATATCACAAGGAAGACTATTTGAAACGAAAATATAATTTAAAGGGTGATTTTTTAAGAGCTTTCGGAGTTGATTTAAAAAAAAAAACACATACAATTTAGAGAAATGTATGAAATCCATATTTGAGTAAATAACACAATGTTCAAAGATTATTTCATGTAGATGTTGACGGCGGCTACGCCAAGTCTAGCTCTTCCATTTTGCGCAAAACGCTCGTCATTCAGAGTAACGTTCCTGTCTTTGTTGTCACTGAAAAAGTATGGTCCAATGATGCCACCGGCCCATAATCCACACCAAACAGTGTATTTTTCGGGATGCATTGGCAGTTCTTGCAATGCTTCTGGCTGATCTTCACACTAAATGCGGCAATTTGGCTTGTTCACTCATCCATTCAATCAGAAATGAGCTGAACAATATTTTCCCATAAAAAAGTGGATCTTCATCCAACTTTGCCAGCACCCATTCACCAAAAGTTAGCCGTTGTGGTACCAGCTGTATTTTAATTCCGCAAAATTTTCCACGTAATGGAGTAACAGAGGCCTAATTGCTGCGAACGGCGCCGAATCGATAATTCACAGTCATCAACAACACTGGCGGACACAGCTGCGATATTTTCCTCTGTCCGCACTCTACGTATGCGTGTTGGTGGTGTAATTTCCAATAATGTAAATTTAGTGCGAAATTTAGTCACAAGATTCCGAATAGCTGCCTCAGAAGGCAGCCCAAACTGGCCATAAATTGGAAGAAGTGCACGACGGACTTTCTTAGCCGAGCATGAATTTTGATAATAAAATTTAATAATCTCAAAGCGTTGTTCGTTTATAAGTCTATTCATGGTTAAATTATAGACCGAACTGAACATGTTTTATGTATGAAAAATAGATACAAAAATCTGAAATGGTTGATTTTTTTATATGTCTTATTAGAGTTATACTTTTAGTAAAATTTTTCACGTCACTACTACATTTTGACATGCCGCAAAATGTAATTCATTCTGCGTATATCTTCAAATCTGCCTGTCGTCCACACTATTAATAGGCTTATCAGCACAATTTGTTTAGCAAAATAAATTAGTGAAACATTAGTATAATATTAGTAAAACACTAGTTCAAAACAGTTAGTTGCTGAATAAGTAAAATCAAAATTTTATCTGAAAACATAATCTTAGCAAAAAAGTTGCTAAAAAAATACTATACCTGATTTACTAGACGTTTTACTAACTTTTCTACTAACTTATTTTTTTGAGTGTAGTGAAACTTATTTAACAAAATTAATATAAAGAGTGAACACATCTAAATAATAAATTCGGTGGCGGCAAAGTCGGCTCTCACAACGAATCTATTTTCTGTGTGTTAACACTAAAACAACGTTGCCGAAATAACTGAAATATCGTAACCCCTAAAAATGCCGTTACCGAAATAAAACAAATAGCGTTACGCTTAACAATGCCCGCATCGAATCCGTTACCATCCCTGAAAAAACATTTCGGAACTACTGATTTTGTATTTAATGTGGGTTTTCTTATGTATTTTAAAGGAAAATTTAATTGAAATTTTTCGAATTACTCGAGTAATTTTAAAATTTTACTCAATTAATTGAGTAAGCTTTAAGTATTAAAATCGAGTTACTCGGTTATTCGATCAAAACCAAACCCGTGTAATTTGAATGTCCTAATAAGTACTAATGGTACATTTGCAATATTTTAAGATAAATAAATTGTATCAAATATCTGATGCCATTTTATATAAAAAGAAGTCAGAAGAAGTTAAAACATTAAATAAATCTTTTATAATGGTAGTGTTTTTGCAAATTATACCATTAGAGAACATAAGAAAATCTATTGTATTTAAACATATAAAACTACTTTTACTATTGTGACCTTGATTATGTAAAAATGAACTACAACTGATTATCGGCTTGATGTGGTGATTATTTCAACAAAAAAAAAAGAAGACACTTTGCATTAGAGATAATAAATACCTGAAAAAGAGTCATGTAAACTGATTATCTACAACAATTTTACCATCCATACATCCATATTAGTGACAATATGACAATGAAAACTATCCCAGATAGAATAGCATAGAGTAAAACAAGTTAAAGTCATTAGCATTTGAATGTGACCAAACAAAAGGCGTACAAGTGATTTCCACATTGTTTACACGCATAAATTTGGGAAAGGATTTGACATGGACACAGCAAGATCAATAATGACTGCAAATTAAAATGGACTATATTTTTTTTTGCACTTTTCTCTACGGAAAATTTGCAAAAACTCAACACAAAAGACAAGTAGAACATTTCTAGATACCTGCTCAGAAATGTCACAGCGAAAGGATATGAAACATTAAGAGAGAGAAAAAAAAACGAACTAAAAATAAAGGATTTGCAAAGAAAACAATGCAGAAATTAAAAATTTAAATAATATTGATTTCTAAAGAATTTAACCTTGAAAGCTTTTCAGTTTTGCAAAAAGAGTTAGTTGAGAAAAAAAAATACTACAGGAAATTTTTAAAGGACCTTGTCAAAAATTTAAAGATTTTGTTTTTTCATGTTTTGTTAAGACAGCTGTGTATTTTTTTTGGCTACACTGTTTAATTAATTACAAGGAAAAATACAATACCCATCAGATGGTTTTTTGTATTTTTACAAAAATTATTTAAAACTCAACACATGCACAAAAGAATCTAAAAAGTACATATACACACTCATACACATACAACCAGTTTTTAGACATATCTGTCAGTTAAGTCAACAAATGTCAAGGTGAAAATTTATCAAATTCTTTAAACAAAAATTTTCAAATGTAAACCAAACCGAGCAACTTTTCTTACCAAACCTTTATTCTGCAAATATACACAAATATAAGGGAAACAAATTTTTAAACTCTCTACATATGGATGTACTACATACATAGAAAGAAAAAGCAACAAATTGTTAAAAAACAAAAAAAAAAACTATATTTCCTAAAAATCAACTTATTCTTACTCATCAAAATTAGCTTAAGTTTTAAAATGTTTAGTTTTGTTCCTCAAAACTTTAAAGTCTTTAATGTTTTTGAAATACAAAAATGAATACCCCATAGGGTGGAGTTAGGAGTGCCTCTGTTATACTTACAAAACTCATCTATTTTAAGAAATACAAAAGGGAATGCTGCATGTATCATTATTATCATTGTTAGTTTCAGTTCTGACTTCTTTTTCTATATGTCAGATGTTATGTTTATCATATACCAATTGTGAGGGGGGGTGCTTTATCACTCTACTTACCCATGTATGCATCCATTCACCCACCCTTAAGGATATCAATCATTATATAAAATACCCAACACGTGTGACATGCGCATCATCTTATTCCAACAGGATGTTTGTGTTTTAGATGATGGTCCATTTGTAAAAGTGAGAAAACTATATCGTCATTGATATCCTATAAATGACAAAGGACAAAGCCAGTACATAAAAAAACAAATGATAAAAAAATGTAATGAAAAAAAAAACTTTAATTGCTCAACCAAAAGCTCTATTTGTTTGTAATAGAAGCTTTAAGTTTAATTTTCAAACTTGCAGCTAAAAATGTATTTAAAACACAATTTAAATGTGTTGCTTTAAAGGAAATTATGTTGTATAAACCGATTTTCTGTCTTAACAAACACATAGAAAGGTGGCTCAAATTTAAAAGCAATAATTGGCAATAGATTCAGTTATTTATTATATATTCTATCTGCATATAGTTTTCCTTTATTACACTTTCTTCATGGACCAGCTATTGTTTTCAGAAGAAACTGATGGTGTTTTCTTTTCTGGAAAAAAGTATTGAATTTTAAAGTGCAAACACAGAATCAGAATATAACACAATTTTATCACATATTGCATTTTTTTTAACCTGTGCGTTTTTACACTAAAAAAAAAGTTACCCAGCAAATCCACTCATTAACAAATAATGGGTAAAGTAATGTATCGCTCCACGCATTACATTACACCTTGCTTCACTGATAAATTTTTCAAGCGATGAGTAATGAGTTGACGCATTACCTTGTAGGGGATAAAGTAACTGGTTACTTATATGGTTACATGTTTTGAAAAACTAATGTGTCTATAAATAGATTTTCATAATCTATTTTAATTAAATAAATAACGTGGTCATGCCGAGATTCGATCCAGGGGTCTCAGGTTGTTAAAAATTAGTTATGCGAGAACTCTACCAACTGAGCTACCGATACATATAATATTTGGTTGCTTAAAATGTAAATGAGTTGTTGCGCTTCGTGTTTTCGTTTGCGATATCAAAAATATATACCTTACCCTCATGCTTACAAAAACTCACAAAGTAATGTGTCTGTAAATAGATTTCCAAAAAGATATTTTAATAATTACTTTACGTTTATAATTGATGATCGGTAAGTTATGTTTTGAAGTAATGCAAAAGGTAATGAGGTATCATTACAAGGTAATGCATTACTTTATCACACACATTACCAAAGTCTTCCTGGGTAGTAAAGTCAGCAAAAAATGTTGCTAAGTCAGCAAAATTTTAGTCAGTAGGATGCTTGCAAAAAAAATTGCTAATGTCACCAACATCATTTGCTGAAAATTAGCGATTTTTAGCAACAAAATTAGTAGATTCAGCAAAAGTTAGGCTAACACTTAGTTGATTCAAAATTAAGAAATCCTTGCTTAAAGTTAATAAAATTATTGCTGAGTGAAAAAAATATTCTTTAGTTAATTTATTTGCTGAAAATTTAAAAAAAAAAAAACATTTTTTGTTATTCTTTTAAAAAATAATTTACAATACGTTACAAAATATATACACGTATTAAATTTAGTATCTGAAAATATATAGAAATAATTATATATAACACACACATATTATCTTTCAACTACACTCATAATAATCCATGATAAAAATACAAAATTCCGTACGATGTGTGTCCTTGTCTTTCGCTTTACTCTGTCTACCTGAACGTATATTTCTTTGCAATTTGACCACACCACATATATAGTCACTATAATCAATTAGGTTACAACATACACATTTAAAATTTATTAAATCCAAATATTTTATTTTGTCTTTAATTACACAATTACTTTGACAAGCCGGTGATAACACAAAATTTAAGTTTTTTTCATCCGCAATTTATATGTATACGGTATACATTGTTGGCGTCCTTTTGTTTTATTATGTATGAAAAACAGATATAAAATGGTTGATTTTTGTATATCTCCTTCAACAGTTGTACTTTTTAGTATCATTTTCCTCGTGTCTACTACAACTTGACATGTAGTGACTTCTACTTCATTCTGCGTATATCACTCAATCTGGTTATGGTCCACACTTTAAATGTGCTTTTCAGCACAATTTTTTTTTTGTAAAATAAATTAGTAAAACATTAGCAAAATATTAGTAATGCATTAGTTCGAAACAGTTAAGTGCTGAATAAGTATAACTAAAATTTTAGCTGAACATAAAACCGTGGATTCTTCGAAATTTGAAAAACTAAAAGCGCCAATCGTGAAGAGGGTCCATAAAGTTTCTGAATGCTAAATTTAATTGAAATCGGAAAGCCAAAGGTCAGGTTTTGCCTGATTTTCCATGTAATGGCCGATATATAATTTGTGATTAACAAAATTTAGCAACTGGTTTTAAAAATTAGTAAAATATTTTGCTAAAATCAGCAACAAAAATAAGTACAAATTTCAGTAATTTGTAAAATTAGCAAATAATTTGTAAGATAGCAAAATAATCATATTAAAATAACAAATTGTACTAAAAATTAGTACAAAAATACAAGTGTACAAGTAGTAGTACAAGTGCAATTGAAATATTTTTCTACAAACAATTTTTCTGAGTGTACCAATTCAAATAAAGTCCCGAATATGACGACAAATAAAGATTTTTGCACTCTTAGGTTACTTTATCACAAAACTAGATAACTTGGAAGATTCGGATACACAGCGCGAAAGACCATTTAAAAAGTATACTTTAAACTATTGGTTTTGAGTTCTGCGAAGTTGTTAATTCGGGTGTATTGATGAAAATTTAAATTTTTTTTTGAAAGTAATACGACATTTTTGCTTTGTTTTACAAGATAATATGGTCTATTAACCAAAATCGGAGATGTAGTTTTTAAAATATTCGCGAAAAATAGCGTTTTGTGTATTTTTGCAAACATTGTAGAAGAAGAGGCTGTATTGTTTTCTAACAAGTATCTATAACTAGAAGATCCAGTATTTCATTTGAGATCAGAAGTTGGAGTAGTTTAAATATTATGTATTTTTCTTAGTTTTGTTTAAAATTTTGAATTTGGATATGAGATAGAACGCGAACTACACCGAATTTCGAAAAAATAATACAGCGCATATATCATAGGGACGTTGAATAACAATTTGCTAAGTTTTCATTAAATAGTAACACATCGATTCCGAAAAGGACTAACATCGAATTGAAATATTTGAGAATGTCCAACTTATCTTTAACATTTGCCTTTTAACATGAGTTCAACCGAAGAAAAACTGCACTTTCACTACGCGAGCTACTCAATAGGGTCGAGCTAGTCGACTACTCGAAAACGGCGGGCCCTGATAGTTCACAATTTATGCTGTAACTTTGTAATGAAAAGCGATAAATGAATGAATAAAATTGGAAATTAAAGCATACTTAATGTGCTATTAAAAAATTCAAAGAGTAAATTTATTATATGCATTTATATTAGTATAAATTTAATTTAAAATCCAATTTTTGTTTTTCACAAAATCTCATAAATGAACAAATTTATTTCAAAAAAGTCACGAAAGAGAATATTATAATTTTTTAGTAATGAATAATCATAAATATATAAAAACATAAAAACACAGCTTTTAAAAAAAATGGAAGAAAAAAATTTGTTTTAACCTGTTAGGTGTTTTTTGTTTTTCGCAAAAAACATGATCCACAATTTTCGCTGTAACTTTGAAATCAAAATAAATTTAAAGAATAAGTTAATAATATGTATAAATATAAATATAAAATAAATTTTTAAACAGTTTTTGCTTTCACTAAATTCAGTAAATGTAAAAATTAATCTGAAAAAAATTCGTTTTACCTTTTTAATATAAAATATATTAAAATATTTGTATTATTCTGCATTTTAAAATTCATCACAAATATCCCAATTATCATAATCTTCATTATCATCATTATCTTCATCATCATTATTATAATCTTCTTCATCATCATCATCATTGTTATAATCTCCTTCATCATTATCATCATCACTATTATCATTAGCATCTTTATCACCATCTTCATTGCCATCATCTTTATCATAATTCTCATTAGAAATATCTGTCAAAACTAACTCTCATTCCGAAGTTGATATATTAGATTTTTTTTCTGCTCATATTTCTTGCTCATGGGTCAGAACTTAGCAGAAACCTATTGAAAATATCTTCATTGGACTTTTCCCTGCTGCATTTGTGAGCAAAGTGCTCTCAATAATTTTTAAAATCGTGATTGAATTAAAATTTAATCACTTGCATTTAGCTAAAAGTAATAAAAATATGTTTACTTCCTGTAAATTGTGCGTGATACAATTTTTTGTACGTGAGCTTAAGTGACCGAAATCACTCAAGCACTCATCTCTAAAAAAACAAAAACATTTAAAATCCCAAAAAATAAAGAGAATGACAATATTAAGACACAAAAACACATTTACTGGCCTTTTTCAATAAATGACAACCAGAGTTTTTACACAAAAATGAAAATAAAAAAAAACAGGGCCATTGTCTTGACTTTTTTTTTTTTAAATATAAGATGATATCCCATATTTTTCCAAAATCCATAAAACTAATTTCAACTCTTACTAACTTAATATTTGTGGCCCATTAAATGCGGAATTAATCCCAATGTTGGACCTTTATTAAAAAAATTATTAAAAATATTTACACATAATTTTTATAAACAAAAAAAAATTTACTATATACTATAATACCTGATGTTGAAAGATTTACTTTTAATAGATTTAACACTAATAATAACCGCTTGAATTGTAAAAATTTTAAATTTTTCACTTTTTTTTAAAAACAGCAATAATTTGCTAACTTTGACTCACGCAGCCATCTCTATTAAATATCAAAATATATTGTCAATAATATTCAGAATAAACATATCATTTAAAACTCAGAATTTTAAATTGAAATTCAGAAAATATCAATTGATATTAAATTTTATTAAAATTCAGAAAAAATAAATTAAGTTAAGAATTGTCATTTGGAATTTAAAAAAAATGTAAGAATTTTTGCTTCCACTTAAAAATTAAACTTCTATTGAGAAAATTCCATCCAAAATTTAAAACACATCAACTGATTAGAAATTCTGAATTTGAATTGATGTTATGATCGTTTTAAGTAGAAAATTTAAATTACAAATTATATTTTTTTTAGTTTCAAATGAAAATTCTTAATTTCTATTGAAGATTTCTAAATTTCAAATAGAAATTCTGAATTTCAGTTGATAGGAAAACTAACAAAAAAAATCTCGAAAATGTTTTATTTTTTGTATTAAAAATACAAAAATTGTTTCAACGGACTTTGTATATTTTCATATATTTAGTAAGACTATTGTTTTACCTCAAGTCCAAATATCTAATATGATATTGTCTAACTAAATATGTATATAAAAAAAATATTTTCACACGTTTTGTGAAACTTTTTTATGAAATGACGAAGATTTATCAGACATTTGACTTACAGTTTCATGAAACACTTCATAATATCTATGAAAATTTTATAAATATGATGAATAATTGATGACAAACGATTTATGAAACAGTTTCATCAATATGATGAAACTTCTTGCTCTGAGTGACATAGCTAGATGATTTATTAGCGATATTGAAAAATAAACATCAAAAAATATATTTTTATGTCATTTCGGAATTATTTGTTGCGAATGTATCAGTTATTTATCTTCTGGGTGATAAACAAAATAAAATTATTTGTCATAAAAAAATTTCTTCAACCAATCATTTTGTTGGACAATGGACTTCTGTGCTACTAACTGCACATTATCACGGCTTTTCAACAAGCCAGTCGTTAAGTTTAAGTTATGTTTGGTATCTTTCTGTACAGATAAAAAATAAAAATCCGTATTTTCTTCCTTGTAAATGGTGTTCTTTTATAGAGGTATAGAACTTTTAAATCGAATAAAACAAAAATGATTTTTTTAAATTGACACAAAAATTAACTTTATTCGATAGATAATCTTCTTGCATTATAATTTAAATATGACTTCTGGCATATGATCGCCACGACTGGCTCGGACATAGTCTAATCTGGAGGTCCAATTTGCTATGACTTCTTAAAACATTTGTGGCCGTATATTGGCAATAACGCGTCAAATATTGTCCTCCAAGTGGTCAATCAGCAGCGGTCAATCAGCGGCGTTAAATAGCAAGATCTTGTAGGCCAATTTACGGGTGCGAAACGTGAAACTAAGCGGTTACCAAACGTTTCCTTCAATTAATCAATATTGGGTGACAGTATCTTCTTATCAACTTCCAGGTGATACTTATACAATATCACCGACTTATCTTCCCAGCGATAGTGTGGCGATAAATGCCGTGTAAAACTATCGGCGACTTATCTTCCCGGCGATAGTTTGTCAATAAATAACGTATTAAAATATCGCCGATTCATCTTCCCAGCGATAGTTTGGCGGTAATTAATATAGCGGATTTTTTTTCCAGGGGAATTGCTCTCGTAGTGCCTGGATGTGTCGCTTTCGGGTAACAGTTTTCCCGACGAAAGAGACGTTAGCCTCAAAATATCTATAAAGAAACAACTACACTGATAATAATAAATACGTAAATATATGAAAAAATGTCAAAATAACAAAAACTTTCGTAAATACACGAAAATTTGTCTATTTTACAAAAAATTTCGTAGATTATTATGGATTATTATGAATGTAAAATAACGTTACCTTAAAAATATCGTTAACGAAATAACGTACACGAAATAACTAAAATACCGTTATCGCTAAAATGCCATTACCGAAACAACTGAAACATCTTTACCTCTAAAATACCGTTACTGAAATTAAAGAAAATAGCTTGACCCTTACTGCTAACCGCATTGATCCGGTCAAAATCCATGATTAAAGTACATTTTTATGATAACATTGCAACGGTATTTGGTTGTTCCTATCACAAAATGGAGTTTTTAATTTTGCCAACATAAAAACGTTTAGAAAAATATTCAAAATATAAAAAACAAAAAATTACAATTTAAATTTTTTCTGCTAACTAAATCTAGCTCAGCTGTTGTCTGTCATATAAACGCGTAGTAAAAGCACAACATTTGGTTGGACTTACGATACGATGTTGTAGCAAGTGTTGCAAATGTTTTATGTCATTAGTTTGGTTTAGTTTTAACTACATTTTGTTTTTGGTGCTGTGTTGTTTTTATTTTTATTTTATTTTTTTTTAATATTTTGTAAAAATAACAACCCAATATGGAAATGGATACAAAACTGTCAGAAGTATGGAACAACAGCCACATAGATACAGCCATAAATATTTTACTTTGGTGTGCGTTTAGAAATCCCGTATACAGTTGCAAGCAGTGTACAATGTATCATAATGTACTTTAAAATAATTTAATACTCGTCTCGTGTCTTCTTTTACATAAATAAATGTATGTAGCTGTGTTTGGTTTGTATCTATGTTATTTATATACAGGAATAGTATATACATATTTATATATAAATACATCTGTATGTAGATATTTTGCTGCATGACAGCTGACAAGCGTTTATCATCATCAAATCGAGATAAAGATTAAGAAATAAATAAAAAGGCGGTAGATTTATAGAATAGGTTGTAGGTTTTGATGTTCATGTTAGGTTTTGTATTCTTTTACTACCATTATTACACCATTTCTGCACTATGGGCCGAAACTCACTAACATTTTCTGTATGATTAAATTATACATGAATGAATATTAATGTAATTAAATATTGGGTTCTAGTAGTATTGGTGTTGTAGTCTATAAGACGTAAAATGTAGAGTATAATGTTGCTGGTTCTATTTCTGGCTTCAGTGACTAAATAAAATCTTAATAAACAAATTTGTTGTCTCAATCGAATTTGTGTTTAATACATGAAATAGGGTTGGGACAACCTAACGATTCGAATGAACTAAAATTTTTATTTGGTGTAAACATTAATATTGTTTGAAATCAGTTCCCATCCACGAACCAAATAACCTCAAATATTTTCCAGTAAAACCAAGGAGTTTATTATAAGGAGTCACATAATTCATCAAACAATTCATACTACAGGACATCAAACAAAACATTTCCCAACGCGTCGAGAAATCCTGTGGACAGATTCTCTACGAAAAACGATATCGTTTTGCTTAGATAACTACACAAATAGAAATAAACCTGTAAAAATATCAGAAAAAGCTACTAAAAATTAGCTAAAAATTACATTGCTGAAAAAAATGTTAAATTTAGAAAAATTGTTTACTAAATATTAAAAAAATAAAAACAGCAAAAATAAATCTGTTAACTTTGCAAAATTTTAGTTATATTCTATGTGAATTTTAGTTAATTTAAAATAGCATTTGCCTCTGTAAACTTAGCAAAAACTTTAACTAAATATTTGTAGACTCAAAATAGCAAACAAAAACTATAATATTAACAAAATTTTTGCTATAATAACATCAAATTTAGTAGAATGCAAATAACAGTTTATTTTGATGAAATCAACAGAAAGTTTTGGTAAAAAATTGTAGATTACTGATTTCATAAGGGCAGACTTTTATTGGCATAAAAAAAAACTAAAGAAAAAACCTTTAAAAATTTTACATTTTTTAATGACTTTTTTGTCTACTAATAATTAGATAATGTTTTTGCTGATTTTATCAGATTACTTTGTTACTCTCAATTAACCACAATTTCGACAGATTTATTTTTGCTATTCTTATATTACTAATATTTAGTAGAAAAAAACTCTGCTAATTTTAGCTGTTTTTTCTGCAAGGTCATTTTTAACTAATTTTTAGTAGCTTTTTGTTATTTTTACAGGTTTATTTCTATGAGTGTAAATTGCTACCGTTTTGTCGATACTACTTACTAAAATGTTAGACTAAACGATGGAAAATTGTTGTTTCTTACCAAAACTGTTAACATTATTTAAAATTTCTATATAAAGGGTGTTTTTTATAGAGGTATATAACTTTGAAATGGAATAAAGCAAAGATGAATTTTTTAAATTCACATGAAATTTACTTTATTCGAGAGATAATCTTCTGGCATTATAATTTAAATATGATTTCTGGCATATGACCGCCGCGGCTGGCTCGGACGTACTCTAATCTGGAGGTCCAATTTTCGATGACTTTTTCCAATATTTGTGGCAGTATATTGGCAATAACGCGGAGAATGTTGTCCTATAAGTGGTCAATCGTTTCGGTCTTATCGGAGTAGACTAACGACTTCACATATCGGTTGTGGCAGGAGGTGTGTGACATGTTGCGCCGTCTTGTTGAAACCACAGCTAATGCACATTATGGTTGTTCAATTGATGAACGAAAAAGTCAGTAATCAACATTAATTCCTGTGCACGATGGCGGATAGACTTATTAGGGTATTTCGCTACGCTACGCTCTACAGCAGCAATGACTTCTTATGTACGTACTGCACGACGTCTCTGTGGATGCCTTTTATCATTTAGAGTAAACGTGGTGCGAAAACGTGCGATAGTTAATCGAATTAATTGCTCTGATGAACGATTATGTGGACCGTAAAATGGACGGTAGTGCGCGATACGTATTTCGAACAGAACCATGATTTTTAAAATAAATTTGCACAATTTGGAAGCGTTGTTCAGGCGTCAGTCTATTCATATTAAAATGCTAAACCAAACTAAACATTAAGCACTTGACAGCTGACAAAATGGCAGCCAGTTAAAAAAGTGTTGCCAACTTAAAGTTGTATACCTGTATAAAAAACACCCTTTACTCTGGTCGTAATTTAACTTCAAAAAGTGGACGGTTATCATCGATTGTCCAGAATGCCTTGCCTGGACCCGAATACCATAAGACGATTATTGTCTAACGATATCTTTTTGACGATCGCGTTGTTTCACGTAAAGAAAAATTTTGTTATAATTTTTACGATATCGTTGTTTTGAAAGCTTATTTGCTTTTCACAAGCACGAAGTCATTCAAACGTTATCGTTTCTACTACAATCTAATAGTTTTGCGATTGTTGCGATTTTTTGTTGTTTGTTAAATATTTAGATATATAAAAATGTCGCTCATTTTCTGGAAATAGGACCCTTTGGTCTTTATTTTATAGATTCGATGTCTGCATAAACTAACCTTTGATTTGAGTATAATAGTGTGTGTAATTGTTCAATGACATTTTAGAAATATCTTTAGATATTGCGGAACGTTTTTTCTCCAAAATGATCATAGAAAAATATTTTTTTTGATCTGTACAGTATTGCCCGTATCGTAAAAAAGTTATACCCCTACTAAAGAAATACAACGTATTAAATCCCAGTAAAAAACGCTGCTTACATGCAAGCAGGTTTGTAAGGGAGTAAGCCCAAAAGAATCCCTTACAAATCTGCTTACATATGCCATGATTTTTATATGGCGAAATTCCACTTGGAAGCATTACTTTTGGGCATAATATGGTCGGATTTTAGCGCTTACAAAAAGCTGTGATTTAATGGCTTTCATTAAAATCATATTTCATTTTTACATTATTACGATTAAAAGTAATAATATGAATATACATAATTTATTTTACATAAAATTCTTGTTAAAATTTTTAACATACGAGCATAATATAATTATTTTATTTTTTTACCGCTCCACATTCAGAAACAGTTAAATGACTAATTGTTTTTTATTACATACTCGAAAATACCAAACAAAATTGGAAATCACTCGGGAAAATTGGTACAGATCGTTTATAATCCACGATATGAAACTTTCTGCATTACAACCTGCATCCTTATAAGGAATTAGGGTAAGCTGCTTCCAACCTGCATCCTTGTTAGGGAAAACAGTAAGCTCAAAATTTTTGTTTGTTTATTTTTATCTGAAAATTATTCGTTGCTTTTGCTGCTTCTCAGTATTATGTAATAGTAAGCACTTACATCAGCGCATTTTTTATATCCTTCTTCTAAAAGAACGAAATTTTTTTACAGGGATATTTCATAAAATAAAATATTTTTAAATAATACCAAGCAATTCACTTTTTTTTTTATAAAATATTAACTAAAATAGAACGATTTTAAATTTACTCGATTAACTCGATTAATAGACCACAATTGTTGAAGTTATTCGTTACTCGAAATTTAATATTTTAAATTAAACGAACAATTATTCGATTAAAATTCATCGATTAATCGAGTAACGTTAAAACGATTGAATACCCTAATAAATAGATAGAAAAAACTTTTGTCAACAAAAGATTTTGTACCAAAAATTAGTAAAGGGTGGTTAAATTGTAAGGGCCGATGTTGAATGTGAACCACACCACACCTAAACGCCAAGTTTTTTCCGAATTTTATTTGACATTTCTCTATTTCAGACTTACTCAATTTGAACCATGGAGAGATACACAATCCAACAACGTGTTAAAGTTATCCAGACTTATTATGAAAATGGGCGTTCAAATCAAAATGCATATCGTGCACTTCGTGATTTTTTTGGTCAATTTGATCGTCCAAATGTGCGTACAATCGCAAAAATCGTGGAAAAATTCGAGCAAACCGGGTCTGTAGAAGATGTGAGAACACCAGTGCATGCTCGTACAGCTCGTACTGCAGAAAATATTGCTGCTGTTCGCGATAGTGTGGCTGAAGAGCCGTCCACCTCAACTCGTCATCGTGCCCAAGAATTGCACCTCTCACGCTCGTCGTTGATGAACATTATGCATAAAGACTTGCATTTACACGCTTACAAGGTGCAATTGGCTCAAGAACTAAAGCCTCTTGACCATTCCAAACGTCGTGAATGGGCAGAATGGTGGCAAGAAATGGTAACAGTGGATGATCAATTTTCGAAGAAAATCATCTTCAGTGATGAGGCACATTTTCACCTCAGTGGATTCGTCAATAAACAGAATTGCCGCATTTGGGTGAATGAGAATCCAAGAGTGATTGTCGAAAAACCAATGCACCCACAAAGAGTGACTGTTTGGTGCGGTTTATGGGCTGGCGGCATCATCGGGCCGTATTTTTTCCAAAATGAGGCCGGTCAGGCAGTTACTGTGAATGGTGTTCGCTATCGTGAGATGATAACGAACTTTTTATGGCCCGAATTGGAAGATATGGATGTGGACGATATGTGGTTTCAGCAGGACGGTGCCACTTGCCACACAGCTAACGAAACAATGGCTCTTTTGCGCAACAAATTCAATGGCCGTGTTATCTCACGTAATGGCGATGTCAATTGGCCGCCAAGATCATGTGATTTGACACCGTTGGACTTTTTTCTTTGGGGTTATTTGAAAGAAAAGGTGTACGTCGATAAGCCAGCAACAATTCAAGAGCTAAAGGATGAGATAATTCGGCACATTAACGGCATAGAACCTCCATTATGCCTCAGCGTCATCGAAAATTTGGACCATCGGATGGAGGTGTGCCGCCGTGGTCGCGGCGCCCATTTGGCCGATATTTTGTTCCATACATAATTGAGTAATACCAATAATAAAATAAAATTACAATAATTTCCTAAATAGTTTGTGTTTTATTCAAAATCAACATCGGCCCTTGAAATTTAACCATCCTTTACAAGAACTGTAAATTGGCATATAAAACGATTTCCTAATTACACTACTGACTCTTTTATTGGAGTGTGCTAGCCCATAGTGTCATATAAGCATAAATTTTAAAGAAACTAAATTTAACCAAAACAATGTTTGTCGTTAAGATTTTTAACAGCAATGTTTTTAAATTTTATTGTTTATTAACAAATATAAAAAATTAATTAATTTAAAACTGCATTTCAGTTGCATGTTATCAAATTTATACAACAACAAAAAATAAGAAAAATTACTTAACACACTGACAAAACAAAAAATAAAAGAATAAATTAACTAAAAAATCTAAAAGAACAACTTACAAACTAATACGAATCATGTAGGGTATACAAATTACTCGGGTTTGGTTTTGTTCGAGTAAATGAGTAACTCGATTTTGAGGTTTTTTACTTCAAGTAAGATTTTAAAATAACTCGAGTTACTCGAATAATGTGAATAATGTTATTTCACTAATTTTTCCTTAAAAATACACAATAAAACACAAAATAAATACAAAATCAGAAATTCCGAAATTTTAAAATATACGTTAGGTCAATATAAAAAGGATCTTCTGAATTAATATACAATTGATTTGTTTTACTTTGCTTTTCTTTCGTTTTAATAAGTTCGACTTAAAGAAAACATTAGGGGTATAGCTTTTAGCATTTTTGGCAAATATCAAGAATAATATGTTATAGCAGTCTATGCCTTGGAAAACATAAACAAAAATTATATTACTTTTTGGCCGTCGTTAAACAACTGCCGCAGCAAATGCGTTGAAAGACAGATTTTTGTTCGATTTTTTTATTTTTTTTTTCAAATTGATAATTTTCATTTTATGTGAGTGATTGACCTCTTTGCTGCGTAAGACGTATATGTTATCGATTTTTCAAAACTATATTCTGTTGCGTAAGACGTGTAAATACGTCCACTGCGACCACTCAGTTGAATAGTTAAGTTGTATATAGATTCGAATGAAAGAGAAGAGTGGAAGACCCAATCCGAGCTGTAACACCAAATAATTATGAATTAACTACAATTTGAATCTTACAAAAAAATGTTAGCACAATATAATAATTTTGCGATTTTTTATTGAATATTTGGATATTTAAAAGTTTCGCTTAATTTCTGGAAATCGGATCTTTTGGTGTAAAATTTATTATAGTTTCCATCCTTCATTTTAATGTAATAAAGTCAGTAATTGCTCAAGGGTATTTTAAAAATATCTTAAAACTGTGCTATTTTAGGCATTGGTCTCCACGCAGAATGTTTTTCTTCAAAATGAAAAAAAAAAAAAAATAGTTGTTTAACAGTAGAGTAATGTAAATATCGTGGTGCCATGTAAAAAAGTTATAGCCCTCTTGGCCAACTATAATATACAGATTAAAACGGTAACGGGTACAATGTACCAGTGATACATTGCTTAATATTTTATAAAAAATACAAAACAAAATAAGCGTTTTTTGTAAAATATAAACTAAAATAGAACATATTTTGGCAGTTTTATTATTTTTGTTTTTATATACATCGCGCAAATCAAACATTTTAGCTAGGTTGATACTAGTATTTCAATCTAGGCTAAAGATCTCATTAGAACCCGAAGTTTTAAAAAAGCTAACGCCTCCAGAAAAGGCATAACAAAAAACCTATTAATCATCAATTTTGCTCCATTATTCTTCTTAGTAATCGAACACATGGCTAGCGTCTTTTCCTAACAAGCATCATGACGTTACTAAACTTTGAAAACCTAAAATGTTCTATTTATATAAAAAAAAAATATTTTTTACTCTGGCTTAAGTAATATTTTTTACAATTTTGTTAGTTTTTTGTTTTTTATATACATCGATATTATTTGAATGATATTTTTTATTCATAACGAGCCTTAAACCTAGGTATAGTTACAAAAATAAAGCAAATCAAACATATTAGCTAGGTTGATATTTCGATCTGGCTAAAGGTCTCATTAGAACCCGAAGTTTTAGAATTTGATTAACTCGATTATCAACCAAAATTGTTCGAGTTATTCGTTACTTGAAATTGTCCATTTACTGGAACAAATGTTTGATTGATATTAATCGATTAATCGAGTAACGGTTAACCGATTGAATACCCTAGAATAAAGTCAAAAGTATTTAAAACACACAAAAAAGAAATACTAGTAGCTAACAACTCGATTTCAGTAAATTATTTTAAATTGTCTTTTAATGTAAATTAATTTTTCATAAGACCTAAGATTGTTGCTGTTGTTGTTGCTGCTGCTGCCATTAATGTTGATGGCTGTTTGGTACAACCGCCACTGCATGTTAGTTACTTTTTCTTAAAGTTGAATACATGTTCAATGTGTGTTTTTATTTTTTAATAACCATTGCTGTAACTAAGTTTTGGAATCACTTGATGAGAGATTAGGGCCCTAATGGTTGATTGGTTTAAGTGGCAACTCTTATATAAAGAATAGTTCTAGATTCCATTGTTACAGTCACTACACTCAAAAAAAAGTTAGTTGAAAATTTTGTTAAACGTCTATTTCAAATATTTAACTTACATCGCGTCTTCAGCTAAAATTTTAGTTAAACGCTTTGACCAAAAAACTAATTCTGAACTAATGTTTAACTAATGTTAACTAATTATGTTGCTGCCAAAATTGTGCTGATAAACACATTAATAGCATGGAGAAGAACTAAAAAGACGAAGTAGAGCAAAAGGAAATGATACAAACAACCACAACCATTACAAGACTTACACAAAATGCAAGCGCGATTGATTTCGTTCATTTAATTTTTTCTTTTGTATACTACACATTAAACAAAAGCACGCATGTGCACATACAAATTGTGAATATTAAAAATATATATGTAAAACTATAAATAAATTAAATAAGCTAATTTAAAAAATACTAAATAAATTATATTTTGATAAATATTTTGAGGTTGCAGGCAAAAATAAAATACGCTTTAGTGCTGCTGTACAAAATAATATTTTGATAAAAATAAAATATAAACAACGATTTTGTTTGGACTGTACAAAATAATAAATGCCAGTCACTGGTAGTTGTTTTTGAAAGATAGAAGATAGAATTGATAAAATTGCATTAAAAAAATAAGTTAGTAGAAAAATAAGTAAAACCTAAATCAAGTAGTACACGATTTCTTAGCAATTTTTTTTTCCTGAAATTGTGTTTTCTCTTCTAATTTTTGGTACACTGATCTCAACTAATGTTTTACTAATATTTTACTAATGTTTTAATAATTTAGTTTGCTAAAAAATTGTGCTGATGATCACATTAATAATAATAGATGTAGCGGCATGTCAAGATGTAGGAGAGACATGGAAAATGAAAAAGAAAAAAAAGTACAGCTCTTGTAAGACATTTAAAAAATCAGCCATGGAAGATTTTTTTATCTGTTTTTCATGCAAAAGGACGCTAACAATGCGAATACCTATATGGATTAAAAAAAGTAATTGTCTTTTTATTAATAAAGACAAAATGAATATATATAAATTTAATAAACATTAAATGTGGATTTGTAAACTAACTCTTTATAGGGATTAGTAATGTAGAGTGGTAAAATTGCAAACATATATACGTTCAGATAGACAGACTAAAGCGAAAAACAAGGACTCACATCTTAGGTAAGTTTTTGTTTCCTTTTCTTATTGGAAAATAAAGCTGTATATTTAGACAACCATTAACGTAAGTCGTTGAAAGATAATTTTGTTTATGATATATATAATTATTTCTATATATTTTCAGATATTAAATTAATTAATGTGGGGGTATAAACATTTTTATATTTTGTAACGTATTGTAAATTATTTGTAGAATAATCAAAAAATTTTTTAAATTTTCCATCAAGTAAATTCACTAAAATATAATTTTTCTACAAATTTTTCTAATTTTTTTCAGTCTACTAATACTCAGGAAAAATTTTTTTAACTTTTAGCAAGGGGTTTTTATCTTTTAATCGATTAATTTTTTTACAATCAACTAGTTTTGTTGCTAAAATCGTTTGCTTTTGTCAGCGAAAGAGTTTGCTGAAATTTTTTTGCATTCACCCTACTGACTAAAATTTTGCTGACGCAGGAAAATTTTTTGCTGACTTTAGAAACTGTTTTTTGGGAATTATTATGTGTTGTTCTTAATGTTATTAATAAAATATTTTGTTTTTTCTAGATTTTTTATTTTATTGCATTATGTTAGCGATTTGGAAGTCCTTACATTTTTATATACATATATTTACAACAATCACAAAAAAATAGATTTATATTTCAGTAAAAGAAATTAACTAATGTTAAAATGTTTTACTTTTAAGTCCCGATTACTGAATGTCCTGTTAGCTACTAACTGGGACTTTAACTGACACATTTGTTGTTGTTTCCCATTTAAATTTTCAATTTAACTGTTGGTTAAATTTTAACTGGACATTTAGTAATCGGGTCTAAGTCTTAAAAAATTAAAACCAAAAGTTTATTTTTCAATGTTTTATAATAAATTATGATGTGAGCATGATTATTCAAGTTCAAGATCATTTGTTTTTCGGTAAACAAAAAACCGTGCAATGTTTATTTATTAATTAAAAGTGTATTCATCCGCTAATTTAATGCTGACTTCATCTACTAACAGGTCCTTAGATGTTTCATTTCGCGTCACCGAAGTTCCTGAGAGGACCAATGTAGAAGATTTTCCCAAATTATAATTTTTGAAGGAAAAATATCAACATTTTACTATTACTATAAAACTCTTTACTATTACTATTGATATAAAACTAGGGGTCAAACTTGAAAAGTATATCCAGTAATATACGAAAAATAGGCCAAAGTTTTGAACCAAATTGTTGTTTTCCTTTTTTTTTATTTACTATTAAACATTTATAAACTAATTGTGACTTATTTACATGTAATTTATTTGAATTATAAAAGAATTTTATTCTTATTGATCTAGCAATGAAAATCTTAAATAAAAAAAAAATAAAAAAAGCCTATATTTTGTAGCGGTGTCTCAACTTGGGGGTTTCGATTACAGATTCGTGTTTAGGAGGCCAAAATACTTTATTGTTATTATACGTTTGTGCAAAAAGCTTTCTATATTCATACAAAATTGGGATTTCTGTCACATTTCTGCCTAACACCGCAAAATCGGTCAATTATAGCGGCCTTTAAATATTGACCGATTTGGCTAACATTTGGACTGAGTATCACTGAGTACAATTGGTACAGGGGCAGCCCTGTGGTGCCTTAAAATACGACACTCTTTTTTTTTGTGGGGGGGGGGGGGGGGCTGTGGAGGGGGGCTCTACTCTAATGATGATCCTATTTAATAGGTTCCGAAAAATAAATATTTAATATTTTCTAAATTTGTATACTCTGTGAAGTTCTGAAAAAATAATACATTTTTATTGTAATGTTCCTAACAAATAGTTGTTGTGAAAATCTATTCTTCGATATCATAAACAAATGTATCGCTTGCCACAACCGTGTTTTTCAGTATTCTGGAGAATACCACAACGAATCTGTTTTCTTATCTAACAAAGGAGGTATCCCCACCCGAACTCGCTGATTTAAATAAACCTTGGATATGTTTTAAAGGAGTAAAATAAAAGAGAAACACTATTTTTTTTTAGCAGCACAATCTCACGTTTATGGGTAAAAGAGTAGGGTTAAAAATTCTTTGGTTTTTGTATGAAAACTTGCCTTTAGTTTACAAAAACTAGATTTATTTGTACGCCGGGTCAAAGTACTCAAGAAAACAAAAATTGTTATGCCCATATTGCCTATATAGTGTACACAGAGTTGCCACAGTTTCTAATCGAACGGGTTCCAATTTTGGAAAAGCTCACAACCCCCCTCGATCAAATTAAATATTCATTGATATGCATTATTTTTACTTTGTACAACTAAAATGCGTTAATAAAACGCCAGATTTGATATTACTCAAAACACATTTTATTGAATAACAAAAATACGTGAAAGTCTTGGGGTGTAATTTCTACACCAGTGATCGTGTCTTCAAAAAACCTTTCATTTGACACCAAATTTGTCTATAGTTACCGAAAAAACCCTAAAATGGGGTCATTCTTTATCCCACTTAGTAACGCATAAAAATGAGATTGGGCAGCTAAAAAAACACGTTCCCTCAAATTTTAATTCTCCACAACATATACGAAGTTCATTAAGATCTGCAGGTACGGGTCGGGATATCTCCTTTGTAAGAACTTTTAAGTTTTTAAAGAAATATTTCTGCTACGACCTTACCCGTAATCCGTCTCTGTGTGTGTATATGAGTGGGTATACTTGAAGTTCTTAATTTTGATTTCTGCAGCATCGTAAAAAAGTTTGTGTTTTCTTAAAGACATAAGAAATATATTTAAAGCACAACATTTTTTTAACTACTCCTTTTATGGCTTATGCTAAATTAAAAGAAATTTTTCAATTTCGTTGATTTCTGCTCTTTAAGATACATTTGCAATTTCCTTACAAAAACAATAATAACAAATACATTTAAAGTTAACACAGCATTCGAAATGACTGCGTGAACAACTTAAATTGAAAAATATTAACAAAACTGCAACGACATACAGAGTCCACATTTGAGCACAAAAAAAAGGAACGAACTTTATCTAACGTAAGTATGCGTTGCTGCCATTTTGACGGTTTCTGAAGTGATATTTAATAAAAATGACGATTGACGATTTTACAAAAATTTTAAAGTTTTATGCTAATTAATACACCTCGATAATGTTCCTTGGTTTGACTGCCGATATGTGATTTATATAAACTTTGACTCACTGATTCCAAATCTGGCATCCAAATTTTTTCATTACGTCTAGGGTTTTTAACCCGGGAATTCTCAGAAAGAAATTCCCGGTAATTTCGCCAATTTTTCACTTCCCGATTTCCGGGAATTTTTGGCGGAATTCCCGGAAATTAATAAAACTGCCAAAATAACCATGTTTGCCTAACTAAAAAAAATTTTAAAATTTTGTAACTATTTTTTTGTTCAATTTAGTTTACATTCAATAATCAATATTTTCTGGAATTAAAATTTTAGACTCTATTAAAAAAAAAAAAAAAAATGGAGGGCAAAAGTCCAGTAAAATTTTAAGTTCTCTATTGTTTGTGTAAAAATCCTTATTTTATCAGAAATTCAATTTTTTTTGGTTAAAAATCGTTTCTCAACAAGTTAGGAGACTATCTGAAACTAACATATTTTTAAAAATTTGTATAGGAAAATACTCAGCTTACGCTTATTATTTTTACTATAGCCCTTCGATACTAAAGAGATCTTTCTAAAAACTGCCCTATTACGCTTAGAATGTTTTTCAATTGGAATTGTATGGGATTTTGGGGAAATCTATCCAACAGAAAAATCCTCAAATTCTGAAAAACTTCAGTTTTTACCGACTTATTGCTAAATAAAAAAATTTTCGATAACAAATTCGCAGATTCCAATAAAAAAGTTTATTTTAAAAAAATTTGATAAAAAATACGGAAACTCTAATCACAGAAAAATGTTTAATTGCCTTTCTCTCAAAACCTTCACAAAACTATGTTTACTACAGCCATAAAAGGTTGTTTCAATTAAGTTATTATTGCATCAATTATATTTCACCAATAATATGGTTGCTTCTATCATGTTCTAGTAAAAATCTCACTTTTTTTTCGGTTATCGTATTATTGTCTTGTCTACAATCATAATATAGCTTTTATTATCATGTTCCTCTCTCTAAATACAGCCATATTATAGTTGCGTCAACTCTAAGGTTATCAGTCGGTTTTTTATGAGCGTCTTCGCACTTTTAGTGTCATTTTTGTTTGAGATTTTGTGAAAAGAATTTGTGAGAAACAGTCAGCTTCAAAAAGTTAGTTAAAGTACAATAATTTGACAGAAAAGCTGTTAAATGAAAGTTGGTTAAAGTTGGCTTGCTAAATATTAGTTGGTTAAAACTAGGTAAAAAACTCAGTTAGTATACAAAAATTTAGATGAAATTTTGTTTAAAATATTTATTTAATAAAAAGAATGGAGCAAAATTGATTACTAATAGGTTGTTTGTTAAAGTTCTGCCTATTATGGAGGCTCTAGCTTTTCTAAAACTTCGGGTTCTGATGAGATCTTTGGCCAGATCGAAATACTAGTATCAACCTAGCTAATATGTTTGATTTGCTTTATTTTTGTAAATATACGGGGTTGAAAGCTCGTTATAAATTGAAAATAACATAAAAATAATCTCGATGTATATAAAAACAAAAAGCTAATATAACTGTAAAAAACAAATTTCATTTAGTTTCACTCTTTTATAAGTTACAAAATTCAGAACACTATATAAATTCACTTAATATCGTTTTATTTTTAACTTTTTTTATATCATCGTTGCTTGTTTGTGTTTGCTTTGTTTTCTCTATTAATGCCATGTAGAATAGTTTGGAAATATTTATGGGTTGAAAAGAGAGAAAATCTATATTTAATCATATTCACATAAGTAAATAAATTTTTTATTTTAATACTAGCCTTTTTATATTACCAGTGTAGTTATATTTTAAACTGCAGCATTTTTTCTTGTTTCGGGCTTGGCGTCACACAAAAAAAACACGGATACACATGTGCAAAACAACACTGCGTTTAATTTTCTTGATCATTCTTGTGTGTCTTTGTTTCTAGTTTTCTTTAACAATGCTATGAAGAATTGTATATTAAAAGAATGAAAGAGATAATTTAATAGTTAATCATATTCACATAGACAAATATATTTTTTATTTTAATACACTGAAAACATATAAAATCACCCACTCGATTTCCTCCACCCTTTCAGATTTCAATCAAACTTGATATGGAAGATGTACATCATATAAATATAACCTCATTCAAATGAAAGACAGCTAATCCCAGTGGATCTTGAAAGTTCGTGTTTCAAAAAATATTCGAAAATATTAAAAAAGTAGTCGTACATAATCCATCATATGTTTTTAATGGGCCACGCTGCGATAGTCATTGATACATCAAGCTGCTTAAATTGTGGTTTTACTAGTTCACGCAAGTTTTTCACGGCAAAACACATTGTTTTCAAAAACCACGGTTCAGAAAGTTGTATTTCAAAAAACATTTTTTTTTTTTAATTTTTAAGAAAATATATGTTAATTAAAAATGTATTCCCTATACCGTCCAAATTGATGGTTATAAAATAGGCTGCAAGTGAGACTAATAGCGGAGACACAAAAAACACAATTGTGTTTTTTTATGTTTTTTTTTTTTTTAATTAACTTTAAAATTTGTAAATTGTAAATAGTAAACATGAAAATTAGTTCAAGAACATCTAAAATTTTTACTTGTGGTAAAATGATATAACTAATAACTTTTTTTTATGAGTTTAAGTAGTTTAAGTTAGTTAAAGTAGTACTATTTCTCATTCTTCATATAACGATTTTATCGAAAAAATTTTACAATTTTTCAAAACAATTTGTTGGCAGCACTATATGTAAGTAATTTGCAACTGTTGGTATATATCGATAAACGAGTAGCATGTATTGCAGATACTAACAACAACCAAAAAAAAATCAGCATCAATTTTCAACTACAGTAAGTTCTTGATAATCCGAATCAATTGCAGAGACAATTGGGATTACCTAAAAATTCAAGTTACTACCCAGGCAGAAAAATGCAATTGACACAGTCTTGGCAAAGCGTCGGCGACGGTCGGTTATTCTTTGGCAGATCGTGGGATTAACAATATTGACAGTAGTTTTCTGTTACCCGCTTGATAGCAGTGGCCAACCGTTGGTTAAAGCAAACATGGCACCGTTGGCATAACGTGGGTAATTCAAAAATTTGGTACTTTCAAAATAGTTTAAATTAAGAAATATATCTAATAAAACATATTTAAAAAGCTGCAATACAGTTCAGCCTTAGTCTTATGCATCACATTTAAATGTGTGAAATAACATTTGTAATATTGGTAAATAAAAACAATATTGGCAAATAATTTTGCTGGTGGCAATGGCAAAACACATGATTTGCAAACAAAACAGTGTGTTCGGTGAGTTTTACAAAAATAGAAATGGTTTGCCATTACTATTTTTATTTTGTACGGTTGACATTTTCTACCTGGCTAGAAGTCAAATATTTTAATTAATATATATTTATTTTAATTAGCGTAAAACTTTTAGCAGATTCAGCAGAAAAACATGCTGCATATCTTTTGATATGAATACAGAGAGCAATGTCTATGAAATGAATTTACTGGTATAAATACTTATTTAGAATACACTTTACTTTTGAAAATACCGCAATGAAATTTTCTAAAACTAATTCTTAAAGATACATTTATCAAATGCCTTCTAAAATAAAAATAGAAATACTATTTTTTATATGAAATTTGAGAGAAAAAAATTGTAGTTTCATACAATTTTAAAGTTACCTTATATTTAAAATGCAATTTAAACAAACTTGGTGTAAGAAACTTTAACGTTTTTCGCCAACATTAAAAAAAGGAAAGTTCAAACTTTGTATTATGCCGATAAATAAATTTAAGCTGGTCGGAAGCATAGCCTAGGTTACTTTTAAAAATGTAATATTTGTTCGTCGGAAGCATAGCCTAGGTTACTTTTAAAAATGTAATATTTGTTAATTTTTTGATTAGGTATTTTTCAAATGCAATTTTTATCTATAATTATAAACAAATTTGAAACGTATGTTAAACTCTTTATAAAGAAAAAAGTTAAATATATCTACTTAAGCTGTTCGGATGTGGTGTGTACACGCCCAGGTAGAAATTGCCATCCATGCTATTTAGTGAAACGATTTTAAAACCATGTCTTGCAATAAAATATTTGTAGGTTAAAAATTGCCTTGCAAAAAAAAATACTAATATTAGCAGATTATTTTTTTGCAAAACATTAGTAAGATAACAATAGCAAAAATAAAATTGGTAATTTACCAAAATTTTGTAATATTCGATTTCAGTTTTAGTTAATTGAAAATAGTAATTTACTCTGCAAAAAGCATCAAAAACTTTTGCTAAATATTTGTAGACAAAAAAAAAACATCAAAAAATATTTTGTTATATTAACCATATATTTAATTCAATGCAAATAACGGTATATTTTGCTAAAATCAACAAAAATATTTGGTTAAAAAAAATCCGTAATCTGCTGATCACTAATTGAACGAATTAGCATTAAATTGCCAACTGTACTAACACTACTGGTAAACCTCTGCTATTTTTGTAAAACACCCCAGCAAAATAAGAGCTGAGGAAGAAGTAGTAAAAACAACCACATCTACTGAGTCGGATGTGGTGCAAATTTAGGTGAATCATTAATGATTTTAACATTGTCGTGTCATTGGGCGGATGGAGTGAATATATAACTTCTTTAATAGCATTTTAAACAGTGCATGGATGCTATTTTTCAATAGTTCATGGAAGGTCTTTTTCAAATATATATTAACATTTTTATTTAATAAAAATGTGCAGCATACGTTAGGGATGTATCTTTAAATATTAAAAAAAAAAATCTTTTGGTGCCAGCGAGTATTGAACACACGAATCTGAGTTACGATCTGCTGTATTAAAGTAGACCGCGCTACCATTTGCACCAAAGTTACTTATGCAGTACAACAAACTTAAAACGACCTTAAGTTGAAAATATTGATATATTTTTATGAAAACAAGAAAAATATGCTACACAAATATATAATAAAAAATATAAACTAAAGATTTTTAAAACATTTTTATTATGTGATTTCGTATCACTGAGATATAAATTATTTTTAAAATATTTTTAAGTTTTGATGAGGTTAAATAAAAATATTAAGAAATAATAAAAATGCTCATTTATAGTAATTAAATGTGCTAAAGTCCCAAAACTTATTTAACAAATTGTGAAAAACAATCTGATGTAGGCGTGTCCCTATCCGGATTTCATTCCTGCCCAAGGAAATCTTCAGGGGACTTTGTTATTGGAATTTCTAGAGATATTTGTTATGTTAAATCACAAACTCAATGAGAATTTCTTGTCCTCGTCTAGGAGCGAGATTCAAAATTTAAAATATCAAAGAAAAAACAAAAACAACAACAAAATATTGTCACAATTGGCTTTGTCATCTTCCAAATACTACTCTGTTTTTTTTGACAGACCTAGCAATGTAGTGACGTTTATTCAAGTAAATCAACAAATCATTTAACAATTTTGTATTCATTGCATTGGAGAAGTAGTTTAACTACAGGTAGGGAAAAGTGGCCTGCAATGAAACGCGTGTGCCTTGGAACGTAAGATCTTTTAATGTTTCCCGTATTTTTTTCTAAAGATTTGAAGAAAGAGGTCGGTAAAAACTCTATAGGCAAATTAAAGTGATATATTTAAATTAAGTAAAAGGTTTTAATTCATTAATTTACTAATTAATTATTATTATTAATAAACTAGCTTTCAAAATTTGGCTTCGATATTTTTTGGTTTTGCTAATTTTTTGCGATCCGAAACAATAGAATTAAAAAAATCAAATAGATTTTTGAAGACAAAATCAAATTTTTTTACCTAATTTTTTTTTGAATATTGCACACGTTTCAATTGAGGCACACCTGAAAAGTATATCTTGAAACAAATATGAAAAATTCGATAAACTAATTTTTAGCAGTGAAATACATCTTTGCATTTTCTTATCAACGTAACAATAAAAAATATTAAACCTTAGGTTTTTTTTAAATAAGTTTTACAAAAAGTTCCATCGCAAAGACAAAAATAGATTTTTATCAAATAATTATTTGTCCACTCTGGATAACAATTTTCTAATTTAATTTAATTTAATTCTTTATGATTAAAGTCAAGATGTTAATTATTTGGTAGTTTTTAAATTACTTAATTCTCTTAAAATACTCAGAAAAACCAAATTAAATAAAAAATACTAAAAAAAATAATTAGAATTAAAAAAAAAATGATCTCCCCGGCCCGGAATTGAACTCGCAACCTTCTGATTGCAAATCCAACCACTTACCACCTCAACCTCCATATAAAAAAATATATATGAACTTATAAAAAAGTACTTCTTATGATGTTATTAATTTAGATACCAATTAATTGTGGTGATGAAAATGCTGTTTAAAATAACGTTAATTTAACATATTTGGCAGTTGTTAACAAAAACTTCTATTAAAGTGAAAAATGTGCGTATGCTAATGCTTTGGAAGTCAAGTTAAAGAGGTTCTTAAAGCACTACTTCCTCTTTATTTTGCTGGGACACAGTATTAAAAATTACCAAATGTACACTTAGAATACTATGTAGGTAAAGACCACTGCAATTGTAGTTGAAAACAAATGAAATTTCACTTAAAGAAAGGACGACTAACATTACAATAAATTCAACTAACATTGTCATTTGTTTTTTAATGTTCAAAAAATGACTAACAATTGTAGTAAAAATGACCCACATGGTAGTAAAAAATAAACACACATTTACTTTTTTTTACTTTTTTTAATAACAAAAAACAATTGCAAAAAATTAATGTAAAATCATAAAACAGTCATTTGATGTGAGTTGTGTCGATTGCATTTTTATGTCTGGGTAACTTAAAAAAATGGTTAAAAACGCAGTTTTTTTTCGCGTTTTTAATAACGGTTTTCTCAAAATTGTGACGTAATGAAAAAACTTGGAAAACAGATTTGGAATCAGCGAGATAAATTCTGTTAAAAATATATTTCGCGGTTCAAAACAAATCGATTTTTTCTAATTTTGTGATAAATACACCCAGAAAAAGGATTATTTGGAATTCAAATTTATTTGATAGGACGTTATTTTATTTGTATCTACCAACAACCGATTAATAAAGCAAAAATACTGTACTGGAAATTAAAAAGAGGGAAACAGGAACGAAAAAACAATTTATCCAATTATAATTATTGGTAATTCCAGTCAACTTTTTAAATAAAATTCGGTTACAAATTGTGTACGGTAGAAGCCACCATTTATTTTGTGATAATACAAGAGAATTGGTACCATCTATCAATTTTTTTTTTTAAACAGACGATAATCAAAAGTGTTTACTGCAAATACGGTATTCGCAATCAAATATGGCGCTTAATTATAGGTTCAGTAGTACCAACCAAATTGTGGATTGCATTGTTTATAAAAGCAACTAATGATTGGTTTTGGTAAAAGAATTTGAGATAATGTTTGTTTTCCGAACAAAATACTAAAATTCAAATTTAACACTCAAAATTTATAGGTTTTTGTTGTGTAGTGGGTAGAAAGTTTGCTTTGTTTGTACTCCGAACTTCCGAGTTCAAATCTTGGAAAAGACAAACAGAAAAAAAATTTTTCAATTATAATAAAATTTTCAAATGTTTAAATAGCAAATAAGGCAATAAAAATTACAAGTAATTGTGGTAATATCAGTAGGACAGAGGACTTTTAGTCTGAAGGCCGCGGTTCAATACCAGAAAAGTCACAAACGTTTTTTAATTTCAATAAAATTTTGTGGAACATAATAATATTTATTTGGAATGTAATATTGGGTTAGGCAACTAAATATTAGCTTGCACGACTAAAAATATAAGTTAGCATTACGGTCGTTGTCGTAACGATTGGCAACAAATTCGGTAGCCACAACTACTACCGTTTTCTGGGTGTAACAAAAAAGTATAAAACAAAAGGTTATAAAACAACAAATTTTAATGATATAAGTAAAAAAAAATTTAAAACCACTGTGCAAAACGTTTCACCAGACGCTATTTCACTGAAACGCTATACGCAAACAAGACTAAGCGAACGCTTTAACGTCAAATGTTCTCTGAAACGAAAAAAAATTGATATTTCTACATATAAAATTACTAAAGTGCTGATTTAATACCAAAACTCTGAAAAATTGATCAGAGCAGAATATTTCCAAAAAAAATTACAGTATTGGAAACTTGGTTGTAGACTTTATTAAGATTTGAAAAAATCTGTTTTTTTGTTATTAAAGAATTTTTTGATTTTGTTTAAAGTCCATTTCTAAACAAACAAAAAATAATCCGATTATGCTATTCTAATGACTTTCTAAATAATAACATAATCAAAAAATATATAAATTTTAAGCACAAAAAAAGTTATAAATGAAAATGTGCGTCGGAAATTTTTCAATATTACTCCTTAGAATAGTTAATGCGAACGAAAATAACGTTCGGATTATCGAGAATTTACTTTAAACGTTCTTTGGTCAAAGTAAAGGTTTTTCTTTTTTTCGTTATTACTGGAGATTTTTAAATAAATATGCTTCGTTGTGTATATCCATCAATGAAAAGTATTGCGAGGAGTTATAATACTTAACACGGGTGGAGCTGTTACTTAGAAGATGCTTCCTTACTCCCTTAACATTATTTAAGTTTGAAGAAATTAATCTGAAATAAGGTTAATTTAAGTTGTGGAGTTTGAAAAATAAATTGAAGCTGATAAAATTCGGATTATACAAGCACATATTTAACAGGGATGGCAGGCAGTATTGCTAAAATGGCAGGCAGTATTGCCAAATCAAAACAATTTCAACTGTCTATCGTTATGCCTAAAATACCGCTACCGAAATAATTGAAATATCGTTATTAGAAAAATACCGTTAACGATATAACTAAAAATATATATGTTTACCGGTAGACGTTTTCCAATAGTTCTAAACATATATATATTTACAGGCAAACATAATTATATTTGCAAACAAACATGCACTCATAATAATCCATGCTAAAAATACGATAATAGTGTCAAAACAACATAAACTTTTGTTAAATAAAGAAATATTGGTTTATTTTACGAAAGTTTTTGTTATTTTGACATTTGTTGTTTTTCAAACAAGAGTATATTACCAGTATTTAGATATACAGCATGGCGGTTTTTTTTCAGCGTGTAGATATATCTTCCCAAAGTTTTATCATAAACTACCCACTCATTGAAATTCTGACCTAATGGAGCTTAAAAATATCGGTTTTCCTTAACATTACTTGAATAACGAAATACCGATATTCTTAAAATACTGTTACCGAAATAACTGAGTCCGTTATTCTTAAAATAACGTTGCCGAAATATCTAAAATACCGTTGCGGCTACCACTAAAATACCGTTACCGAAATAAGGGAAATGGTTAATGCTAAAAAACCGATACCAAAATAACTGAAATATCGTTAGCCTTAAAATACCGTTACCGAAATAAACGAAAATAGCGTGGCCTTTACCGATAGCCACATCGGAACGGTTACCATCCATGCTATTTACTGAAACGATTTTAAAACCATATCTTGCAATAAAATATTTGTACACTCAAAGAAATAAAGCTATAAAAGTTGCAAAAAAAACTAATAAAAATAGGTTAAAAACTGCCTTGCAAAAAAAAATACTAATAGTAGCAGATTATTTTTTTGCAAAACATTAGTAAGATAACAATAGCAAAAATAAAATTGGTAAATTTACCAAAATTTAGTAATATTCGAATTGAGTTTTAGTTAATTGAAAATAGTAATTTACTCTGCAAAAATCAGCAAAAACTTTTGCTAAATATTTGTAGACAAAAAAAAACATCAAAAAAAATTTTGTTATAGTAACCACTTATTTAATTCAATGCAAATAATGGTATATTTTGCTAAAATCGACAAAAATATTTGGTTAAAAGAATTTATATAGCTAATTTTAGAAGGCCAGAATTATTCGTATAAAAAAAAAAATAAAAAAAACTTTGAAAATTTCACAGTTTTGAGTGATTCTTTCCGACATTCGTAATATGCTGATCACTTTTAAATTTATTTTCATCGGGATAAACATTAATTGCATTTATAGTAATTAAATGTGCTAAAGTCCCAAAACTTATTTAACAAATTGTAAAAAACAATCTGCTGTAGGAGAGTCCCTGTCCGGATTTCATTCCTGCCCAAGGAAATCTTCAGGGGACTTTGTTATTAGAATTTCTAGAGATATTTGTTATGTTAAATCACAAACTCAATGAGAATTTCTTGTCCTCGTCTAGGAGCGAGATTCAAAATTTAAAATATCAAAGAAAAAACAAAAACAATAACAACATATTATCACAATTGGCTTTGTCATCTTCCAAATACTACTCTGTTTTTTTGACAGACCTAGCAATGTAGTAATGCTAATTGAAAGAATTAGCATTAAAGAGAAGTACTCACTCACTACCCCATTTTGGATTAAGATATTGCTTTCGGGGCTTTTGAAAGCAGTGGGATTATAAGCAAATATTTGTCAACTATAAAATCCGAAGAAAAACGATTTCATTATAAAAACGATTTCATTAGTCTTATAAAAGTCGTCGCGGACACTTCTGATTCTAAAAACAGAAAAAATTTTGCTGAACCAGCAAAATTTTAGCCAGAAGGGTGCTTGCAAAAAAATTGCTAATGTCAGCAAAACCTTTCGCTTAAAATTTGGGACCTGATTGTTAGCAACAAAATAAGTATATTCAGCAAAAGTTATGCTAACACTTAGTTGATTGAAAATTACAAAATCCTTGCTAAAAGTTAATTAAATTATTGCTGAATATTAGTAGAATATTAAAAAATATTAGTAGAATATTAATTATTGCTGAATATTAAAAAAGGTCAACAAATTTTAGAAAAATTATAACTTAATTAATTTATTTGTTGAAAACCTTAATTTTTTTGTTATTCTTTTAAAAATAATTTACAATACGTTACAAAATGTAAAAATGTTCATAATCCGACATTGACGACGCGAATTAATTTAATATCTAAAAATATATAGAAATAATTATATATAACATAAGAAAAAATATATTTCAACTATTAACATTAATGGTTGTCTAACGGCATCTTTCTGGCAACGAAACAAAACGAATTAACAAAATATGAAATATACAAAAGGAAAAAATAAAGATTAAAAATTACTTTAGATGTGTTTTATTTGTGCTTCGCATTAGTCTGTCTACGTGAACGTATAATTGTTTGCAATTTGACCACAATAGTCACTAAAATCATTTAGTTAACAAATACACATTTAATCTTTATTAAATGTAACTATTTTATTTTATCTTTAATTTAACTAATGGGGAATTATTTGGAAAACAAAATTAAAGTTTTTTTAATACGCAATTCCTATGCATACCATACATATTTTGGCGCCCTTTAGTTTTATTATGTACACTCTAATTAATTTCTGTTGAAATTTACCCAACTTATAGTAGGAAACTGTACTTCTACTATGAGTTTGGGTAAATTTACTCTTTGTGCGTAAATGTAAAAAACTAACATATTATATGTAAGGAAGTGCACACAAAATGTGTAATATTACATTTCAAATGCGTAAAAGTTTTAATTAACTTTTAAAATGTATATGTAGAGTTACCAAACACGTGCGTAAAAAAACATGTTTTATGTGCAAATATACCAACAAAATGTCTGAAAATGCTTTTTTAAATACGTAAAAATACACAAAAATGCGTAATTATACTACCGATAAGTTGAAAATAATGTTTTTTTTTTATTTGAAAAAAATAAACTTATTAACGTTTTGTTGATAATGATTTCTTATATAAAAATGGATTTCTGAATCTTTATACCTAAATATAAATCATAAAGAAAAAAAATCAAGACTTTAAGAAATTTTTCCTAAAGACATTGCCTTCATTTCTGGGGGTATTTAGCAAATAGGAAAGACTCTAGGGAAGACTCCTATTATTTGCACTTCTCCATATATAAAATACCTCTCTATATCCAGTTAACCTTGATTTATTTGAAAAAAATGTATCCAGTTCGATGATAAAATCACGTTTTTTTTAATTTTTTTTTTATTTATGCACGTTTTTTACTTAAATTAATTTCTTTTTTATTTTAATTTTTTTTCTAATTTGTAAATGAGAATGTTTTTATTACTATTAACGATAGTATATGTACAAAACTTGTGTGTTAAATTTGAATTTACAAAAAAAGGCTAATTTTACACACCAAATACTTAATTTTAAACACATTATGGCCATTAATACATTGTATGTGTACTAATATTAAAATGGGTATAAAATATATTTACGCATTTTGTGTTTGAATTTACTCATTTCGAGTTATATTACACAAAAATTTACCCATTTGTAGTAAAATTACTAACATTTTTATAGTGTATGAAAAACAGATGCAAAAAATCTTCCATGGTTGATTTCTTTATATGTCTGACAAGAGTTGTATCATTTTCCTCGTCTCTACTACATCTTGACATATATCTTCTACTTCATTATGCGTATATCTTTCAATCTGGTTGTCGTCCACACTTTTAATGTGCTTATCTGCACAATTTTTTTTTAGCAAAATAAATTAGTAAAATATTAGTAACATATTAGTAAAAAATTAGTTCAAAACAGTTATGTGCTGAATAAGTATAACTTAAATTTTAGCTCAATACATAATTTCAGGAAACAAATTTGTTGAAAAATAGTATACTTGATTTACAAGACCTTTTACTAACTTTTCTGCTAACTTATTTTTTTGAGTGTAGGAGGCAATTGCTAAATGTTGAACTTATGCAAAAACATTGTTGATGAAGAAGTTAGCGTAATGTTATGATGGCAAAATATCAATTCGTGTAGGCTTTACTGTGTGCTAAGGAAATACCATATTTATAATTTCCAACTTCACAATTTACAAAATATGTTGCTATTTGTAGCAATTACCCAGCTAGGCACTTTTCATTTGACACAAGAAGTAATGTAGTTTGGCAGTAATATGATTTCTGAAGAATTTAAAAGTGCTATTGATCTTTAATTCTAACATCGACTTTAAAAGTGTTTCCATCTTTGGAAGTGTTAGTAATCAATAAATCTATTTATTTAAAAATTTCGTGTTAAATAGATTCCTTCGACACTCTTGTATTAACGATGGACTATTTTTCTAATTCAAACGAATGTTTGTACGATAATAATATATTATTGAAAACGAAACCGGAAAATATCTTCGATGGACTACAACAACATGTGACAAAATTATATTCCAACAGAGAAGCTTAGAAACAAACTCCACTGTAAAATAATACAAAAACTGAAAGGAGATATAGACAAGATGCAAAATTTTAAAAATGTGTATTCATTAGGGTGAATCTTATATACAAAGTATATTTTTGTAGTTCACATTGGGAATAAAACGGTAAAAATTTAGCAAAACTCCGCAACTGGGTAAAAAACGTATAACAAATTTTTTATCAAAACTTACGTTAAAATAAATCTAGTACCAACTGAATTTTGGTTACTATTAAAAATGAATCTCTATTATAACAAACAAATTCGGTTAATATACCCAAATATTGAAAGTTAATTTAAAATTAAGCTGGAACTACCGAAATTTGGCACATAAAGCGGCATTTACATTACCCTCACAAATCAGTTTAAACTAGATTTCAAAATAATTTTTTTTTTTTAATGAGAAGCATCACTCAGGAAATTTTTAATGTGTTGCTTTCTTTGAAATGGATATAGTGAAGAGATGAAAGGTGGTGATGGAAGAAGGGCTTCAAACATGGAAACACTGTAATTGCGTGAGATAACTCTTAGAACAATTGTTGCTCGCCACCTGATGTAGAGTTGGCGAATTTATTCAAGCTTTTTGTTTCATAGCCCTGATTCATTATTTTACTTCGGTGGGGTTAAGTGCTATGGGAAGTGGTAGAAAACTCATACATATTATTTTTATAAATTGATGTTGTCGTCACCGGGAATCGAACCCGGGATCATCTGTGTAACACTCCAACGCGCTAACCATCACACCACAACGCCCACAAACTCGATACTTTTTGAATTGTATCGTATTTCTCGTTTGAAAAACTTCAAAACACTTTTTTTATTATATATTTTTGTATTTTTATCCATATTTATTTTGCACCAACTAAAAAATAAAATTCAGGAAACAAAAAAAACTTGTTACATAATATTCTTTCTTTCTTCTCATGCATTTATTTTCTGGATAATCTTTTTTCCAATAATTTTTTTGTTTCTAATAAAGTAGCATTTATTGCGTTCTTAAAAGCAGTATTTGGTTCACAACTGCGAACAAATTTCGGGCTTTGTTTAAAGCCATAAAACTATAATAATAACTTTTGAAATCACTATTTTGCACTTTTATTCGAAAGCCACAATCATAACAAAGTCAAATGTCACTTCACAATTTGTCAACAATTACACGAAAGTTAAAAATTATTTTTAAACGACAAAATTTCCTCAAAAGTACGAACTAAATACTGGGCTTTATGACTAAATTGTGCAAAACCACACAACACAAAAAGTATTGGGTAGGTACTTTATGGTATCCGGAAAATTGGTTGGTATCGAAGCTTAATACTCAAATACTCAATACTTTTACAACACTATTCACTACCGTATGATCGAAATCTATTTTAAACTGGATTTCGAAGGCAAATGTATTTGGATTTCGAAGGCAAATGTAAATGCAGCTTAAGTGACGCCTTAATTAACTTCCAACAACTTATCTGCATTTTAAAAAACTCTGATTTAAATCTGCATTATTGTTGTTGGTTGGTGCAGTTGTATGTGTTTGTTAATCCCAATGATGTTTTCATATACGAAAGTATTTTAAAATTGAACTACTGCTGAGGCATCCAATGGATACTTACTCCATACGTTGTTGTTTGCTTTGCATGTTTGACTTGGCATGGCGGTTGATTGTAACAGCATTATTCCAAAATGAATCGAGTGGAAGAACAAAAAATACTAAAATTACTGAAAATAAGATGACTATCCTCTTACAAGGGGAGTCTCCCAATGGGTTCTCTTCGATCTTAATAAAATTTAGATATGTAATAAAGAAAGAAAAAAAAGGGACAATGTTTTTTTAGCGGCCCAATCCCATGTTTAATGGTTAAAAAGTGGTGTCAAAAATTACCCCCTTTTTCGTTTGTACGGCTTATTCCGAATTGTTTCAGATATATTTCCGACAAATGGGGTACCAACTGAAAGAGATTTTGAAGACACATTAACTGCTATACTAAACATGTCCGATGACTTTCAAGTATTTTTTTTTTATTAAAAAAAATGTTTTTTAAGTGATATTAAAGCTAGGATTTTGTTAAAGATTGGATTAATGCCCGTAATTTCAAGCAATAGATACCTACCGGTGCTTAGATACCTACCCGATTTTGTTCGTGTACACGGTAGGTATCTAAGCACCAGTAGGTATATATTGCTTGAAATTACGGCCATAAGCTTAAAATATTGCAGTGAAGTTCCTATTTAATTTAGTCGTGGTCTGTCTGAGCTTTTTCAGATATTCGAGATTTTTAACCTATATTGTAACAATTGGCAACCCTAACACACTACATAGCACGTGCGCCTGAGTAGATTTAAATAACATTTTTTTAAATATTTAAACTTAAACAAAATACTTTTAAGCCTTCCAAAAGGGGCTTGTCTGAAGCGTTTCTAAGTTTTTATCAAAATTGTTAAGTTGCCCAAACAGCCCAAACTACATTAAATGACTGTTTTATGATTATACAGTCATTTTTTACAGCTGTTTTTTGTTATTTAACAAAATAAATGTTTGATTATATTTTACTAACATATGTGGTTCACCTGGTTGACCTAGATTTTTTTTCGTTTTCGTTTCTAGAAACAGAATCCGTTTTCAGACTGGAGTAACACGCAAATATTATTTAAATTGACTTTAGGCGCACCAGGATAGGCAATATTGGTATTAAAATTTTTGTTTCTTGATTACATTAATGCAGCGTTCAGAAAAAATCTGAATTTCATAAGTTTCAAACATGTTTTCATACAAAAGTTTATTAACTTTGGCCTAACCTTTTAACCCGTAAACATGAGATTGGGCAGCTAAAAAAAAATTACGTGTAACTTATTTTTGATTTTTTATCATATATTCAAATTTCATTAAGATCGGAGAGAACCCATCGGGAGACTCCTCTTGTTAGTTAATATGGTTGGTGTGTTGTTAAGTAACGAGTAGTCTTATATTTTATTTCATTTACTTTAAGCTGTTGCTGGTACTGCTGCTGTAGTTGTAATTTTCATTGCTGATGATGCTGATGACTCCAATGCCGGCTCTATATCAGCTTATTTGTATAGGAGGCGACTATTGAAAACAACAAAAAAAAAAAGAAGCATAAGAAATTGGTTGGATGATGTTCGGATTGCATGTTTTTGTTTAGAGCATCGGCCGGCATTCCCTTTTGGTTGCCGCATGTTCTTAATTTATTTGTTTAATTGAAAAAATGTAATTTCCCCCGCCGTCGTCTTCGCAATCATCCTCTTCCTTTTTCGCTCATTTTAAATACACAAAGATGTTTTATTCTTCTTCATGTTTTTTTTTTCTTGACTGTTAAGATTTCATGTTGCGCATGCGCTACAGGCTTATCTTGTTGGAGCCATTGCTAATGCTGGATACATGTTTGGATTTTCTTGTTTTTAGATTGGTGTAGTATTTCTAATATGATTGTAGCCACAGACATACATATGTTTAAGATATTTCAATATAAGAACAAAAATATATATTTTAAAGTTTAAATGAAATAATGAATAAGTTGGGTTTGTCGTCAATGTGGACTTGATCTGGATTAATAGTAGTACATTTTTAGCTATTATGTGGAAATAAAACTGGAGAACTTTTAAGAAATATTCTAGATATTGTAACTTTACTTGATGAACACAAAAAAGGTACGAATTTTACTGAAGCGGAAGTTCATGCTCTACAATTAAAAAATACCAGATAAATCGATCATACTTTAGCAAACTCTAGCACGTGCCGTATTTTGCGTATTATATTCTTTTAAAGTCTTTCAGTTGACAGTGTCGGGTAAAGACCTCGCATCATTTGGATATAAGAAAGATTAATTTGTTTTAATGGTTCTTTACAGTGAGTCCATAATATTAAATTAAATTAAAAAAAGAACTGATTTCCCAAATTTGTTGAGACTTGCCATCACAGCATATTACGAGATGGAACTAAGTAATTTTCCGATGACGTAGGACCGACAGCTCTACTTTTAGCTTACAACTGCAGCAATCGGATCCTTAAAGCAGAAAATATTAAATATCTTAAACTCAAGATATAGTGAAACAACAAGATCCACACTTAGAAAATTTATAGCTAGAATTACGTTGTTTTTGACATTTTTTTTTTGGATTATTAATATGGATTATTATGAGTGCATGTAGTAGCTGTAGAACTTTTCAGGGTGTAGATCTAGTGGAAGACTTATCATTAAACCAACCTACACCTCTTAAACTTAAAGGATGGGAAATTTGTTTATCCGTAATTGCAGTAAGACTCTTTTAAGGAGATCTGCTTTAGAATATTGCAAGTTTTTCTAAAATGATAAAATAAAGATAGCCAGCGGGCAATCACTAAACCGTTACCGGAGAATTAATCTCAGCATTTGCAGAACACTGCCAACAGCAATAGAAATAGATTGCAGAGAACGTTTAGTCATGACTAACAAAGAAGCGCAGCACAGATTGCGATGAAATTTTTATATGTGGTAGAGGGCAAAAAAAACATAAGGGTCATATATATTTCTACGGAATCATATATAAGCTTTACCAAATTCAGATTTATTTTTCCACAGTGTTAAAGTATTTAGGAAAATAAAAATTAGGATATGCATTTTGCAAATGTTGTGTTCCCATTTACTAGAAATATATGAGATAAAAGTCGTACTGAGCAACACCTACAAATTTGTTTGGTGTACCAAATAGGCGACTCCCGCGCAACCCAGACGAGCCAGTCGTTGTACCCATATTAGAAATAGGATATAACTTCGTGCTCACCGACCTTCATCATACCGTTGCCCCATAACTCAATCTCGGTCTCATAATCGCCGTGTAAATACAGTCAAAAACATACGGATAACAACAGGCCCAAATGACACGTAGGTACTTTATCTTCTTCGAAAGTTGAAGAAGATCAAACTTCTCCAGAGTGTATTGCCTTGAAAAGAAAACAAGTTTGGTTTTCCACGGATTGACTCCCAACCATTCTGCTTTGCCCATGGAGATAGTCTGATTATTATTGATTGTTGATTGTTTTAATAAAAGTTTCACTGATTTTATCACAAGCTCCATCTCTGTTTTCGACTTCTTCTGGTAAGAAGGTTCCACACAAGACGAGGAGTGCCAAATTTTATAGTGTGCCCCTTGTTCCACCCCTGAATATTTCCCACAGTTAGTGGGAAATTCTTTCTGTTTTTTAATGTATTGCTTTCTTTGAAGAGGGGTTAGAGGAGAGATGAAAGGTGGAGAAAGAGGTAGGGCTTCAAACAAGGCAACGCTGTAATTGCGCGAGATGATAAGTCTTAGAACAGTTGCTGCTCGCCACCTGATGGAGAGTTAGCGAACATATTGAAGCTTTTTGGTTCATAGCACTGATTCATTATTTTACTTCTGTGGTATATTTAAGATAAACTATAACCTGCGCCTACGCAATTTGGTACGGGCAAGTAAATCTATATTAAAAGAAGGATCTAAAAATACAATATTATATTATTGAGAAAGTTGCTTTCGCCCAAGAACGAGATAAGAGACAATGCCCTAAAAAATTAAATACACTGGATCTTGCGCGGCTACTGCAATTAATATAAAGGAAAATTTCATACGCCTCAGTGTACAAAACACAACAAACACATGCAATTGTACAGCATGGCGTATGAAATGTCCCTGTATATTAATTGCTGGAGCAACGCATGCACTGGATCTCTGAGAATTTTTAAAATTTTCTTTTGAAGCGGGTTATTTGATCTAACTCAAGTAGATCCAACACCAAGGCAATTCAATCCACTAAGCTAAGGGGGCGTACGGTATTGGAAAGTTATTTGATTTAAATTTTTTCTTTTGGCTTTTTAATTTTTATTGAAAACGACTTGGCAGCCTAACATGAAGCATTTACAAGAATTGATGAAAAGCATTCACTCTCAATTTAATAATGCTGGAATTAGCTTGTATATAAAATAGTTCGTGTATTTTACAACCCTTATTACATAAAGAAAATATACCTTTTAAAACTTTAATCTTTAATTTAAGAAGATATGTAGCGGAAGGTGGGGTAATTTGGGACGTGTGATAATATGGAACTTTGCATATTTGCTAGAAGCTCCAATGGGAGTAATGTAATTATATTAATTATAAGTACATTAACTAAAATAAAAAAAAAAAAAAAAATATTTTCCCACACGCAGAAAAAAAGACTTTTGAATATGTTTGCAGGTGATTATATATATGTTTACAATAATTTAAATTTTCAAACCTAAACAAAGTCATATTTGCAATATTAAAATTTTTAGATATTATGTTTGGGACATCCAAATATACTTATAATAAACATATATATATATAATATATTTTGAAGCCAAACATGTATATATTTGCCGGTAGACGTTTTTCCCTAGTGCCAAACATATATATGTTTACAGGCAATCATAATTATGTTTGCTTGACATGGGAACCGGAAATGTTTTCCAAACAAGAGTATATTACCAGCATTTATACAAAGTTCCCACAGGACGTTTTTTTTCAGCGTGCATACTAATGCATTTTCAGAATTTTTAACTATTGTGTTTTGTGTTAATTTATGATATTCTCACTTTGAGCAATCCATATTTTAGGAGGCGTATTTTCTTATTAATTTTATGTAGCAAATAAAAAAATTATACAAAAAAAGTTTCTATTGTTGTTACCATAATACAAGGTGGCGCAAAAATAACCTTCCGATGTTTTTTGGCTGTAATTTAAAAAAAAAAAATGAAAAACTTTGATTCTTCTTGTGGATTATTTTTATTTGGTATTTTAATTTTTTTTACATCAAGTCGAGAATATGATGTCATGTAAATGGCCGCCGCCACAGTTGATTGTCATTTGAGCCCTTTTTATGGCATTTTCCATCACTTTGGCCAAAACTTCCGGCGATAGGTCCTCACATTCTTGACGGATATTGTCTTTAAGAGCTGCAAGAGTCTGAGGCTTGTTGACATAAACCCGCGACTTCAAAAAGCCCCACAAAAAGAAGTCTGGAGCGGTCAAATCAGGCGATCTTGCTGGCCAGTGCAAATCGCCAAAACGGGAGATTAGGCGCCCGGGAAATGCATCCTTCAGCATATCGGTTGTGGCACGTGCAGTGTGTGCCGTTGCACCGTCCTGTTGGAACCACATGTTTTCCAATCCCAATTCATCAAGTTGCGGCAAAAAGAACTCGTTGATCATTGCTCTGTAGCGCTCACCATTCACAGTAACCGTTTGGGCCCGCGACGTCTTCGAAGAAAAAAGGTCCGATGACTCCTCCAGCGAAAACAGCACACCATACAGTGACTTTGAGCGGGTGTAATGGCTCTTCGTAGGTTAATGGCTCTTCGTGGGTTGCCACGCCTGGCAGCATCTCGTGTTGTGCCAGTCTCTTCGAGGCGAGCGGCTAAACGTCGCAGTGTTTCACCAGTAGGCGTTGAACGGCCAGGAAATCTGCGACGAAATTCACGTTGTGCCAAAGTCACCGACCGATTATTGGTCAAATAAATAGTCACCAATATTCCGCGTTCTGGAGCAGTGTAGCGTAACATTGTTTATTAACGTGTATTTCGCATGTGTTTACTACACAAATGTCAAAACAGAACTGACATTAGGGGCCAATCGCAAAATTTATAGCATTTTCTGATAGGAGGATTACTTTTGCGCCACCTTGTATAAAAAAGTATTGTTACGTAATGTATATTACGAATAACGTATTGGTTTTCGTAAATATTTAAACATTATAAAAATTATGACAGAGTGACTTTGGTCATAATGTGGTAAATTGGGACGAGTGGGTGGGGTAAGTTTTGACGTTATTTCATGTTTTTGTATGTCATATATTGTAAATTAATAATTTATTTGGACATTACGAAGTGGAAATACAAAAAGTAACGTAGCCTATCCTGGAGTATGATGTCGTAAAAGCCATAAAACATAAAGAATGGACGGACGGCACTTCAAAGGTTTTCACGAAGAAAGATCATGCTCGTAAAACTAGCTATTAAAAAGCCCACGACTATCATCATATTCCAAAATATCTCTGGATATAAATTTTTGCATAAGTTTTTTTTCAATGAAATGTTTCTGAAATTAAATTCTAACAACCCTAGTAAAAAAGTTAATATACAATCTTGTTATCTTGTTTTATATAATATTATAAAAAAATATATGGATTTATATAGCTTATATATAATTTTATCTTAGATTTGGTATGAGCCCTTACACAATAATATCTAAATATATATCCATTGATATTACCGTAGATGTGCCATATATTACCATATATGGTATATATTAATTAGTATGCGTTTTTATATCATTTTATATCGCTTAATACAATGTTATGTACACTCATAATAATGCATGCTAAAAATATGAAAAAAATGTCAACAAAACAACAAAAACTTTCGTAAAATGAACAAATATTGGTTTATTTTACGAAAGTTTTTGTTATTTTGACATTTATTGGTATTTTTTTGCATGGATTATTATGAGTGTACGTAACATTGTATTAAGCGATATAAAATGATATAAGAACGCATACTAATTAATATATACCATATATGGTAATATATGGCACATCTACGGTAATATCAATGGATATATGTTTATTATTATCAGTGTATACTAACATGGTATTATGTATATGTATACAAATTTTGTTTTATATCGAATCTGTAGTACGATTCTTAACGATTTTATCGATTTCATTTACTACACTCATAATAATCCATGCATAAAAATACGAAATTATTGTCAAAACTACAAAAAAATTCGTAAAATGTACAAATTTTCGTGTATTTTACAAAAAATTTTGTTATTTTGACATTTTTTTGTAATTTTACGCATGGATTATTATCAGTGTAACGATAAAAATCGGTTGAATTATCGAAACTGTTATTCTGTAATTTTTTAATATTTCACAAAGGATACCTACAGAAGTTGATAATTTGAATTTTATTTGATTTGAAATTTTATGAAGTAACGACAAAAATCTTTAAAGTTCAAATTTTATTTATGTGATCTTTTAAACTTTAGCGACTTTTTTAAATTTTGGCAATTTCTTTATGTTTTGCCAATTTTTTAAATTAGGTTGATTTTTTTGTAATTCAGGCGATTTTTTCAAATATTAATTATTGTTAAGAATTTTGTGATTTTTTCCAATTTGACCGTTTTTTAAATTTTAGCAATATTTTTAAGTTTGATAATTATGTTACAAATTTTTTAGAATTTTGGGTTTTTTTTTAATTTTGGCTATTTTTTCAATTTCCGCAATTATGAGTATTAGTTATTAGTTTTGTCGATTAGTTTCAAATTTGGCGTTTTTTTTTAATTTTGGCGATTTTTTCATTAGGGATCATTTTTGGTGATTTTTTTTCAAATTTAGAAATTATTTTAAATTTTGAAAAACAAATTTAAATATTTTTAACGAATTTTTTTACAACTTTGTTGTTATTGAAGCGATTTTTTTTTTTACAATTTTTGGTTATTTTTAAAATTTTGCAATATTTTTAATTTGAGCGATTTTTCCTATAATTTTTGGCGAGTTTTAGGAATTTTTAATTAAGTTTTTAATATTGATATTCATATTTCCTGCCCAAAATAAAATTTTTCAATACAAAAATGTAAAAAATATTAAAAAGTTTGTTAAAAAAACTCTAACTTCCTTTCCCAAAACCTTTTTCTGGATCCGCGCCTCTATATAGCAACATATATTTTGATAAAATTGGATAAGGACGAAATTCGGACAAAACTGTATCAGATAACTTTTAATTGTATCAAAGTTATATATATAAAATTTCATCCGAAAAATTATATAAAATATCATCCGAAAAATTACCCGATTAAATTCTATCAAATTACGTCTAATTGTATTATATTGTGATGTTTACTTAAAATGTGCTATAATAACGTCCATAAAAATGTCAAAACAACGCAATTTTTTTAACATGAACAGTGTACTTTATGAAAGTATTTGTTATTTTGACATTCTTTTCGTATTATTACGAATGGATTATTATCAGTGTGCATAAAAATACGAAAAAAAATCTAAAAATATCAAAAACTTATGTAAAAATAACGAAAATTTTTTTATTTAATGAAAGTTTTCATTGTTTTGAATTTTTTTTTTCTTATTTTTAGCATGGATTATTAGGAGTGTGCATATATTACAACTCAGAAAATTCAGACGAAGATTAAGAACTTTTCTTTATGTTTATCATATTTAATTTTATTTTGCAGTTTTATTTTTTTCTATTACTTCTTTTATATCATTTTATATCGTTAATTATACAGAAAAAAATATTTCAATTTTTTCAATTAAATCGATTTTTCAATTTTTTCAATTAAATCGGTTTTTCAATTTTATCAATTAAATCGATTTTTTACTTTTTTTCAATTAAATCGATTTGTTGAAAATTTTAAAAAACTGTCAATTAAAAATTAATTGAATCAATTAAATATTTGCTCAAAATCGGAACTTGCTTGACATTTTTTTATACTATCGCTCAAAATATATTGTTGTTGTTTTTTTAATATTTATATATGTAGTTGTTTTTTTTTATAAATGTTTATGTATTAGAAATAAATATTTAAAGTCCATTTAAATTAGATTTTATTAATACTCATTCGGTTTATTACTTCATAAAGTGAAATGATTTAATTTCAGTTGTTTAAATGTGAATATTAATTTATTCTAAAACATTATCATAAAATTGATAATGTAATTTTTGAAATTAAATTTTTTTTAATAAAAATGTAACCAATTTTTAAACAAAAAAATGTTAAAAATAAATTAAAAACTTATGTAAAAAAAGAATCCTATGGTTTGAAAAAAGGCTTATGTTTGCAAAAGAAAAAATCAAAAAAAAATTTACCATAGTCCCTACGCGTCAATAGAAACAAAGAAACTAATTTCTGTGTGAATTTGTTCACATAAGTAGAAATAAATCTGCTAACTAAATGAGAATTTCATGACGGTTGAAATTCAATGTTATTAAATTCAAGCTATAAAAACATATGGTATGACAACAACACTTTTATAAAAAACCAGTTGATATGGAAACAACAATTTTTTTTTGTTTTTAAGGAAGATATACGATATAGATCACTTTTTAATAAAATGCGCCATTATTAAATTGAAAAATAGTTCAATTAAACAGCCATCAATATCTAACTGAATTAGCAAATTCCTTTTTTGGCGGAATTTCAGCAATTAAAGTTATTGAATCGGTAGTTTTCGTGATGGAAATAGGTTTTAATTTTTGTGCGTGTTAGCATCTAATAAACAAGAATTGTTTTTTTTTTTCAATTTTAGTGAGTTTCTTATGGAGTCACAAATTACACTACAACGTCCCAAATTACCCTACCCTTTCTTCATTGAGAAATCGACAAAAAAAAATCCAACTAATGAATAATTTAGTTGTTTTATTTTGGGTTAAGAAGCTACACCACTAATCATTCATTGAAATGGATTTATCAAAATGTGTGCTTTTAAGGAGCTAAACAAAACTAGTCCCAAATTACCCGACCTTCCCCTATGATTCGAAAATTGGTTTTCAAAGCATGTACAAAATCATCATAAAAATGAAAACACGTATTGGATTCTTTTTTTAAACCACAAAAGCATCATCGAACAACAAGAAACTAAAGCGTTTTTCCAATCTAGTTAATATGAAAAAAACTGAAACGCTGAAAACAAAAGCCAATAAAAATTAAAATGAATACGTTTATAAAATAATAATATGGATATGATATGATGTGCTGATGCTGATGCTGTGATGTACTGAAGCTGTGATGGAATAATGTAACAACAGGTGATTTAACGCAATAACGTCACTATTGAATACAAATAACAATCAAAAAAATGTTTACAATGTCATGCTACTAATCTGTATTTTTATAAGGACGAACAAAAGAAACAAAAGGACTATATGGTATACCCAAGAAATAAATAGGAATATGCTAAAAAGAGATAATACAGTAGGATGCTACACTTGTACAATGTTCGTATGTTCGTATCGCCATAAAACGGATATGCAGAATGAAAATAAAATGAAAATGAAGAAAATGGAAATCACAAAATTGGTTTCCCTTAAAACGGAACTTTAACATTAACAACAGTAGGGAAAAATTTAAGGGACAACGTATCATAGCCACATATAATCGTACAAACATCCATCCATTCAATTACACTCAACCAACAACTACCTGTTTACGTAGTTTCCTTTTTAAAGCAAAATAAAAATAAAAAATCTACTACGTGCAAAAAATATAACTTTTTTTTGCATCTACAATAAACGGTATAACGTTGCGATTCATTTGCTCCTTTTTGGCCAAACAATAGAGTAGAGATACATTACACTTTACCACCCCGTAACATAAATCTTATTTTAAGTTTCCACAAGAGGCGGGGTTTGCATAAGAGCAAATGAAAAAGCAATATCTTCGAATTTCAATCACTGTCATACTTATGCAGTCCCTCTTACTATATATCGATGTATCGCAAAGAACCGGCAAAATGATTTACTCTCTTCGAATTTGAGTACTTTTTTTTTTTGCTTGAACAATGAGAATTTTCTTCGTACAATTCGTTTTGGGGAAAAACAAGTGCCGCTAAGTTTAATATAAAAGTTTTTTTTTTGTTTTAAGTTAAACCGGCTTGAATATCCAATATTTGAAAATTTCGAAAGTGTAGCTCTTTAAAAATATGAATACGGTTGACGTCGGTACAATTTTACGTGTGTAAATTTAGCGATTTTTCCTAAATAATAAGCGGTTTAAACGGATGATTATTCTCATAAGGATATTACTAATTTTAATATAAAATAAAAGTGAAACAAATAAAAAATATTAAACAAATTATTATTAAATAAAAAACAAACCAAGAATTAAAAAAATTACAACTTAAAAAATACAATAAAAGTAAAATAAAAGTAAAATAAAAAAATAAATAAAATGAAATTTATTAATTCGCAATTATTAGAAACTTTAATTGCAAGAAAAAAAAATTATAATTCATTATAGAATCTGTAATCAGAACGCCCTAGTAGAGCTCACAACAACAATTTAAATCTTTATGGAAATAATAAAAGGCTTGTGCTGTGCAAAATGTGAACTCCTTAAATTATTTTAAAATACTTTCTACAATAAAAAAATGAAATAATATAAATATGTTTCCAAAAATAAACAGCATATCATATAATAAGATAAAAATTCTTAGGAAATCTTGTTTGACCAAAGCTAATTAAGCTCCCAGCTAAATATAACCTCGATTTTGTAAGCAGGAACTAGATTTGTCTGCTTCCTAAATAGCTCTTGACAGTCTTACATACACTCTAAAAAATGCTACACTCAGGGAATTTACTGCTTTAAAAATATGTAGTTATTTTGGTTGTAATACAGTTTCTTTAATTTAATGTAAATGTCAGTCATTTGTAGAACAAATTAAATTTTTTACTAGCATTGTAGTCATTTAAAAAAAACAAACCACAACAAATGACTGTTTTATGATTTTACATTCATTTTTGACAGTCGTTTTTTGTTATTTAAAAAAATAAAAAAACTAAATGTTTGTTTATATTTTCCTAACAAATGTAGTTTATTTTTACTACAGTTGTGGATTAATTTTTTAAGCATTAAAAAACAAGTGACAATGTTCGTTGAATTTACTGAAATGTAAGTTGTCCTTTCTTTAAGTGAATTTTCATTTGTTTTTAACTACATTTGCAGTGGTCTTTACTGACATGGTATTGTAAGTGCATGTAAAACTGCTACTTATAAAATTTGTAAGTTTCCTTGTAAACATACAGAAAATGCGTAAACCTACGCAGCAATGTGTTTACAATACCTGTTTACATATTTTTTCTGTTTAAATACATACAAAATATAGTAATTATTATGTTGGTAAACATGTTTTTAACTTTGTAGACATATTATCTTAACAATTATATACATTATTCTAAATTGTCATATTAAGCATAAAAATAGGTATAATTAACCTATTTAACCTAGTAATTAAAAAATGTCAAAACATGCAAATATAAATGAAAAAAACTTCGGAAACTTTGATATTTGTGAAAAAATTAGCGGATTTATGAACAACTATCAAGAAACAAAAGCTGAAATAGACAAATTAATTAACCACGAAGTTAATAGTGTTATATTAAAAGGACATTGAAACTATTCAGTCAATATATTTTCAATAAAGGTAAATTTGAAAAGAAATATTTAAGTATTTAAGTAGTTTTTAACATTTTCCTTGCAGAAATCCCATATTTTCTGTTTCATATTTTTCGGATTTAATTCATTTGGTGCTTCAGAAATTTTAAATTTCGTCATATTGTTCTACGCTGTTTGTTAATCTCGAGCAAAAGATTTTACCTCTAAAAAAACGACCTATTAATAGTGGATTTACATAAGCAAATAATAATGCAAGTCCACAAGTTTGAAGCCTATTGTTGGAGGATATAACATTTTTGGCACAGCTTAAGTTAGCATCCTTGATGATTTTGTGTATAAAATTAATCATTCTTGGACATTTTTTTTAGGAATTTGTCAATAACATGGTTTTTTAATATTATTGGTACCGTCTTAATTATCATTTTATATGCACATTTTTTTATGGAATTTCAAACATTTTATGTGTACCTTCACACGCTATGACTGCATTTTTATGCACAAAAAATGTAAATTTACAGAAAATCGTATGTTGCTAAAGAAAATCACAAACACTTTACCATGTATGTTTGCATTTTTATGCCTATTTCATGTACACACAATTTATGTAAATATTTGAATGTATTTTTACTCTAATTATAGTAGGAGCAAAAATACCTACTATAAATGTTGTAAATTTACATGAACATTTATTAGAGTGTACAATAAAGCAATTAGGGAAGACATTTCGTTGTGCTTTCCTTAATGCATACTTTAGAAGCAGTTTAAAGCATTACTGTTGTCAATACACAAAAAAGCGCTTTTCATTTACTACACTCATAAAAAAAAGGTAGTTTAAGAGTCTATTATACGGTTTCCCGTTCAGTTTAGCTAATTTTTTGTTGTTGTTTTCGTTTAAATC